>CM075958.1:22280027-22332298 GCA_038048745.1 Coluber constrictor foxii | reverse complement strand
AATTGGCCTGCTGAAGGCTTGGATGATGGTGGATAGGCAAGCTTTCATTTATCCAGGGGGGGAACTTTAGAGATCATCTGTTGTGGCCCGTCAGTGGCCTGTGAGGATTGTAGCTGATTCCGACAACGAGGAGGCTGGTGTGGTGCTGCGCCAGCAGTCTGTGCAGCTGGCGCTTGAGTCGGACAGTGAGGAGGCTGGAGAAGAGGTGGTGCCAGAGGCGGGGATTCAGCCAGGGCCTTCAGAACCTCCAGAAGCTTCCATGGGTGAAGAAGACGAAGAGGAGGAGCCTCTTCTCGATGCACGGGCGCGCAGAGCTGCCAAAAGGCAGGAGTGGCTCCTCAGGAGGAGGTCTCCTCGAGAGTAAGGCTTGGGCTAATTAGCCACTCCCTTAGCCTATTTAAGGAGGAACGCCAATTGAAGCAAGCTGTAGAGAACAACTTTAGTTCACTCTCCTTCGCGTCCGGATTCTCTGCAAAATTGCTTCTGGGCTTTCTGCCAACTCTAGTAAGACTGTGACTACCTTATCTTAGAATTCTGGTAGGCTGTTAAGACAGTTAACAACCATGTTACTAAACTTCAGAATTATAGTGATTCCCTTAACAGAGCCTGGTGGCGCAGTAGTTTAAGCAGCAGCTTAAGTGGTGTTAAAGTGACACCAGTTGCCTGCAATTACTGCAAGTTCGAATCTCACCAGGCTCAAGGTTGACTCAGCCTTCCATCCTTCCGAGGTAGGTAAAATGAGGACCCGGATTGTGGGGGCAATAAGATGACTTTGTATAAAAAAGAACACCACTTAGAGGGGGGCGAAAGCCCTACTAAGCAGGTATATTCAAAAAGTATGAAGGCTATTGCTTAACGCATTGTAAGCTGTCCTGAGTCTCTGGAGAAGGGCGGCATATAAATTAAATTTAAAAAAAAAACAAGGGTGGGAAGGAAGGTCTTAAAAAGGGTGCAAAACTCACTTAACAAAGGTCTCACTTAGCAACGGAAATATTGGGCTCAATTGGGGTTATATGTCGAGGACAATCTGCAGTCCAGGGGAGGGTGGATCTGCAAATTTGACAACTTTTAAGCTCTGTGGACTTCAACTCCCAGAATTCCTCTCAACGCACAACTGCCATGGACCCTGGAATTTCCGTTGCTAAGCAACGTGGCTGTTCAGCGAGTCGCGCCTGTTGGCCATGGTTGTTAAATGAATTGTTGCAGTTGTGAAATGAATCACGAGGTCATTAAGGTTGCCAATCATGTCAATTTTGATCACGTGGCAGTAGAGATGCTGCAACGGTTACAAGTGCGAGGAACAGATCTGAGTCGCTTTTTTTCAGTGCCGTGGTAACTTCGAACGGTCACTAAATGGGTGCTTGTAAATCAGGGATTGTTCCGCCCCAACTACGAACCCTAAAGAACGCAGCACGCACAAACTCTATACAAAGCTTATTTTTACTCAAATAACTTAGTCTTTATCAATCAAAGGCTGTTAATGAACTGTCTTAACAGCCTACCAGAATTCTAAGATAAGGTAATCACAGTCTTACTAGAGTTGGCAGAAAGCCCAGAAGCAATTTTGCAGAGAATCCGGACGCGAAGGAGAGTGAACTAAAGTTGTTCTCTACAGCTTGCTTCAATTGGCATTCCTCCTTAAATAGGCTAAGGGAATGGCCAATTAGCCCCAAGCCTTACTCTCGAGACCTCCTCCTGAGGAGCCACTCCTGCCTTTTGGCAGCTCCACGCGCCCGTGCATCGAGAAGAGGCTCCTCCTCTTCATCCTCTTCACTTAAAGGAGCTTCTGGAGGTTCTGAAGGCCCTGGCTGAATCCCTGCCTCTGGCACCACATCTTCTCCAGCCTCCTCATTGTCCGACTCGAGTGCCAGCTGCACAGCTGCTCACACAGCACCACACCAGCCTCCTCATTGTCGGAATCAGCTACAATCCGCACAGGCCACTGACGGGCCACAACAGGGATCACTTGTACTTCTTCCTCGGTTTGCCATTGCCGATTTCCTGCCCACTTAGCCGTAATAACGGGGTCACTAATGTAATCAGAGATTTTCTTACCCTCCTCTGTCACAAGATTTAACTACGCACAAATGCGATCAGATTTACGACGCTCTTGTTTAAATGTCACCAAATCCAGAACTCAAATATTATAACTTCTTGGCATTTTGAAAGAAATTGAACAAAGCCCCCGGGAACTGCAGCAATAGGTAGCGAAGAAATTGGTGTGGATGGCGGTTGGTGAGCTTGGCAAAGGTAGTGGGTGGGGAGTGGGGGTAGAGGGGGCTGCTTAACTGAGTAAAGAATCAAGAAGAAAGTAGATTTCCAGTTCTGAATCTGAAGCTAACTGTCAGGAGTCTGTGGAATCCAAGGCAGACTCAATGAGAAAGAGAGAGAGAAAGACAGAGAGGGAGGGAGGGAAGGAGGGAGAGGGGAGAGAGAGAGAAGGAGAGACAGGGGGAGGGAGGAAGAGGGAGGGAGGGATGGAGACAGGAGATGGAGGGACAGAGAGGGGGATGGAGGGGGATATGGGGAGAAGGGGAGTGAGTGAGAGGGAGTGGGAGAGAGGGAGAGAGAGGAAGAAGGAGTGGGAGAGGGAGGGACAGGGAGGGACAGAGAGAGGGAGACAGGGAGGGAGAGGGAGGGACAGAGAGGGGGATGGAGGGGGAGAAGGAGAGGGAGGGAGAGAGGGAAGGAGAGAGGGTGAAGGGAGGGAGGAAAGGGGAGGGAGGGGAGAGGGAGAGGAGGGAGGGGGAGGGAGGAAGAGAGGAAGTGGGCGGGAGAGAGAGACAGAGAGGGAGGAAGAGTGATGGAGAGAGAGGGAGACAGGGAGGGAGAGGGAGGGACAGAGAGGGGGATGGAGGGGGAGAAGGAGTGGGAGGGAGGGGGAGAGGGCGAGAGAGGGGGAAGGAGAGAGGGTGGAGGGAGGGAGGGACAGGGAGGGAGGGACAGAGAAGGAGGGAGGGAGACAGGAGAGGGAGAGGGAGGGACAGAGGGAGGATGAGGGACAGAGAGAGGGAGGGAGGGGGAGAAGGAGAGGGAGGGAGGGAGGAAGGCAGAGAGAGGCGATAGCCATAGCAATACCACTTACATACCGCTCCTTCTCATCCCTCCTCCTTCCTTTTCTCCTTCCTTCCTCTCTCGCCTCTCCTTTCTCAGACCTTTTAAGTTCAACTCAGACTCTTAAAGCATCTCTGGAGTGACACTTAATTCCTGGTCTGGAACTCTCATCTTGGCGGAAGTACAAACCAATCCTTGATGGTATCTTGGTATCCCCCCTCCCTCCTCCTATTTTCCCCACAAGAAGTCTGTGAAGTGGGTCGGGCGAAGAGAGCGCGGTTGGCCTCAAAAGTCACCCCGATGGCTTTCACGCCTAAGGCAGGACCAGAACTCACAGCCTCCCACTTTCCAGCCTGGTGCCTAAAAACCATTAGACAAAAGACCTTCTAGTTGACCAGGCCTTTTCGTTGGCCAACCTATTTTAATTTTGATTTGGAGTGACTACTTAGCTGCTGCTGCTTTGTCTGAGTGGTGCTTTCTTTTGCATTTCACTTCGTATTTTGATTGTATCTGGGTTGCAACTGTATCTTGCAGTGTGATTTAGTGCAAAGGATCCAGAGAACTTTGGCTGATGGGCAGCTTAAATTCTTAACATCCTATGTGTCTGTCTGTCTGTCTCGCTCATCTATCTGTCTGTCTGTCTGTCTATCATCATCTCTATAATCTATATCCGTGATGGCGAATTGATGGTGACACCTGGAGCCGTGACACCTGGCACACCAGCTCAGCTTGCTGCCCTTCAGCCTCTCTAGGAGTCTCTGGAGGCTGGGGACGCCAAAAAATCTCACTTCCCTGTCCAACCGGAAGTTGAGAAACGGGCTGTTTCGGGCCTCCGGAGGGCCTCCTGAGCAGGTGGGGTAGGCTGTTTTTTGCCCTTCCCAGATGCATAGAGAGGATCTGGAGCCAGGTGAGAAAGAAAAACGGGCCTACCGGGCCATCGCGTGCCAGAAGCAGGGGGAGGGGGTTCGCGCACACATGCACAGGGCGGGGTGCATAGTATTATGGGTGTGGGCACGCGCATGCGTGAACCTACCCCGCCCCCCCCTTCCTGGCACGCGATGGCAAAAAGGTTAGCCGTCACTGATCTATATCTACCCTGTTTCCCCAAAAATAAGACCTAACCAGAAAATAAGCCGTAAATAAGCCTAGAGAGCCTCTGGAGCCTGGGGAGGGCCAAAAAATGGGCCTACCGGGCCCACTGTGCCATCACATGCCAAAAGTGGGGGGAGCATGGGGGGGGTCGCTCACGCATGCGTGGAGGGGGGACAGGACGCATAGAATAATGGGTGGGGGCACGCCTGTATGCGCCCCCCCCCCGCGTTCCCCCAGCTTTTGGCACGCGATGACAAAAAGGTTAGCCATCACTGCCCCAATGCATCTTTTGTAGCAAAAAATCATATAAGACCCGGTCTTATTTTCGGGAAAACACGGGTATAATCTGTCTGACTGTCTGTCTAATCTATGATCACCTCTAATCTATCTATCATCTTTCTAACATCTATCTGTATATAGAAATGTAGAGATTATCTACCTCTAGAAAGATCGATCATCTTTCTACATCTCTATCTATCTATCTTTCTCCATCCATCTCTCCTGACTGGCTCAAGGTTGACTCAGCCTTCCATCCGTCCAAGGTTGGTAAAATGAGGACCCAGATTGTTGGGGGGCAAGAGGCTGACTCTGTAAACTCCTTTAAGTGGGGCTATAAAGCATTGTGAAGTGATATATAAGTCTATTGCTATGACTATCACCTCTTTCTTTCTTTCTCTCTCTCTCTCTCTCTCTCACTCTCTCTCTTTTCCCCTCCCTCCCCCTCCCACTCTTTCCCTCCCTCCCTCCACAGAGTGGCTAGAATCCAGCCTAACTCTGCTCACAGTCAGGAGTTCAATCCTGACTGGCTCAAGGTTGACGAAGGAAGGAAGGAAGGAAGGAAGGAAGGAAGGAAGGAAGGAAGGAAGGAAGGAAGGAAGGAAGGGAGAGAATGCAGTATTGCAGGCTGACTCTGCCCCACTGCCAGGAGTTCGATCCCAACTGGCTCAGTTCCATCATTCCAAGGTCGGTATAATGACCAGATTGTTGGGGTCAAGGGCTGACACTATAAACCACTTAGGGAGGGACGTAAAGCACTGTGGGAAGTAGTACATAAGTGCTAAGTGGGAAGAGAGGAAGGAAGGAAGGAGGGAGGGAAGGAGGAAGGAAGGAAGGAAGGAAGGAAGGAAGGAAAGGAAGGAAGGAAGGAAGGAAGGAAGGAAGGAAGGAAGGAAGGAAGGAAGGAAGGAAGGAAGGAATGCAGCATTGCAGACTGACTCTGCCCACTGCATGAGTTCAATTCTCACCAGCTCAAGGTAGACTCAATCTTCCAGCCTTCTGAGGTGGGCAAAATGAGGACTCAGATTGTTGGGTGGCAACAGGCTGACTCAGCAAAACGCTTAGAGACAGCTGAAAAGTACTGCGAAGCGGTATGTAAGTTTCAGCGCTCTTGCTATTACTAGTTAAAGTATTCCCTTACCGCCTTCATTCCTCTTCTCTCCATTTATGATTCCACTTAATTAAGTTATAAGGGAGAGATAATAATGCCCTTAAAGTTAGAAGCAGGAACATTTGCATTAAAATGTGGGGGAGGGGGGGGTTGCATAATTTCCCATCTCCAGAGCTTGCAGTGAGAAGAAAACGTAGCCTGTTGGGGGAGCAGAATTATCTTGAAAAAAATGGCAAAAGAGATGAATTCTCCATCCTTAATTCTCATCGGAGGTCTTCTTTAATTATCATCCGTAAATGGATTCCAAGACATCCCGGATTTTTTTTAAATGGACTCGTTGACTTTATTTTGAACCTCCCATTATCAGATATCTCAACGCAGACGATTCTCGCTGTTGCTATCACCATCCTTATAGATTTCATATTATTGTGGGACTACAGGGAATCCTTGACCTACAACAGTTCGTTTAGTGACCGTTGTTGGAAGAAATGTCCATCTGGGTTCAGTTCCAAGTGGGGAGAAAGACATTGGATTCATGGAAGTTGCTTGAAAGAAAGTTTATTGATGAGCAGGATCACATGCCTTGGAGATCCTGGGCAGAAAAAAAAGGGCAGGGATGCTGAGAGTGCCTGGGTTTTGTGCCCTCTGTTGGGCTTTGAATTTGAGCTTGTGTTCTGATTGGTTGTCACACTCCCATGGGGCCAAGCAGGGGTAACTTTGTAGGTTGTCTGTGTCCCAGGCTTGGTTGACTCTTGCTGGGTGATGCTGTGATGAAAGGGCATTGGGCAATTCCTACTATGGCTCTGCCTGAAGGAGGTAGATCTTTGTTAGGTAGAATAGACTGGCCCAGGCCTTAGGATTTTGTTCACGGGTGCTTGCATGGGCCTGGCCTATCATCACGGCAATTACAGAATAACAGAGTTGGATGGGACCTTGGAGGTCTTCTAGTCCAACCCCCCGCTCAAACAGGAGAACCTACACCATTACAAGACAAGTGGCTGTCCAGTCTCTTCTTAAAGACTTAAAAACCCACAACTTCTGGAGGCAAGCTGTTCCACTGGTTAATTGTCCTCACGGTTAGGAAATTTCTCCTTGGTTCTAGGCTGCTTCTCTCCTTAGTTAGTTTCCATCCACTGCTTCTTGTCTTGCCTTCTGGTGCTTTGAAAATAGGTCCCCCTCCTCTTTGTGGCAGCCCCTCAAATACTGGAAGACCAACATATGGGTGGTGCATAAATAGATGATAGAAAGACAGACAGACAGACAGACAGATGAGAGAGAGAGAGAGAGAGAGATGATAGATAGGGGGAGAGAGAGGGAGAGAGAGGGAGATTAGATAGATGAGAGAGACAGACAGACAGACAGACAGACATTCAAATGAGAGATAGAGAGACAGATGGATGGATATAGACATAGACATAGAGAATAATTAGTTGGGTAGGTGGATGAGTGAGTGTTTGGATGGATGGATAAGGTAGATAGATGATAGATGATAGATGATAGATCGAGAGAGAGAGAGAGAGAGAGAGATGAATGAATGGATGGATGGATAGATGGATGGAGATGATAGATAGATAGATGATAGATAGATAGATAGATAGATAGATAGATAGATAGATAGATAGATAGATAGATAGATAGATAGATAGATAGATATTAGAGAAAGATGGATGGATTGATGGATGGATGGATGGTAGAGATAGATAGATAGATAGATAGATAGATAGATAGATAGATAGATAGATAGATAGATAGATAGATAGATAGATAGATAGATAGATATTAGAGAGAGAGAGATGGATGGATGGATGAATGGATGATAGAGATAGATAGATAGATAGATAGATAGATAGATAGATAGATAGATAGATAGATAGATAGATAGATAGATAGATAGATAGATAGATATTAGAGAGAGATGGATGGATGGATGGATGGATGGATGGATGGATGGATGGATGGATGGATGGATGGATGGATGGATGGTAGAGATAGATAGATAGATAGATAGATAGATAGATAGATAGATAGATAGATAGATAGATAGATAGATAGATAGATAGATAGATAGATAGATAGATAGATATGGATGGATGGATGGTAGAGAGAGATAGATAGATAGATAGATAGATAGATAGATAGATAGATAGATAGATAGATAGATAGATAGATAGATAGATAGATAGATATAGTGGTTTGAAACTGCAGTAAGTTTCCAGTCCTCATGCTTCTCAAATATTGGAAGGCTGCCGTCATGTCACCCCTGCTCCTCCTTTTCATTAAACCAGACACACCCAATTCCTGCAACCTACTTTGCAGCCTCCAGTCCAGTCCCCTCATCATCTCATCGGGGATCCAGCCAGCCAGCCAGATCCTAAGGAAAGAGCTTGTCTTCCCTAAAGAGTCAATTTCCTGTCGGATCTGTTGAGTCTCAACTGCCACCTTCAAGAAAGCCGAAAAGGAAACAAGCAATCAGCCCGATCATTACTGCAGGGTTTTGTTTTTTCCCCTCTCCTTCTTCTCCTCCTCCTCCTCCTCGGTAAATAAATCTCCTTCTTGAAACTCCGCCATTAGACATCATCCATCTCCAGATGAGAAGCAAAAGGTCGGGCGCTGAGCCCAGCAACAATACATAAATTAATTAAAGTTTCCAAGAAGGGAGGTGAAAAACAGGACGCCAAAAACAAAGCTTAGCTGGAGTTGCCACTGGAGGAATGTCAGCCGGAAGACCAGGAATGCTGTGAGGCCCCAGGTGGGCCGGGAAGATCATCCGGCTGAGAATTTGGGGACTTTTTTGAGCATCTTTTTCCAAATTTGGAGAAGGGGAAAAAAAAAAACACATCGGAAGTCACATTCCTGCATCCCAAGGATCAGAGGTGGGTTTCAGCAGGTTCTGACCAGTTCTGGAGAACCCGTAGCGGAAATTTTGAGTAGTTCGGAGAACCGGTAGTAAAAATTCTGACTGGCTCCGCCCCCATCTATTCTCTGCCTCCCAAGTCCCAGCTGATCGGGAGGAAATGGGAGATTTTGCAGTATCCTTCCCCTGGAGTGGAGAGGGAATGGAGATTTTACAGTAACCTTCCCCTGCCATGCCCACCAAGCCACACCCACCAAACCAGGCCATGCCCACCAAGCCACGCCCACAGAACCGGAAGTAAAAAAATTTGAAACCCATCACTGTCAAGGATGTCATAAAGCAGAACGGGTCCGGGTTTCCCCTCCAAATCAGGATGAAAATAAAACTGGCTATATGTAGGTGGTCCTCGACTTAACCGCTCATTTAGCAATTGTTCAAAACTACAATGGCACCCTGGTGGCTCAGCAGACGAAAAGCATTGTGATTAACACCAGCTGCCTGCAATTACTGTAAGTTCGAATCTCCCCAGGCTCAAGGCTGACTCAGCCTTCCATCCTTTCTAAGGTGGGTAAATTGAGGACCCAGTTTGTGGGGGCCATAAACTGACGTTGTATAAAATATACAAAAGTATGAATGTTATTGCTTAATGCATTGTAAGCCGCCCTGAGTCTCTGGAGAAGGGCGGCATATAAATCAAATTTTTAAAAAATCAATTTTTTTTTGTACCAGTTCTGTGGGCGTGGCTTGGTGGGCGTGGTGTTGCTTGGTGGGTGTGGCAGGGGAAGGGTACTGCAAAATCCCCATTCCCTCCCCACTCCTGGGGGAAGGATATTGCAAAATCTCCATTCCCACCCCACTCTGGGACCAACCAGAGGTGGCATTTGCTGGTTCTCCAAACGACTCAACATTTCCACTACCGATTCTCCAGAACCTGCTGAATTTCACCCCGGTGCCTTCCCTGTCCTTTGGATTAGACAACTCCGGCGCGCGGTTGTCCTGCCAGAAAACTCCAGCAAGAAAATTTAAAGGTTTCCGCTCCTTTAATTGAGCATCAGTGAAGTCAACGGGGATCTTGTCTCCTTTAGGGAAACTCAGACAGAAGCCCAGCTTCCCTTAAAGAGGAGATTTCCAAACTCCGCTCCCAGAAAGGATCCGCTTGTATTATAAAATTGCATTAGCCATCATTGGCCGTCTCTGCAGACCAGCCTGGCAGGCTTGAGATGTAAACCTTGAAACACGATTAATCTTCAGAGCCTTTGGCCCGTTTTTTTTTCCTCTGCTGTTGCTTCTGACCTTCAAAGAGGGAGTGGGGGGGGGGAGCAGAGCTGCAGAAGAGGGAAGCTCCCCTTGGAGGGCATCACAATGGACGTGGCAGCTGGCTGGGAAAAGCTGGCGAGGTCAGGCTGGGAGGCTGGCAGTGGAGAGGGAGGGCAGGGCGAGCATGGAGGGGAGAGCGTTGCCTCTCCCTTTGCTGAAGATATTAGGACCCCGGGGTTGCAGCCTTTGTCTGGAGGGCCATCGAGGACTGGAGTGCTGAATGAACTTGTAGGGAAGACTCCTATACTTTGCCTTACTGCAACGGGTGTGGGGGTGAGTAGGGGACTGACTGGCCCCTGGGTATATGCTCCCAAGGGGGTGTCCTTGATGGAATGGGATGGGATGGGATGGTGGGAATAGCATAGCATAGCATAAGATGAGCAGGAGGGAGGGAGGGAGAGGAGGAGGAGGATGGGAGGGAGAGGAGGAGGAGGATGGGAGGGAGAGGAGGAGGAGGATGGGAGGGAGAGGAGGAGGAGATGGAGGAAGGAGGGAATGAGAAGAAAGAAGAGGAGGAGGAGATGGAGGAGGAGGGGGAGAGAGGGAAGGAGAAGAAAGAAGAAGAGGAGGAGATGGTGGAGGGAGGGAAGGAGAAGAAAGAAGAGGAGGAGGAGGAGGAGGAAGGAGAAGAAAGAAGAGGAGGAGGAGATGGAGGAGGGAGGGAAGGAGAAGAAGGAACAGGAGGAGGAGGAGATGGAGGAGGGAGGGAAGGAGAAGAAAGAAGAGGAGAAGGAGATGGAGGAGGAGTGGGAGGGAGGGAAGGAGAAGAAAGAAGAGGAGAAGGAGGAGATGGAAGGAGGGAATGAGAAGAAAGAAGAGGAGGAGGAGATGGAGGAGGAGGGGAGAGAGGGAAGGAGAAGAAAGAAGAAGAGGAGGAGATGGTGGAGGGAGGGAAGGAGAAGAAGGAAGAGGAGGAGGAGGAGGAGATGGAGGAGGGAGGGAAGGAGAAGAAAGAAGAGTAGGAGGAGATGGAGGAAGGAGAAGAAAGAAGAGGAGGAGGAGGGGGAGGGAGGGAGGGAAGGAGAAGAAAGAAGAAGAGGAGGAGGAGGAGATAGTAAAGGGAGAGAAGGAGAAGAAGGAAGAGGAGGAGGAGATGGAGGAGGGAGGGAAGGAGAAGAAAGAAGAGGAGGAGGAGGAGATGGAGGAGGGAGGGAAGGAGAAGAAAGAGGAGGAGGAGATGGAGGAGGGAGGGAAGAAGGAGATAGAAGAGGAGGAGGAGGAGGAGGTGCTATTGGATGGAGAGGAGGAAGAGGAGGGAGAGAAGAAAGAAGGAAGAGGAGGAGGCTTGCCACGTCTGGGTTTCATCTACAGGTAATCCTCAACTTATATCATCATTCATTTAGTGACTGTTCCAAGTTACAAAAGCACTAAAAAAAAGTAATTTATCACCCGTACGACTTTTGCAGTATCTCCATGGTCACGTGATTAAAATTCAGCGGCTTGGCAACCGAGTCATAATTATGACGGTTGCAGCCGGCTGGGAAGGTCACAGAAGGGGACTGCATGATAAAAGAAGGGTGAAACACTCAAAGCGAGATTGGCTTCATAATAAAATCTTGCCAGTCATTAAACGAACGGTTGTAAATTGAGGACGGCCTTATCTAGATTACTGACTTATTTCTTCCTCGAATGTGCACCATGTCTACGACCTGGTGAATGAGATGAGGATGGCCAGCCCATAATTTTGCACCTATTTTCCGTGGGAAAAGATACCCTTTTACCCTCATCTTCCGTTCTTCCTGGTCCAGCAATAAATTGCAATAATTATTAACACCAGGCACCAATAGGCAGAGACATCCCTGTTGCTCCCCCTATTGATTTATGAGTTTTATTGACTTTGTCAATCCCCCAGCGGCATACAAAGCAAAACTTAATAACAAAATAATATCTAACGGTAATTTAAAATCCCCACCTCCTGCCCTTACACTCACTGATTAAAAGCTTAGCGTAAAAAAAAATAAAAAATTCCCCGTCCTTAATCCAATCAAGCCATCAAACCAGCTGGCCACATCGGGGATTTTACGTAGTCCTCGATTTATCATCATCTGTTTTAGTGGCCGTTCAAACTGGCGTTAACATGACTGTTTTTCACCCATACGAACCGGTAACGGAAATTTTGTAGTTCGGAGAACTGGCAAATACCACCTCTGGCTGGCCTCAGAGGAGGGTGGGAATGGAGATTTTGAAGTATCCTTCCCCTGCTATGACCACCAAGTCACACCCACCAAGCAGGGGTGAAATGCTCCCGGTTCGGACCAGATCGCCCGATCGGGTAGCGATGGCGGTGGGTGGTTCAGAGAACTGATAGCAAAAATCCCTGCCCCCACCCCATTGGACACTCTTGGTCTAGGCTCTTCTTAAAAACCTCCAGTGATGGAGTGCCCCCGATTTCTGGAGCCAAGCTGTTCCATTGGTTAATTGTCCTCACACTTAGGATGTTTCTCCTTAATTTCAGGTTGCTTCTCTCCTTGATTGGTTTCCATCCATTGTTTCTTGTCCTGCCTTCAGGGGCTTTGAAGAATAGATTGACCCCCCTCTTCTTTGGGGGATCTGTAGATGACCCTCACTCTGTCAAGGACCTTGGAATACTCATTTCTAAAGATCTAAGTGCCCGAGCCCATTGTAACAACATTGCCAAAAAGGGATTGTTAACCTAATCTTGTGTAGCTTCTTCTCTGGTAATGTTGTACTACTAACTAGAGCGTACAAAGCATTTGCTAGACCAATTCTCGAATACAGCTCATCTGTTTGGAACTCGCACTGCATATCAGACATAAATACAATTGAGAGAGTCCAGAGATATTTTATGAGAAGAGTCCTCCATTCCTCTACCTGCTATCCAGGAGCCTGGATAGCTCAGCAGACTAAAAGCATTCTGATTAACACCAGGTGTCTGCAATTACTGTAAGTTCGAATCTCACCAGGCTCAAGGTTGACTCAGCCTTCCATCCTTTCTAAAGGTGGGTAAATTGAGGACCCAGTTTGTGGGGGCAATAAGCTGTATAAATATACAAAAGTATGAAGGCTATTGCTTAACGCATTGTAAGCCGCCCTGAGTCTCCGGAGAAGGGCGGCATATAAATCAAATTTTAAAAAATAAAATAAAAATAAAATACTTTATGCCACCAGACTCCAAATTTGGGGCTTAGACAATTTAAAACTACGGCGACTTCAGTCTGATCTAAGCAAAGTACCTAAAATTATTTGCCACAATGTCCTTCCTGTCAAGGATGACTTCAACTTCAGCCACAACAACACACGAGCAAATAATAGAGACAAACTCAAGGTAAACCTCTCCAAACTCGATTGCAGAAAATACGACTTCCGTAACAGAGTGGTCAATGCCTGGAATGCACCACCTGACTCTGTGGTTTCTTCCCCAAACCCCCAAAACTTTAACCTTAGACTGTCTCCTGTTGACCTCACCCCATTCCTAAGAGGTCTGTAAGGGGCGTGCATAAGTGCACCAGTGTGCCGACCATCCGTGCCCTAATATTCCTTTTTACTCTTACTCTTTTCATGTATTCGAATTATGTTTATACTTTTACCTGTTATCTTATATATGCTTGACAAATAAAATAAACTTAAAAACTTAAATATTGAAATACTATCATTTCATCAAGCCGGTCTGACTTAAATTTGTGTTAATTTTAAAAGGGGGTTTTAGGGGTTTTAAATTTTACGGCCAAATAGTTTAATTTTTTTTTTAATTAGATTGATATGCCGCCCTTCTCCGGAGACTCAGGGCGGCTTACAATGCATTAAGCAATAGCCTTCATACTTTTGTATATTTTATACAAAGTCAG
This sequence comes from Coluber constrictor foxii, assembly GCA_038048745.1. Taxonomy (NCBI): domain Eukaryota; kingdom Metazoa; phylum Chordata; class Lepidosauria; order Squamata; family Colubridae; genus Coluber; species Coluber constrictor. Next base: position 22,318,788 of record CM075958.1, on the reverse strand, counting down.
CTTATTGCCCCCACAAACTGGGTCCTCAATTGACCTACCTTAGAAAGGATGGAAGGCTGAGTCGACCCTGAGCCTGGCTAGGATTGAACTCACAGAAATTACAGGCAGCTGGTGTTAATTGCTGCCTTTAGTAGGAGGCATTAGCCCCCTACGCTACTCAGGCTCATAATTATTTTATTAGTTTTAATTTTTATACATGATTGTTTTAATATGGCTGTAAACCGCCCTGAGTCCCCTCGGGGAGAAGGGCGGTATATAAATGCAATAAAACTAAACCAAACTAAACTAAACTATCATGTCGTCTCACCCTTATTTCTTCTTTTCTTTAGACCAGCCAAACCCAAATCCTGCAGCCGTTGATATGTTTTAGTTTCCAGGCCTTTGATCATCTTAGTTGCTCTTCTCTGAACTTTTTCCAAACTCTCAACATCTCAAAATCCCCACCCTTAATCCAATTAAGCCATCAAACTAGCTTGCCACATCTGGGTTTCATCCACTTATAATCATTCCAAGTTACGACAGCACTAAAAAAAAACCCAGTAATTTATGTCCCCTCTGACTTTTGCAGCATCCCCATGATCACGTGGTCAAAATTCGGACACTTGGCAACTGATTCATATTTATGACAGTTTGCAGCGTCCCTAGATCCAGTTGGTCCCCTTTTGAGATCTTCAGTCAATGGGGAAGACAGATTCGCTTAACAACCAGGTTACTAACTGAACAGCTGCAGTGATTCACTTAACAACTGTGGCAAGAAAGCTCATAACATTTATTTATTTATTAGTTCAATTTATATGCCGCCTTCCTCCGAAGACTCAGGGCGGCTTACAATGCACTTATAGCAATAGCCTTAAGTGCAAATATACAATATTTGCACTTAAAACAATATTCTTTTGTATATACCTGCTTATTAGGGCTTTTGGTCCCCCCATAAGTGGTGTTTCTACAAAGTCAGCTTATTGCCCCCACAATCCAGGTTGTCAATTTACCTACCTCAGAAGGATGGAAGGCTGAGTCAACCTTGAGCCTAGTGAGATTTGAACTCTCACCAATTGCAGGCAGCTGGCAACTAAGTGCTACATAACAGCACTTAGTCCGCTGCACCACCAAGGCTCTTTGGGGTGGAAAATTCACTAAACCACTGTCTCACTTAGTACCATAATAGAAATTACTACCTGTAGTTTCCAGCGGTTTTTCTAGCTTTCAGATAACACCGTTTCCTTCGAGTGAGAATCATACATTCCACTTCATATTGGAAAATGTATTTATAGAAGTGTTTTTATTACTTGAACAAAATCGCCGAGATTCGATTGTGCTAAATCACCATCAGTCAATTGCAAAAGGCAGCTTGGCTTGAAACATCTGACATCCAGCCACATATTTTTCCCTGGGTTCTCTAGGTATCAAGTAACGCTGTTAATTGTGTCCTTCAAATAAAAAACCGTCCCTTTCGCTGCATATTGGGAAGTGTATTTATAGAAGTGTTTTTATTGTGATTATTGCAGCTCAGACAGTACCGAACAGAGATTATGGATAAATGCTCACTTAAAATGACGGAGACTGAAAATAGAAATAGAAAAAATTTTCAGCGATATGTGGAAACCTGGAAGAAGACAAGGACCGGAGGGAAATTAAAATAAACCCAAGACTTTGGAAATGATGTTTTTGACATTCTACACAGTGCGAGAAATGAAAATAAATCTTAAATTGTAGAAATGCCGATCGTAAAAACCTTCTCATGCAATGATGGGTTGCTACCAGTTCGCCCCGGAACAGACAAACCTGGAGCGGCGGCAGTGCGAGGCATGAGCACACCCACAAGCAAATGGGTAGCAATGAGTTTTGAAGCCCACCACTACTTTCAAGGTTACACAGGGAGAAAAATAAGGGGCGTAAGTGGCAGTTGCCTAGTGGTTAAGGCATCAGGCTAGAAAACAGGAGTTTTCAGTGAATTCTACTCTAGTCCTTAACCATGAAGCCACCTGGTTGACTTTGGGGAAGGAAGGGAGGAAGGAAAATAGGGATGGAGGGATGGAGGAAGGAAGGAAGGGTGAGAGAGGAAGAGAGGGAGGGTGAGGAAGGAGGGAGGGAGGAAGGAGGGAAGGAAGGAAGGAGGGGTGAGGGAAGAAGAGAGGGAGGGAGGGTGAGGAAGGAGGGAGGGAGGAAGGAAGGAAGGTTGAGAGAGGGAGGGAGGAAGGAAGGGTAAGGGAGGAAGAGAGGGAGGGAAGGTGAGGAAGGAGGGAGGGAGGGTGAGGAAGGGAGGAAGGAAGGAAGAGAAGGAGGGAGGGAGGAGGGAGGAAGGAAGGGTGAGGAAGGAAGGAAGGGTAAGGGAGGAACAGAGGGAGGGAGGGAGGGTGAGGAAGGAGGAAGGAAGGAAGGAAGGAAGGATGAGGGAGGGAGGAAGCGTGAGGGAGGGAGGAGCAAGAAAGGAAGCGTGAGGAAGGACAGAAGGGTAAGGGAGGAAGAGAGGGAGGGAGGGAGGAAGCGGGAGGGAGGCAGGAAGGAGGGAGGGAGGGAGGAAGGAGGGAAGGAAGGAAGGGTGAAGGAGGAAGAGAGGGAGGGAGGAGGGAGGAAGAAAGGAATGGTGAGGAAGGAAGGAGGGAGAGAGGAGGGTGAGGGAGGAAGGGTGAAGGAGGAAGAGAGGGAGGGAGAGGGAGGAAGAAAGGAATGGTGAGGAAGGAAGGAGGGAGGGAGGAGGGGTGAGGGAGGGAGGGAAAGCTCCTGATGCATGATCTCTGTAAGAGTGAGAACAGTTTACGTGTGAAGATGATTACAATGGCAAAATCACCACAAAAAAAATCACACACAGAAAAATCACCAAAAAAAAAATCACAAAAGTGATTTGCGATCATTTTTCACTCCCATGACCGTTTTTCAGCATCCCATCGTCACATGATCCAGACCCTTGGCCTCTGTCTCATAGTTATGACGGTTATGCAGTGTCCCGGGAGGGCAGTCATGTAATCCCCTTTTGCGAGCTTATGGCCAGCAAAGTTGGGGGGTGGGGAACCAGATTCCCTTAAGGACCGTGTGACCAATTTAACAACGGCAGTGATTCACTTCACACCCTGGGGCAAGGAAGGTCATTCAACGGGGCAAAATTCAGCTGGCAAAATTCTCACTTAGCAAGAGAAAATTGGGGCTCAATTGTGTTCGTAAGTCGAGGACTACCTGTTCTGCTTATGGGGCTGGCATTTTATTCTGCATTTTGTATCCGTCGGCTGAGCCACCGACGGACGAGAGAACCTTCGTCCCTCCCAGCCCTGCTATTTTCCTTTTAACAATAGCTTGCAGAAAGAGGTAAATAAAACCGCCAGGAGTTTTTCCATAGCTGTTTCATTTGCTATTTGCCGCACAGTCAGTTGTTGTTAAGAAACAGAAATACACCGGCTTTAAAAAATATATAAAACAGCAGATTTTGCCGGTAGGAGAGGGTACAAAAAAAAACGATGCAAAGCTCGATTCTTTTTCCCAGCCTTCAAACAACATCTTTTTCTTTTTATTAAACCAAGATTGACATCCATCGTCCAAGAATAACAGAGTTGGAGTATCCTTGGAGTATCTCCTAGACCAACCCCCTCCTCAAGCAAGAAACTCCACGCTGTTCCCAACAAATGGCTGTCCTTAAAAACCACTTTCTCGTGTTTGTCTCTTAACCTGCAATTGGGGGCAAAAAAGTCAAAATGTATAACGAGGCAACATAGGACCAAGAGTGATAGGCACCTTGGTTGCAATCCCAAAACATCTGGAGTGCCATTTGAATACCCTCGGCATTGGCAAAATCCCCATCGGTCAATTGCAAAAGGCAGCTTTGCTTGAAATAATTTACATCCTTTAATATTATTAAACAACTTCTCCTCCTCCTCCTCCTCCTCCTCCTCTCCTTCTCCTTCTCCTTCTCCTTCTCCTTCTCCTTCTCCTTCTCCTTCTCCTCCTCCTCCTCCTCTTCCTCTTCCTCTTCCTCTTCCTCTTCTTCTCCTTCTCCTTCTCCTCCTCCTCTTCTTCTTCTCCTCCTTCTGCTCCTCCTCCTCCTCTTCTTCTCCTCCTTTTCCTCCTCCTTCTCCTTCTCCTTGTCCTCCTCCTTCTTCTCCTTCTCCTCCTCCTCCTTCTCCTTCTCCTTCTTCTCCTTCTCCTTCTCCTCCTCCTTCTCCTCTTCTTCTTCTTCTCCTTCTCCTTCTCCTCCTTCTCCTTCTCCTCCTCCGCCTCCTCTTCTTCTTCTCCTTCTCCTTCTCCTTCTCCTCCTTCTCCTTCTCTTCTTCTTCTTCTTCTTCTTCTTCTTCTTCTTCTTCTTCGTCTCCTCCTCCCTCTCCTCCTCCTTATCCTCCTCCTTCTGCTCCTCCTCCTCCTCTTCTTCCTCTTCCTCTTCTTCTCCTTCTCCTTCTTCTCCTTCTCCTTCTCCTTCTCCTCCTCCTTCTCCTTCTGCTCCTCCTCCTCCTCTTCTTCTTCTCCTCCTTCTCCTTCTCCTTCTCCTTCTCCTTCCCTCCTCCTCCTCCTCCCCCTCCTCCTCCTCCTCCTCCCCCTCCTCCTCCTTTTCCTTCTCCTTCTCCTTCTTTCCTTCCTCCTCCTCCTCTTCCCTTACATGATTTGTTCATGATGTCTTGCCATCTCTGTTTTGGATGCCCACGAGGTCGCCGGCCATTGACTTCTAGTTGGTAGGCAGTCTTGGCCACGGTGGAAGGTGCTGCTCTCTGGACATGTCCATGAAAGCGGAGTCGGCCTTCTCTCCTCTTCTCTATAATTGGTGCCCACACCAAAAAGTTGTCGAATGGTGTCATTTGTGATGTGGTCGAGAAGGGAGATGCCCGATATCCAACGGAGCATTCGCATTTCCACGGCATGGAGAGCTTTCTGTCCCTGTGGTTGCTGCCCAGCGTTCAGTGCCATTAAACAACAACATCTGTCCACCCCAAATCCTTGAGAAGGATAGGTAGAAAAAAACTGTCAAATTTTTGAGCCTGAGTAGCGTAGGGGGCTAATGCCTCCTACTAAAGGCAGCAATTAACATCCAGCTGCCTGTAATTCTGCGAGTTCAATCCTAGCCAGGCTCAAGATCGACTCAGCCTTCCATCCTTTCTAAGGTGGGTAAATTGAGGACCCAGTTTGTGGGGGCAATAAGCTGACTTTGTATCAATATATACAAAAGTATGAAGGCTATTGCTTAATGCACTGTAAGCCACCCTGAGTCTCCGGAGAAGGGCGGCATATAAATCAAAAATTTTTAAAAAATCCAGTCTAAACATCTGGCTGATTTTGCGACCAACCGTAATATTGGTATTTTACCGTGGTTCCTAGTTAACTTGGCTCTGCTTTCCCAGCTCGTAATGTTTAATTATCTTAGCTCATTAGCTAAGTTTAATTAGGTAATTAAGCTCAGTTTAGCTTAGGCTTAGTTTAAGCTTAATTTGCTTAGCTAATGTGCTAAGCTAATGCTTAGCTTGTTACGCTTTTTTTTAGCTAGTCATGCTCAGCTGTGTATTCCGTCCAGCCAAATTAGTAAATACCCCGGTTGTATTTTAAACTGGGTTTGCAATTGGCCCTTTTGCCTCTTCTGCTCTCCCGTTCAGAAGCAAACCAGGGTTTAAGACACAACAGCAATGCATAATCAAGGAAGGACAACTGATAGGGTGCAGTGGTGGGATTCAACAGGTTCGCACCACTTCGGCTGAATTGATTGTTAAATTGTTGGCTGGCCCCTCCCGGCCCTTTCCAGACGCTCCATTTTGACTCCCAGGTAAGTGCAGGGAGGCCTAGTAGGCCCAAAATGGGGTGCAGACTGGCGGCATGTCGCTCCCCCCCCCCCCCCGGTTTTGCTTCCAGGGGGGGTGCAGGAGGCTGAGTGCTGCCTGTCACACCCCCTAGCCACGCCCACCATGGCCACGCCCACTCAGCCAGTCATTAGAGCAGAGACTCAGTTGTTAAATTATTTGAATCCCAACACTGCATAGGGGGTTTTGTTGATGGGGTTCTTCATATCAGGAAGATGCTTTACAGAAACTTGGAAAGTAAATAAGAAATTCTTTGCTTATTAGCAAGTTTGAGATAATGGCATCCCCGTGAACTGTTTGATCATCTTTCTTCTAGCCCAGAGGATCTCCAAACTTGGCCACTTTAAGACTTGTGGACTACAACTCCCAGAATTCCTCAGCCAGCATGGCTGCTGGGGAATTCTGGGAGCTGACATCCACACATCTTAACGTTGCTAAGAGTGAAACACTGATTTAACAGATGTGTTGGAAGAAATATCCAGTTCCAGTTCCAAAGGGAAAGAAGGCACTGGAGACAAAATGGAGGCTGGAGGCTGATTGGAAAGAGGGTCCATTTATTGATGAAGGAGAACCACCAAGTACGTGTGACCACATGGAGTTGAAGAGTAAAGGGTTTTTATACCTTCTCTTGGGCTCTGAACTTGAGCTTCCTGTGCAAGAATATGTATTCTATTGGCTGTTGTACATGGGCCATGTAGGGGTTATGTTTGTCTGAGCTACGTTTGGTTGAAGTTTGGACGGTGATGCAATGTCCTTAGGAGATTGTGCGATGTAGTGAGCCCTGTGTTTTAGTGGGTTAATCCTGTTATGTTCTGAAGGGCCATGTCTTAATCCCATCACCCTGGAGCTGAAGATCTTTTGTTTTGTAGATAGGCTGGCCCAATCTTTCTCGATGGGCACAAAATATCTGCTGGGAGGAGGGAGCTGGGGCTCTGAGTTTCTGTCTCCCTTAAGAATTTTTGTTTCTCTTTTAGGGGAAATATTTTATCCTGCCCTTTTTAATATTTCCCAAAATATTTCATTCTTCTAAGGAGTGGGGGGTAGCTTCCCACAGATGCTTCATGCTGGCATGTACTTATGACGGTTGCTTTGCCCCACAGTTACGTGATCACCATTCCCCACCCAGCTTCTAATGAGTAAAATCAACGAAGCCGGATTCCCTGAATGACCGCATGATTCGCTTAACCACTGCAATGATTCGCTTAAGAACCGCGGCAAAAAGGTCACAAAACAGGACTCCCTGAACAACTGTCTTGCAGCAGAAATTTCGGGCTTCGGTTGTGGTCGTAAGTCGAGGACCACTTGCAAAAAAAAAACAGCTTTCCTATGGAGCTCTCCTTCCTCCTGTTTCTACATTTAAAATTCACAGGTTGCCCATTGATTCCCACGTAAAACCGTTCTGGGAGAAATTTGTTGCCACGACTTGGAAAGTTCAGAGCATCAATTTGTTCAGTCGGCATTTTTAATTCTCCTTCCTCGAATCGATCGACATGCTGAAGGGACATCCTCCAGAGATACTCAACTTGCTTTTGCAATAGAGGTAGCCCTCGACTTACGACCACATTTGAGCCCAGGGTTTCTGTTGGTAAGCGAGACATGGTGAAGTGAGTTTTGCTCCATTTTATGACCCCCTTGCCACAGTTCTTAAGTGAATCAGTGCAGGGCAGGAGTGAAATTGACTTACCTTCCCTACCAATTCGGAAGTGCATGCACTCGCTACCCTCAGGTGCACATCACATGCAAACCCTTCTGCGCATGTGCAGAGGCTAAAAAATAGGATACTTCCTGGTTAAAACTAGGAAGTAACGACGATCGGGGGGGTGGGCGGAGCCTCGAGCTGCCATCGCTACCAGTTCAGTCAAACCAGTCCAAACCGGGAGCATTTCACCCATTGGTAGAATTCAGCTGGTTCTATCCGGTTTGGACGAATCGGTAGCAGCGGCTGTGGGAGGCTCCGCCCACCCGCCCAGACATCATCACGTCCTGTTTTTGATGCTCTGCTTATGCACAGAAGGTTCTGGGCATGTGCAGAAGTATCACACGCAAGCAAAGCGTGCATGCCCGCGCACTCACATTTGCAAGCCGGTAGCATAGGTAAGTCCTCAGATAGCTCAACAGGCTAATAGCCTGTTATTAAGATCCAGCTGTCTGCAATTATTGCAAGGTTCGAGGCTCAAGGTCGACTCAGCCTTCCATCCTTTCTAAGGTAGGTAAATTGAGGACCCAGTATGTGGGGGCAATAAGCTGACTTTGTATAAATATACAAAAGTATGAAGGCTGTTGCTTAACGCATTGTAAGCCGCCCTGAGTCTCCGGAGAAGGGCGGCATACAAATCTAATTTTAAAAAAAAATTTAATTTTTTTTTTAAAAAGTCAATACCACCACTGGTACAGGGGTTAAGTTCCTAACACAGGTTGTTAAGTGAATCTGGCTCCCCCCCCCCACCCATTGGCTTTGCTTGTCAGAAGGTCGCCAAGGGGAATCATGTGACCCCGTCATAAATATGAGACAGATACCAAGTGGTCTGAAGTTTGATCACGTGACCATGGAGATGCTGCAATGGCCGTAAGTGTGAAAAACTCATTTTTTCCAGTGCCATTGTAACTTCAATTGGTCACTAAATGAACTGCTTTAAGTGCGTAGCAGCTGCCAAAAAAGCCAACACAGTTCTGGGTTGCATCAACAGAGGGATAGAATCAGGATCACGGGAAGAGTTAATACCACTTTATAAGGCCTTGGTAAGGCCACACGGCATCCAGTTTTGGTCACCACGATGTAAAAAAGATGTGGAGACTCTAGAAAGGGTGCAGAGAAGAGCAACAGAGATGATTAGGGGACTGGAAGCTAAGAACAGTTGCAGGAACTGGGTATGTCTAGTTTAAGGAAAAGGAGGACCAGGGGTGACATGATAGCAGTCTTCCAATATCTCAGGGGCTGCCACAGAGAAGAGAGAGTCAAACCATTCTCCAAAGTACTTGAGGGCAGGACAAGAAGCAATGGGTGGAAACTAATCAAGGAGAGAAGCAACTGAGAACTAAAGAGAAATTTCCTGATAGTTAGAACAATTAATCAGTGGAACAACTTGCCTCCAGAAGTTGTGAATGCTCCAACACTGGAAGTTTTTAAGAAGAAGTTGGAAGAATTTATCTGAAGTGGTGTAGGGTTTCCTTTCTCAGCTGGGGGTTGGACTAGAAGACCTCCAAGGTCCCTTCCAACTCTGTTATTTCTATTCTATTCTATTCTATTCTATTCTATTCTATTCTATTCTATTCTATTCTATTCTATTCTATTCTATTCTATTCTATTCTATTCTATTCTATTCTATCTAAGCCAGGGGCTACCTGTATTGCAATGCAGATTTTTTTTTTTAAGATCTCTTTAAAATATATCCTCGGTTTTCATTCACCATCTTTACGTCCTTCTGCAAAGGTGCTTAACAGGAAGTCCTCAACTAACAACCTTAATGGAACCTGAAATTTTAGTTGTAAGTGATCCCAGTCGTTAAATGGATTATTATGTGATTGTTTTGTGGTAATGGTTAAGTGAATCACTAGGGCCGTTCAGTTTAAGAAAAATAAAAAGTAGAGCTCCCAAAGGCATTCATTAGAAAGCCCAGACTTATTTATTTAATCTTATATATTTATATCCTACTATTTTTACAAATAACCGAACGTAGGAAACAGTATTTTCTCCCACAATAACAACAACCCTGTGAGGTGGGTTGGGCAGAGAGAGAGAGAGTGACTGGCCAAAGTCTAGTGGTTAAGGTACCGAGCTAGAAAGCCAGAGACGGTGAGTTCTTGTTCTGCCTTAGCCATGAAAGCCGGCTGGCTGACTTTTGGCCAGTCACCAGGAGACTGTGAGTTCTAGTCCCACTTTGTCTGTGAAAGATCTCTGGATGACTTTGGGTCAATCACCAGGAGACAATGAGTTCTAGCATCACCTTAGCCATGAAAGATAAGTGGCTGTGATGACCCAGGGCAAGGCACGGAGGCAACACTGTCAGCCGATAGTTTATTGCTCCAACTTTCCCTCAAATGCACCCACATTTATGGCACATCCTGGAGCAAAGCTCACTCACTCACACACACAGAGCCCTCCAGAAGCCTCTGGCTGGGAGGAGTCCAGCAAAACGCTTTTAGCACAACGGCTTCAAGGCAAGAAGTCCGGCAAACTCCAGATGTCGGCAATGGCACACCAAACTCCACAAATTCAGCACTTGTTCCTGACAAACGCCCCTTCCTACAGCATCTCCTTGAGTCTCAGTCCCCAAGTGTGCCTTGTAAAAAAAGGTGGGGTGCTCTCCCCCCGAGTCGTCAGATCAGCCTGTGCTGTTCCTGCCTTCTCTCCACTCTCCATGCTCAGGGATCAGGAGTGGGCGGTCCTTGCTCATTCCCTAGCTCCGTCACTCCTCATTTCCACTGCCTGCCCTCTCGGTCATCCTGCCCCCGTTCCTCCCTGCTGGCAAACTGTCCAAGAGGCCCAGGGCTGCTTTGTCCTGCTCCTCCCGGCATTGCTCCAGAGTCAACAAGGCCACCCCCTTGACCTCCGTCAGCCCCAGCTCTGACTCATCTTTCTCCCTGGATTCAATTCAATTCAGGAGGCAATGAGTTCTAGTGCCACTTTAGCCATAAAAGCTAGCTAGGTGACTTTGGGACAGTCCTAGGAGACGGTGAGTTCTAGTCTCATTTTAGCTGTGAAAGATCTCTGGATGACTTTGGACCAATCACCAGGAGACAATGAGTTCTAGTCCCACCTTAGACATGAAAAATAGCTGGGAAACTTTGCGCCAGTCACCAGGAGAAGGTGAGTTCTAGTCCCACTTTAGGCCTGAAAATCCTCTGTTGATTTTGGGCCAGACCCTCACTTTCAACCCAACCCACCTCAGAGGGTTGCTGTGGGGAAAATAGGAGGAAGAAGACGTGATATTATATTTATTAAATTTAGATTCAGATTTAGATTTAGATTTTATTGGATCTACTCCCAAAGGACTCAGGGCGGTGTACAGCCAACAATAAAAAATACATAAATACAAAATTTAAAACCAACTAAAAACAGATTAAATAAATTTGGCCCAGACAGAATTAAAACACCCCAAATAATTTAAAACAGATTAAAATTTAACACTAAAAATGGAGAGTGGTTAGGCCAGGCCCGCCTGGCGAAATAGAAAAATCTTAAAAGCGCGGCGGAAGGTGGGCAGATCCGGGATGCTCCGTATCTCCGGGGGGAGCTCGTTCCAGATAGTAGGTGCCCCCACAGAGAAAGCTCTCCCCCTGGGGGCTGCCAGCCAACATTGTTTGGCTGACGGCACCCGGAGGAGCCCCTCTCTAGGAGAGCGTACTGACCGGTGGGAGGCTATTGGTGGTAGTAGGTGGTCCTGCAAGTACCCAGGTCTTAAGCCATGGAGCGCTTTAAAGGTGGTAACCAAAACCTTGAAGCGCACCCGGAAGACCACCGGGAGCCAGTGCAGCTCGCGCAGGAGAGGTGTCACATGGGAACGCCATGTCGCTCCCATCACCACCCGCGCAGCCGCACTCTGCGCCAGTTGGAGCCTCCGGGTGCTCCTCAAGGGGAGCCCCATGTAGAGAGCAATTTATATGCCACCCCTCTCTATCAAGCGACTCTGGGTGGCTGACAATACAAATCGCGCAGCGTTTCTATCCCCACAAAAATATCTGCATTTAAGTAAGCGTGCTGGAAATTATATCTATTGAGGGGCAACGTTTCTTTTAAAATAAAATAAAATGCAAAATGGGGGGGGGACGAAGGGGGAAGAAGAAAGCAGATACGAAGGAAAACCACATGGTTCATTCATCACATTTTCCTGACCCAACCGGGCCTTTGCAAATATTTCTGAGATGCAAATTTTCGCTAACCTTCTATAGGACTTGCTGATTTTATTTCATTTTAAGTTATTAATGGGCGGCCAGCTGCATGCTTTGCAACTCTGGCTGGATGGCAAAAAGCTGATTTATTTCAAGCTCTTTTTTATTTTTTAATGTTAAAAAGAATGAGCCATGGCTATCCGGATCCACGGCGTTTATAAAGACAACCGCACACCTGCTTACCAACTCTCTTATCTTATTTAGTTTATTATTCAAACAGAGCTTCAGGAAATTGGATGCTCTGCCAGCCACAACGATACCATCTCAATGGTCTTTTCAAGGCCCCGTTTTTTTTCCACGTGGACGATCATTACCCTTATATTCTTGGCACCACGAGGGGGGGAACGGCCTCCTCGGGTGACGATCAATCAAGCCGCTTCATAAGGATGTCAAAAAAAAAAAAAAAAACAATGCCATCACGAATTTCGACAGCAGCTGCTTTACCAAAAGATAAAGACACTTGCCGAAGCATAATCTGCCGTGACGGAATAGATCTTGGTTTATGCCCACTTTTTTTTGTGGGGGGGGGGTGATTTCTTTGGGAAAGAGGTGTAAGAAAGAAGGTGTGTTTGGACAGTTGATTGCAGAGTCAGCCAGATGTTCAGACTGAATCTTTTTGTCCACCTATCGAGGGGACTCAATAGGACCTGGGATAAGCCGATGGGGAATTTTGATGGGGTTGAAAGTCTCCTCGCAGGATGTAAGCTGGATCCAAGTCAAGCTGCCTTTTGCAATTGACTGATGGGGAGTTTGTCAATGCCGATGGTTTTCAGAATAGCAGAATCCCAAAATAACAGAATAGCAGAATAGAATAACACAATAGCAGAATACAGAATTTATTTATTTATTTACGTATGTATGTATGTATGTATTTATTTATTTATTTTCATTTTTATACCGCCCTTCTCCCAGAGGACAACCAACAATAAAATACACCCACATATAAAATTTAAAAACAGTTCAAAAGCATATTAAATAATTTGGCCCCGGTGTCATTAAAAATAAACCAACAATTAAAATTCATGTTTAGGCCAGCCCAGCTTGTTGGAACAATAGCGTCTTGAGGGCACGGTGAAAAGTGTGTAGGTCAGGGATCATCCGTATCTCCAGGGGCAATTCATTCCAGAGGGCAGGTGCCCTCACAGAGAAGGCTCTTCTCCTGGGGGTCGCCAGTCGACATTGTTTGACCGATGGCACCCTGAGGAGTCCCTCTCTGTGGGAGCGTGTTGGCTGGTGGGAGGCTATTGGCAGCAAAAGGCGGTCTCGTAAGTACCCAGGTCCTAAGCCATGGAGCGGTTAAAGATGGTCACCACCACCTTGAATCGCACCCAGAAGACCACCGGGAGCCAGTGCAGCTCGCGCTTCACTCGCATATGTTATTCTACATAGAATAACAGAATACAGAATAATACAAGAACACAACAGCAGAACAGCAGAATACAGAATAACACCAATCGCAGAATAGCAGAACAACAAAATAGCAAACTAACAGAATACAGAATGATAGAATAGCAGAGTAACAGAATAGCAAACTAACAGAATACAGAATGATAGAATAGCAGAGTAACAGAATAGCAAAAGAAAAGTAACAGAATAACAACCGAATAACAAAGTAACAGAATGAGAAGGGACTCTAGAGATCTTCTAGTCGAACTCCCTGTAACCGTTTGAAGTCACAACAGCAGGGAAAAAAGTTATTGTGCTGTTACACTCACACTCACACACAAACCACTGGTGTTAGGAATCTTTTTTTAAAAAAAATTATATGCCGCCCTTCTCCGGAGACTCAGGGCGGCTTACAATGCGTTAAGCAATAGCCTTCATACTTTTGTATATTTATACAAAGTCAGCTTATTGCTCCCACAAACTGGGTCCTCAATTTACCTACCTTAGAAAGGATGGAAGGCTGAGTCAACCTTGAGCCTCGAACTCGCATAATTGCAGACAGCTGGGTGTTAATAACAGGCTATCTAGCCCGTCGAGCTATCTGAGACTCTTATATACCTGCTTAGTAGGTCTTTCGGCCCCCCCTAAGTGCTGTTCTTTTTTATACAAAGTCAGCTTATTGCCCCCACAATCCGGGTCCTCATTTTACCTACCTCGGAAGGATGGAAGGCTGAGTCAACCTTGAGCCTGGTGAGATTCGAACTTGCAGTAATTGCAGGCAGCTGGTATCACTATAATATCACTTAAGCTGCTGCGCCACTCAGGCTCCAAACTCGAATTAGTATTCCCCAGCAGTCCCCTCTGCTGGCACCATCTCCACCCCAATGAGTTCCACAGGCTATTGAAAAGAAGCCCACACTAGACCCCCACCCCCGAGGCAAAGGCAAGGCCACAGTTGAAAAGACACAATCTGAGATTAGTGGTGGGATTCAAATCATTTGACCCTGGGCAAAGCGCTTGTTAAATTAACACACACACACACACACACACATCAAAGTGGATCCTGGGCTTTGCGCTGCGATGGAGAAACAGGCAACAGAGCGGCCAGCACGAGGGGAGGAGAAGGAGCAGGGAGAAGAAAGAGGGAAAGTGGTCTCGATTGCCCGTTTCTCCATTGCAGCGCCCAAGGTCCACTTTGATAGCCTGGGGGACAGGGGTGAAATGCTCCCAGTTCAGACCGGATCGCCCGATCCGGTAACTATGGCGGCGGGTGGTTCGGAGAACTGGTAGCAAAAATCCCTGCGCCGCCCCGCCCCCCATGCCCAGCTGAGCCGCACGATCATCAAAGGCTTTTTTTAAAAAAACCTTTTCAAAGCATTTTTTCTACAACCTCTTCCGACGAAAAAATGCCTTGAAAAGTTTTTTTTAAAAGCCTCTGATGGTCGCGCGGCTCAGCTGGGATCGTCAGAGGCTTTTCAAAGCATTTTTTTTCTGCAACCTCTTGGCCGAAGAGGTGGTTAAAAGAATGGTTTGAAAAGTCTCTGATGATCCCAGCTGAGTTGCCTGATCAGCAGAGAGGTGTTTTTTAAAATGCCTCTGATGATCCCAGCTGTGTTGCCTGATCAGCAGAGAGGTGTTTTTTAAAATGCCTCTGATGATCCCAGCTGTGTTGCCTGATCAGCAGAGAGGTGTTTTTTAAAATGCCTCTGATGATCCCAGCTGTGTTGCCTGATCAGCAGAGAGGTATTTCTTAAAATGCCTCTGATGATCCCAGCTGAGTTGCCTGATCAGCAGAGAGGCGTTTTTTGAAAAGCCTCTCTGACGATCCCAGCTGAGTTGCCTGATCAGCAGAGGCTTTTCAAAGCATTAGAAAAAATGCTTTGAAAAGTTTTTTTTAAAAAAAAAGTTGGCCACGCCCACCCAGTCACATTACCCACCACCAAGCCATGCCCATAGAACCGGTAGTAACGAATTTTACATTTTACCCCTGCTGGGGGGAGGGGGGCGTAATTTAACAACAGGTTCACCCAAATCAGTGCGAACTGGCTGAATCCCACCCCTGTCTAAGATTCAAGGCAGGAAGACTCAGCCAGTTTCAAAACGGACATCAACATCATTTTGCTCCCCTTGCTGAACTACATAACTGCTTCCTGCGAGGCTGCCTCCTCACAAATCGCCTGGCTGACCTCCTTTGTGCCTGCCTCCTCTCAGCCCTACATGCTCTCCGATCCAGAGAAGGAGATAGTTCTTCTTGATCTCCATTGACAGCTGCAGCTGTGTGCCCTCTACAGCCAAAAACTCTGGGCTTCCCGGCTGCACCTGTGCCTCTCCTGTCTGTGGCTCAGCCGGCTGTTCATCTGGTTGCTCCCCTGGGCTCGGGCCCTCCATTCCTGGTTCGTAGCCCTTGGCTGCTGGCTCATCCTCCTCCGAACTAGCATTGGAGAGGCATTTGGGGAAGCATCAGGGGTGGGTGGTCATCACACAACTTATGACCTTTTTCCATACTTATGACCAGTGGTGAAATCCAAAGTTTTTTACTACCAGTTCAGTGGGTGTGGCTTGGTGGGCGTGGCTTGGTGGGCGTGGCAGGGGAAGGAAACTGCAAAATCTCCATTCCCTCCCTACTTTGGTGCCAGCCAGAGGTGGTATTTGCCAGTTCTCCGAACTACTCAAAATTTCCACTACCGGTTCTCCAGAACCTGTCAGAACCTGCTGGATTTCACCCCTGCTTACAACCATTGCAGCATCCCTGTGGACACGCGATCAAAATTCAGGTGGAATAGAATAGAAACACAGAGTTGGAAGGGACCTTGGAGGTCCTCTAGTCCAGCCCCCTGCTTAGGCAGGAAACCCTACACCACTTCAGACAAATGGTTATCCAACCTCTTCTTCAAAACTTCCAGTGTTGGAGCATTCACAGCTTCTGGAGGCAAGTTGTTCCACTGACCTAGGCTTACTAAGTAGTCATTATAAGACACAATTAGTCCCCAAAAAATCTATTTTATTGTAACAGCTGAGAATTACGTTCATTCCCAGCTGAGTCCCAATTAGTTGCAAAAGAAGTCCTTCAGAAGAATCACCAACCTTTATCTTCTATGACATCCTGTCGAAGGCCTTACTTGGCAAAGCCCCATGAAGTTCAGAAACGAGTAAGAGATGCCAACAGGAAACAGAGTGAGCAATGTTGCTTTCCGGCAAAAAGGCCCAAGTGCCTTTGTTTCTCTTTTAAGCCATATGGGAGGGGCCAATCATCTCCTGGCCTTACACCCAAGTCGTCCTTTTTGTTTTAGTTGCTCTTGCCTTCTGGCAGTTCTGTGCATGCGTGCACTAGGAACAGGCTCCTCCTGTTCCTCTGCCTCTCTGCTGTCCGACTCTGGAGGCTCCAAATCCATACATCGCTCCCAGATGGCCTTGGCCGCCACTCTGCCTCCGACGCAGAGCCCTAGTCAGGGCCTTTCCGAGACTCCAGGACTGGTCCATGTTCCTCCCCAGCCTTCTCACTGTCCGACTCCGCTGCCAGCTCGGCAGACCACAACAACTTCTGACAAGCAAAATCAATGGGGAAGCCCAATTCACTTAATCGGGCTTCCCCATTGTTTTGACTAATTTAACAACTGTGGTGATTCACTTAACAACCGTGGCAAGCAAGGTCGTAAAATGGGGCAAAACTCAATAACGGTCTCGCCGAGCCACAGAAATGTTGGGCTCAATCGCGGCTGTAAGTCGAGGACGTTTTTCAGAAGGAAGACAGATTGTGAATGAAAATGGATGAGTTTTTTTTATATATATAGGGAGAGAGAAACCTTTTGTGCCTCTCATGAAAAAGAATCCACGATAGACTGAAATATTTTTCTATTAAATCCACCCACCAAAAAAACATCTGTATTATTCAGCAGGTCCTTTCTTGGAAACTGTGTTTTCGCTCCAGGCTTGTTTCTTCAACTTATTCAAGCGCCTCTCCAGATGTGAAGGAGGCCCATTTGGAAATGCGGTGGTGTGAAACCTTCTTATTAGGCATACTTAAAAAAGAAAGTAAAAAAGAAATAAAATATATTACACTACACATAATTACGGCAGCAAGACTAACCCTAGCCCAATTTTGGAAACTAAAACAGTTGCCAACAGAAGAACAAATAATTCAAAAAATATATAGGTGTGCAGAAATGGATAGATTAACTTTAAAATTAAATAACAAGGAAGACTTACACTATTATCAAATATGGAATAGATGGTATGAATGGATTGATAAACAAGGGGGGAAAAAACAGATGCCAAATACGTCAAGAAATTAAAGGTATTAAATTTACACCGTCAACAGCAAGTTAAGAAAAATGTATATATATGGTTATATGTTTAAATATCATAGATAGATAAATTTTGTTTATTAATATTAGAATATAAGTAATATTGAATTGTACTTCGTTTTTAGAGTTAAGAATGTTTTATATTTTTTTCTTCTTTTATCTTTTATCTGTTTATATTAAATAAAGTTGGTTTTAAAATTTAAAAAAAAAAAAGGAAATGCGGTGGTGGGAAGCTAGCCGAGATGTGTATGAGCACCGCGAGGGAGGGAGAGAACATCCCCGCAGCGACCACTAAGGAAAACCGGCAACGTTTGGGAAACGAAAGGATTGGGGCTTGAAACAGGAAAGAGAGGGAGGTTCCTTGAGGCTCTCTGAGCTGGGTGATCCGCTTGTAGGCATTTCATCACCCAACATGGTAACATCATCAGTGCTAGCACGGAGTGTCGGGCTTTCTCTCAGTTTATATACAGTAGCTTCTCCTACCAGTGTGGGGAATGGATGAGGTTACCAAGTTGGATAATATAATATCTGCAAGAAACAACCAAGTTCAGGGAGTACCAAGGACTTCACAGTTCTCCTCCTCCTCCTCCCTCTTCCTCCTCCTCCTCCCGCTCCCGCTCCTCCTTCTCCTCCAGCTTCTTTCCCAATCCCTTCTAGCACTGATGATGTTACCTATATGGGCCAAGAAACATCTGGAAAAAAAGCAACAAGCTCAGAGAGCACCAAGGAGCCTACAATCATTTTCCTCCTCTTCCTCCTCCTCCTTGTCCTCCTCGCAAACCCCTCTCCCTCCGGGCACTGATGATGTTTGCCTCCAGATGTTGTGGATGCTCCCTCACTGGAGGTCTGTAAGAAGAGATTGGACAGCCATTCGTGCAGCATAGGTGTAGACCAGAGTCCCGTGCTTAAACAGAGGGTTGGACTAGAAGACCTCCAGGGTCCCTTCCTTCCACCCGGACGATTCTGTGTCGTATGTTCCTCTGTTTTAACTGCACATGAACAAAATACTTCAGCTAATCTCAAGTAAAATATATTGTAAAAAACCTTATACTTTTATGAACTTTTTTTTTTAATTTGATTTATATGCCGCCCTTCTCCGGAGACTCAGGGCGGCTTACAGTGCGTTAAGCAATAGCCTTCATACTTTTGTATATATTTATACAAAGTCAGCTTATTGCCCCCAACAAACTGGGTCCTCAATTTACCCACCTTAGAAAGGATGGAAGGCTGAGTTGACCTTGAGCCTGGCTAGGATTGAACTCGCAGTAATTGCAGGCAGCTGGTTCTTAAATGCTGCCTTTGTAGGTGGCATTACCCCTCTACGCTACTCAGGCTCATTTTACATTAACTTACCATATTTTCCGGCGTATAAGACGACTGGGCATATAAGACGATCCTCCTCAGAGCCATTTAAGGCTCGTCAGAGCCTTATGGGCTGGTCTGCCTGGTTACAGGAGAATGAGACCCGGCGTATAAGACGACCCCCGACTTTTGAGAAGATTTTTCTGTGTTAGAAAGTAGTCTTATACGCAGGAAAATACAGTACATTAAACATAAACTTATTCATCTTATTCTCTACAAATCCGCTACATAACATTAATGTGACTTAAAACAAAATACAGAAGTTTTAATAATATCCTTCTTGTAACCCTTGAATTTGTATTGAGAGATCTACACTGACCTTAATTTTAACATCCACAATATTTTCCTTTTAAATCCATCAACTTTTATGGATTTTAAACAAAACACTGTTCAACATGTACTTCCAAACACAAGTAAAAAATTTAGCCAGTAGCCTATAACAATTCAAACATAACAGTACTTAATACCTCTCTTTTAACTGCAGATCAATGGGAGGGAATCCTTCCGACTGGAAGGGAGAAAGCGTGGAATCGGAGACGCTATCCCTGGGAGAGAGGCTTGCCATATTGGAAAAGGTCTTCCTTTCTCTGTTGCTTGTCATTATTTTTTGATTACTAGGTTGTTTCGCGCCCTGGACCACAAGCCTCCTGCCCTGATGGTCTCCTGGCCCTCAACCTTAATTGCATCCTAGAATTATAATTCCCTACCAACTTCAATTAGCGGTTTAATTAGTCAATTATACTGAGAACAGCAGCGTTTCGGAGAACAGGTGTGAAGTTCTGGGCCGAAGCCAAGAAGGTTGTAATTCTTTAACCCAATGCAATTTACACCTTGTGTTAGGATATAATACAATTATCATCCGGAGCTAAGGGCAGTCCTTTGTCGTTGTTGTGATTGCGATAGTTGTTAATTTTGCTTTGGTCAAGGAGCACCAACCGAGAAAAATCACCTTAGATCCCGTGGAAAAATGGAACTCAGGTAGTCCTCGATGTACGACTACAATTAAACCAGTGATGAAATCCAAATTTTTTTACTAACGGTTCTGTGGGCGTGGCTTGGTGGTGGTGGGGGTAATGTGATTGGGTGGGCGTGGCCAACTTTTTAAAAAAAAATTTTTTTCATTTTTTCTAATGCTTTGAAAAGCCTCTGGCGATTAGGCAACTCAGCTGGCATCGTCAGAGGCATTTTAAAAAATACCTCTCTGCCGATCAGGCAACTCAGCTGGGATTGTCAGAGACTTTTCAAAGCATTTTTTTAACCACCTCTTTGGCTAAGAGGTTGCAGAAAAAAATGCTTTGAAAAGCCTCTGAGGATCCCAGCTGAGTCGCACGATCATCAGAGGCTTTTTTTTTTACTTTTAAAAGCATTTTTTCGGCCGAAGAGGTTGTAGAAAAAATGCTTTTAAAAGTTTAAAAAAAAAAGCCTCTGATGATTGTGCGGCTCAGCTGGGCATGGGGGAGGGGGTGGGGGGGCAGGGATTTTTGCTACCGGTTCTCCGAACCACCCAGTTCGAACCGGGAGCATTTCATCCCTGCAGATACATAATAATATTCACAGGCATCCAGGCAGCAGCTTGTGTTCTTCTATTTTGCACCTCGGGCAGTTTAAAAAAACAAACAACATTTTAAATACACTTTTTGAACTTACAGAGTTTTAAAATTGCAAGCAGAAATAAAAAGAAAGAAAGAAAAGAAACTACTGTATTTTCCTGCATAGAAGACTACTTTCTAACACACAAAAATCTTCTCAAAAGTCGGGGGTCGTCTTATACGCCGGGTCTCATTCTCCTGTAACCAGGCAGACCAGCCCATAAGGCTCTGACGAACCTTAAATGGCTCTGAGGAGGGTCGTCTTATATGCCCAGTCATCTTATACGCCGGAAAATACGGTAGGTGCTATAGCAGCAACTGTTTTAAAATGCCAGGAGGAAAAAGAAGAAAAAAAAGGAAAGCAACCAGGAATAACACGAACTACACAACTGTGTCATGCACCAAGTATGGAGGAGCGCGGAGATTTCTACAGGTCAGTCCTCGACTTACGACTATAACTGAGCCTGGAATGACAAGTCGTGGTAGTCATGAAATGGATCACCAGGTGACGTCGCCTGATTTTTAGGACCTCTTTTGCAGCCGTCGTAAAGGGAACCCCGGGGTCCTTAACTAAACCCCACCGCCATTTAAGTAAACTCCACCGTCATTAAGGGATGCAGTCGTTGTTAAGTGAAGCCATTTTCTCCAATTGGAGTTTTTGGGTAGAAACCAGAAGTAAACATTGGAAACCAGCAAAAAGAAGAAGAAGAAGAGTCACTTAACAATTGTCTTGCTTAGCAAACAGAAATTTTGGTTTCAATTTTTGGTTGTAATTTGAGGACTATCTCGACTTGCATTCATGGCAGGCCAAACCATACTTGAGTTCTAAAAGAAAGCTGATATCGTGGAAATTCACATTTTTTTAAGCTTCACGACACCTGCCAAAAAGCAGAGGGGATTCTACATTTTTTTTTAAAAAAGGGGGGGGCGTTAATTTCCATTAGTACAGTTAGTCCTCGACTTACTTACAGTTCACTTTGAGACCCTTCAAAGTTGCAATGGCCCTGAAAAAAGTGCCTTGTGTTTTCACATGATCAAAATCAGACGCTTGGCCACTGACTCATACTTACGACGGTTGCAGTGTCCCCGGGAGTTATGTGGTCCTCTTTTGTGACCTTCTGACAAGCAAGAGTCAAGAGGGAAACCTGGTTTGCTTAACATTTGCTCCCTTCCTCCCTTCTCCTTCCTTCCTTCCTTCCTTCTCTTCTCCCTCTTTCCTTTTCTTTCCTCCCTTCCCTTCTTCCTTCTCCCTTTTCTTTCCTCCATCCCTCTCTTCTTCCTTCCTCCCTTCCTTCCCTTCCTTCTCCTTCTCCCTCTTTCCTTTTCTTTCCTCCATCCCTCTCTTCTTCCTCCCTCCCTCCCCTTCTTCCTTCTCCCTTTTCTTTTCTCCATCCCTCTCTTCTTCCTTCCTCCCTTCCTTCCCTTCCTTCTCCCTCTTTTCTTTTCTTTCCCTCATCCCTCTCTTCCTTCTTCCTTCCTCCCTTCCTTCCCTTCCTTTCTTCCTTCTCCCTTTCCTTTTCTTTCCTCCATCCCTCTCTTCTTTCTCCCTCCCTCCCCTTCTTCCTTCTCCCTCTTTTCTTTCCTTTCCTTCATCCCACTCTTCTTCCTTCGTTCCTCCTTTCCTTCCTTCCTTCCTTTCTTCCTTCTCCCTTTCTTCTTTCCTCCATCCCTCTCTTCTTCCTCCCTCCCTCCTTCTTTCTTCTTCTTTTCTTTTCTTTCCCTCATCCCTCTTTTCTTCCTTCCTCCCTTCCTTCCCTTCCTTTCTTCCTTCTCCCTTTCCTTTTCTTTCCTCCATCCCTCTCTTCTTCCTCCCTCCCTCCCCTTCTTCCTTCTCCCTCTTTCCTTTTCTTTCTTTCATCCTTCTCTTCTTCCTTCCTTGCTTGCTTGCTTCCTTCCTCCCCTTCCTTCCTCCTCCTCTCTTTCCCAACAACATCTGCAATGATTCGCTTAACAACTGTGGCAAGCAAGGTCGTACAACGGGGCAAAATTCACTTCACAAACGTTTCCCTTCGCCCCAGAAATTTTGGACTCAATTGTGGTCGTAACTCGAGGACTACCTGTACTTATACAGAGGCAGGGGGAGAACGGAAAAATCCACCCCATTTTGCCAGCGACTGCAATATAAACTTACATAATTTGCTACCGCTTCGAGTTCGTATTCGCCTGACCCTGACTAACAGCTCTCTTCCTGAACGCATCAAAAATCATACTTTGAATTTTTTAAAAATGCCCACCGCTTCTCAATTTATTGTCCATTAGAGCTGTGTGCCGTGCGATTCAGGAGGATTCAGAAGATTCAGAAGAATAATAGGTGCTTGCCTATTGTGTGTGTGCACAACACAAAGTGGCTGAACTTTTTTTCGGGGGGGGGACAGGGGAAGGGGAGGGGAACAAGAGGGAAGGGGGAGGGGGAGGGGATGGGAGAGGGGAGGGGGCGGGGATCCACTCTGAAAGGAAAGATGCGGCTGCTTTAATGAATCCTCCCATTAACGTTGTGAATCCTTTAATATAACCTCTTCTTAAAAACTCCCAGGAGCATTCACAACTTCTGGAGGCAAGGAGTTCCACTGATTAATTGTTCTCACTGTCAGGAAATTTTCTCCTTAGTTCTAGGTTGCTTCTTGCCTTGATTAGTTTCCATCCATTGCAGATTTCAGCAGGTTCTGACCAGTTCTGGAGAACCCGTAGCGGAAATTTTGAGTAGTTCAGAGAACCGGTAGTAAAAAATTCTGACTGGCCCCGCCCCCATCTATTCTCTGCCTCTCGAGTCCCAGCTGATCAGGAGGAAATGGGGATTTTGCAGTATCCTTCCCCTGCCAGGCCCGCCAAGCCAAGCCACGCCCACCAAGCCATGCCACACCCACCAAGCCATGCCACGCCCACAGAACCAGTAGTAAAAAAAGTTGAAACCCACCACTGATCCATTGCTTCTTAACAGAATAATAGAAGAAGAGAGTTGGAAGGGACCTTGGAGGTCTTCTAGTCCAACCCCCTGCTCAAGCAAAAAAAAAAAAAATACCCGTGATGGCGAACCTATGGCACGCGTGCCAGAGGTGCTCTCTATGGGCACATGCGCCATTGCCAGCTGCTTTTCTGGTTTGGAGCATGTACATGCTGTTTTTTGAGCCGTTTTCAGGTCCGGAAATGGCCTGGAAATCGGCCTGAAAAACGGCCGAAAAACGGCCTGAAGATGCCAAAATATAGGCATGTGTGCGCCAGCCAGCTAGTCTTCAGGTTTCCGGCACTCCAGTGCGCGCACATGCACAGACATGCATGCACATTCTGGTTTGGGCACTCAGTGCTGAAAAGGTTCACCATCACTGCGCTATACCATTTCCAACAAATTGTTGCCCAATCTCTTCTTAAAACCCTCCACTGATGGAGTACCTACAGCTTCTGAAGGCCAGCTGCTCTACTGGTTAATTGTCCTTATTATTAAGAAGTTTCTCCTTAATTCCAGGTTGCTTCTCTCCTTGATGAGTTTTCACGCATTGCTTCTTGTCCTGCCCTCAGGGGCTTTGGAGAATAGCTTGACTCCCTCTTCTTTGGGGCAGCCCCTGAAATATTTGGAAGACTGCTATCGTGTCTCCCCTAGTCCTTCTTTCATTAAACTAGACATACCTGTTATAGAAATCAAGACTCACAAGATTTCCGTGGGTGATCAGAGAGGTTTATTGCGCAGATTCAGTGTAAAACAAGAAGCAAAAACACTGAATCCCGAAAGATTATGATGCAGTAACTTAAATACATACTTTTAACATCTTATGATTGGTTACATTTCTGACAGCCATCGCAACAAACCCACCCCCCTATTTCCTTGTTACTAATTCCTACAAAGCGTACCAACTTGTATTCCCCCTTTAAGAGGAACATAGGTGTTCTTGCAAACCTTATCTAAGTTCCTGCCGTTAGATCTGTGCTTGCCTCTGCTTGGCTAAGTGTGATATTTTACTCCTGATAATGTTTCCTAAGCTTGACAGCTGAGAAAGGTTAGTTATTTCTGTGGTTTTACCTTTTGAACCCAATACTAAGGAAAGGGTCCCTTCAGAGATCATCTAGACTGACCCCGTTTTATATCATTTTTTAAAATCCAATTTCATTATTCTATTTTATACCCAGTTCCTACAACCATCATTCTTCCTGTGTTTTAGCCTCCAGTCCCCTAATCATCTTGGTTGCTCTTCTCTGCACTCTTTCCAGAGTCTCCACATCTTTTTTTATTTTGCGGTGACCAAAACTGGATGCCGGATTCCAAATGTGGCCTTACCAAGGCATTATAAAGCGGTATTAACACTTCACATGATCTTGATTCTCTCCCTCTGTTTATGCAGCCTAGAACTGTGTTGGCTTTTTTGGCAGCTGCTGCACACGGCTGGCTCATATTTAAGTGATTGTCCACTAGGACTCCAAGACACTATGCGCTACTCTAGGCTACATTAAAAAGAAAGAAATGAAAAGAGTGAAAACAAATACTCGGGTTTCCTTCTTGAAACAGAATCACAAGTTTGAGTGGGGAACTACCGGTAGCTTTATGAATGCACCTAATGTTGCATTTTGGAGATAAAAGATTTAGAGTCCCTTCAAATTTTGCAA
This sequence comes from Coluber constrictor foxii, assembly GCA_038048745.1. Taxonomy (NCBI): domain Eukaryota; kingdom Metazoa; phylum Chordata; class Lepidosauria; order Squamata; family Colubridae; genus Coluber; species Coluber constrictor. The sequence continues at coordinate 22,293,900 of CM075958.1, read as the reverse complement.
TGAACTTCATCAAGGACAATTCAGGGGTTTAGCATAGAAAAAGCTTGTGATACTTACATGCTCTTCTCTCCACTTTTTCTAGACTCTCACAGAACCGGTCGTAGCAAATTTTACATTTCACCACTGACTAGGACTGCAAGTTCCCTCTCACAGTTACTGCTACTGAGCCAGCGAGAAACAGGTGAGTCATTCAAGGTAGAGAAAATGGACTGAGTGTGATGTCCTCACACTATTCTTCTGGCCATCAGCAGGAAAGAGGAACAGCATCGATAGCACACAGCGCTCTCTGCCAATTTTCCGTATTTTGAAGTTTGCAAGGTAAGATATGGTCCCGTTCGGCTTTGTTTGAATTCTCCCTTTCCACAGACGGATCGTTCCTTTCCAGCTTCCCCCTTTTCAGGGCGAACAATGAAATTTTTAGAAAGAAAAGAACTCCAGCTACAAATTATTCACCGTAATAGACATTTTCCTAATCCTTGAATACCATTAATGATTAAAAGACAGCAGAGACAGAGAGAGAGAGAACGAGAAGGCATAAAATCTGGCCGCGGAGCGTTTTAAGCTCATTTGAAATAATGGGTATTTCCAGCATTGATAAGAAGAGCGAAAACTTTAAATTTTGCCAAAGTATTTCTTTGGAAATACACAGTTGGAAGTGCCGTTTTATTGCTGTGGTAGTTCCGATATCGTCTCCGTCATTGTATGTAACTTTTATAACTGGCTCATTTTGAAATCTGAACATGTTCCCCAGTGCGATAAAGTGGGGAGACTTTAAACTGGCCCCCCAAAATAGACATTTGCACCAGTGGTGGGTTTCAAAATTTTTTACTACTGGTTGTGTGGGCGTGGCTTGGTGGGCGTGACGTGGCTTGGTGGGCGTGGCAGGGGAAGGATACTGTAAAAACTCCATTCCCACCCCACTCCAGGGGAAGGATACTGTAAAATCTCCATTCCCTCCCTAATCCAAGGGAAGGTTACTGCAAAATCCCCATTTCCTCCTGATCAGCTTGGACTCGGGAGGCAGAGAATAGATGGGGGCGCGGCCAGTCAGAATTTTTACTACCGGTTCTCCAAACTACTCAAAATTTCCGCTACCGGTTCTCCAGAACCTGTCAGAACCTGCTGGATTTCACCCCTGCCCGGTCAGCTTTCATGCCTAAACTGGGACTATAACTCACTATCTCCTGGTCTATAACTCACTATCTCCAAAGTCATCCAACCGGTTTTCATGCCTAAAACAGGACTAGAACTCACAGTCTCACAGTGCTTTCCATCCCTCTCTAAGTGGTTTACAGAGTCAGCCTCTTGCCCCCAACCACCTGAACCCTCATTTTACCGACCTCGGAAGGATGGAAGGCCGAGTCAATTTTGAGCCAATCAAGATCGAACTACTGGCAGTGGGCAGAATCCGCCTGCAATATTGCAATCTAACCACTGTGCCATCTTGGCTCATAAGCCCGAGGACTGGTCACAAGTTCCTTTTTTCAGTGCCGTTGCAACACCAAAGTGTCACTGAACAAATGGTTGTTAAATCAACGGCTACCTACCGTATTTTCCAGCGTATAAGACGACTGGGCGTATAAGACGACCCTCCTCAGAGCCATTTAAGGCTCGTCAGAGCCTTTCGGGCTGGTCTGCCTGGTTACAGGAGAATGAGACCCGGCGTATAAGACGACCCCCGACTTTTGAGAAGATTTTTGTGTGTTAGAAAGTAGTCTTATACGCAGGAAAATACAGTATATACCTAATGGGCTCTGGGAAGGAGGGAAGTCCTCAATTTACGACCACAATAGGGATCCGGATTTCCATTGCAATATACCAAGCGGGGTCTCCCCTTCCCATTTTCCCCCCTCCCTCCTGTTTTTCTACATCCTCCATCAAAGTCCCTATCTAAAAAAATTAAATTCAACGTAGAGAAAAGTAAAGTCTTACACTTAGGCAAAAAAAAAAATCAAAAGTACACCTATAGGCTGGGGGAAACAAGGCTTAATAGCAGTGACTGTGAGAGGGATTTTGGCGTCTTAGTGGACAACCGGTTAAATTTGAGTCAGCCACATGCGGCGGCAGCCAAAAAAAGGCAATGCAATCCTAAACTGCATTAACCATGGATTGTATCTGTTAAGGATATAGTTGTGAGATAACCAGGACCGGTTATGAAGCAGAGCATAGAATGTTTGCGCACGGAAACGGTGCTGAGAGTAGTTGTGAATAAACTGCGTACAAACAGCAAAGTTTGTATACAAGCAAAACCATAGTCCTTTTACCAATCCAAGCCTTAGCCATGCATAAGCAATCCAGAGATACAAAACTTCTTACCGGTTGGTAGAACGATACATACATGAATCATTCAGGAACAATATAAAACAGTTCATAAAAGCAGTAATAAATAAACAATGATCAAATTGACCATGTAAAGAGACCAAAGATATCTACAACATAGCTGCAGATAAACTATATGGTGTAATATCCACACGGACTACAATCAAACTCTCCTTAAATACAGATGCTGCAGAGCTCATCCAATCAGGATGCAAAATGACTCAGCAAGACTCTTAAAGCTATATTCTACATATTCATACTGTAAACATATAATGTTGGCTTATATATTACCTGGCCAACTAGTTAGGCAATGACCGTTTCCTAACAGTATTAAGATCAAGTGAGGTACTAATACCACTCTATCAAGCCTTAGTAAGACCACACCTTGAGTACTGCATCCAGTTTGGTCACCACACTATAAAAAAAGATGTGGAGACTCTAGAAAAAGTGCAGAGAAGAGCAACCAGGAGGATGAGGGGACTGGAGGCTAAAACATACGAAGAACGGTCGCAGGAACTGGGCCTGGCTAGTCTAGTGAAGAGAAGAGAAGGACCAGGGAGACATGATAGCCATCTTCCAATACTTGAGGGGCTGCCAAAGAGAGGAGGGGGTCAAGCTCTTTTCCAAAGCACCCAAAGCCAGAAAAGGAATAACGGATGGAAACTGACCAAGGAGAGATTCAACCTAGAAATAAGGAAGAACTTCTGACCGTGAGAACAATCAACCCATGGAACAGAAGTTGCCTTCAAAAGTTGTGGGAGCTTCATCACTGGAGGCTTTCAAGAAGAGACGGGACTGCCATCTGTCAGAAATGGTGTGTGGGGTCTCCTGCTTGGGTGAAGGGTGGATGGAATAGATGAACTATAAGATCTCTTCCGATTCTGTTAATCTGACTTCAAGAAAACCAAGGATGGAAGTGAATCAAGGAGGGAAGCAACCTGGAATTGAGGAGAAGCAGTGAGGACAACGAACCAGTGGAACAACTTGCCACCAGAAGTTGTGGGAGCTTCATCCCTGGAGGCTTTCAAGAAGAGACTGGAGTGCCAATTTGTCAGAAGTGGTGTAGGGTTTCCTGCTTAGGCAGGGGGTTGGACTAGATGACCTACAAGGTCCCTTCCAACTCTGTTCATCCATCCCATAATTTAAGCGCCGCTCAGTTTCGAAAACCTGACGTTTGCAGCCAAGCTTGCAGAGCCAACAAGTCGAAGAAAAATCATCCCGTTGAACAGTTTTGGCTTCCGTAAGGACCCTCGTTCTCGGGGCTGGAAACGTAGAGGTTTTCACCTCCAGCGCCCCGTGATGGATACCGAAGTTCCCACAGTTGTCGTAGCCGCGTAAGAAAGCAGAAACAGACTGCTCCTCTTTTCGCTAATAGGCCTCGTTCTCGGCGGGTCTCTCTCTCAGCGTATCGTTATTCCTGTTTCAGAGATAGCTGCGGATCTTTTAACACGCCCCCCCCCCCGAGGATTTAATGAGCAATTTAGCCCGAATGCCAGGCGGGAGATGCTATCGCTCTCCGTCAGGCCAAGGTCAAATTGACAACCTGCTTAATTGAGACAGGCCAGGTATTTCGGTCTGCCAAGGAGGTGTTTTCATCCAGAACCCTGGATGGCGACCTTCAAAAGGCAAAGATTTAGGGGGGGGGGGAAATATCCTTGAGAATAACCACGGTGATTTGCTTAACGGCCGCCGGGTGGAAAAAAAAGTCCTAAAATTTGATTGGTCGTGCGATGATTCTGCTTAACGGCGGTCATTCCTGGCTCGATTCTGGTCATAAGTCGAGGATGACCAGTGCATGGCCCATTTCACAGAGTTTTGCTTCTCCGAGACACACACACACACACACACATACTCTGTGCTGGCCTCGCCATCCCACCTCCTCCTCATTCCCTGGCGAAGACTCATCTGTTTCCTCATTAACCCCCATGCATTATTCATCCAGGTCAGCCTCTCAGCCGGAGCCATCAACCGGAAGACGGGAAACAGACGGTTGTCTTGATGTGGGAAAATGATTCAGACAAGGTGGGCTGGGGAACTCAAGTAAACAAGGGGAGAATTGTGTGTCAGAACCGAAGAGGTAAAAGCTCGGTCGGGGCTGTGGGGTATCAGGAACAGCAGGGACTTGAAAGATCTCTTTCTTTCTTTCTTTCTTTCTTTCTTTCTTTCTTTCTTTCTTTCTTTCTTTCTTTCTTTCTCTCTCTCTCTCTTTTCTCTCTCCCTCTTTCCTTCCTTGCTTCCTTCCCTCCCTCCCTTTCTCTCTCTTCTTTCTCTCTCCTTCTCTTTCTTTCTTCTCTCTCTCCCTCTTTCCTTCCTTCCTTTCCTCCCTCTCTTTCTCTCTCTCTTCTTTCTTCTTCCTTCCTTCTTTCATTTCTTTCTTTCTTTTCATTTTCTCTCTCTCTCTTTCTTTCCTTCTCTTTCTTTCTTTCTCTCTCTCCCCCTTTCCTTCCTTCCTTTCCTCCCTCCCTCCCTCTCCCTCCCTCTCTCTTCTTTCTTCCTTTCTTCCTTCCTTCCTTCCTTCTTTCATGTTTTTCTTTCTTTTCATTCTCTCTCTCTCTTTGTTTCTTTCTCTCTCCTCTTTCCTTCCTTCCTTCCTTTCCTCCCTCCCTCCCTCTCTCTTCTTTCTACCTTTCTTCCTTTCTTCCTTCCTTCCTTCCTTCTTTCATTTCTTTCTTTTCATTCTTTCTTTCTCTCACTCTCCTTCTTTCCTTCCTTCCTTTCCTCCCTCCCTTTCTCTCTCTTCTTTCTCTCTCCCTCCCTCTCTTTCTTCTCTCTCCCTCTTTCCTTCCTTCCTTTCCTCCCTCCCTTTCTCTCTCTCATCTTTCTTCCTTTCTTCCTTCCTTCCTTCTTTCATTTCTTTCTTTCATTTCTTTCTCCCTCCCTCCCTCTCTTTCTTGCTTTTGTAGGGAATTAGTAATAAGGATATACTAAAATATAATAATTAATAGAAACTTGTTATTTGTTTCCTGCAACATATTGTCAGACCTTACATTGGTAGGAAATCCCATCTTGAAAAGTCCTTCAAGCTGGGAAAAGTGGAAGGGAAGAGAAGACGAGGACAACTGTTAGGAAATGGTTATTTGTCTAACTAGTTGGTCAGGCAATATATAAGCCAACAATGTATGTTTGCAGTCAGAAAGGTATTATATTGCTTTAAGAATGTATTGCATCATCCTGTATCCTGATTGGCTAAGCTCTGTAGCCAATGTACTTAAGGAAGTCAGGATCATGGCTTGTGTGGACACTACACCATTTTACCTACTTATTCACTGTAACTCTCTACCTGATCTCTCTGCATGACCACTGTTTGATCATAGTTAGCTACATGTTGCTTTCTACTATTTATTGAATGTTTTGATATTGAACTTATTCCTGTTTTGAAACTCAAGAAGAATTGTTTTATTGTGTATGACTGCAACTGGTAAGAAGACTTTGTACTTGAAATATCCTGGATTGATCTTTTAAATCTCGTCTTATCTGTGTATAACAACAACCAGCAACAAGGGGATGGACTCAGTTACAGGGGTGATGGGGGCATCCTTAGAAGATCCAAAGCACCAAGATGGGGATAGATCAGTGACGGCTAACCATTTTGGTGCCGAGTGCCCAAAGCATGCACACAACCCCCAAAAATGCAATATGTGTCCCCAGTGCATGTGCCCCTCCCCCTGTGCATGAGCTCATGTCCCTGTGCATGCACCCCTCCCCGTGCGCATGTGACCTGTCCTCTGTGCATGCGTGGCAGAGAGCTGAAGACCAGCTGGCTAGCGAGAGGCACAGCCGCATGTGCAGTGGAGCTGGGCTGGGGTGATGGCTCACGTGCCCACAGAGAGGGTCTGTGTGCCATCTCTGGCACAGGTGCCAAAGGTTCACCACCACTGGGATAGATCATCCTGGAGAGCATCTATCCATGTGGCCTCAAAAGTCAACACCATCATGGTGGCACATAACCAAACAAACATGTTGCTGAGCCTTTCCCAGAGGTGGTGACATCTGGAGACCGAGGAGGAGGAGGAGGAGGAGGAGGAGGAGGAGGAAGATGAAGAAGAAGAGGAGGAGGAGGAAGAGAAGAAGGAGGAGGAGGAGGAGGAGGAGGAGGAGGAGGAGGAGGGATGAAGGAGGAGGAGGAGGAAGAGGAAGAGAAGAAGAAGAAGGGGAGGAGGATGAGAAGGAGAAGAAGAAGAGGAGGAAGAGGAAGAAGAGGGAGGAGGAGGAGAAGGAGGAAGAGGAGGAGAGGAGAAGGAGAAGGAGGAGGAGAAGAAGGGGAGGGGAAGAGGGAGGAGGAGGAAGAAAAGGAGAAGGAGAAGAAGAAGAAAAAGAGGAAGAGAAGGAGGAGGAAGAGAAGAACGAAGAAAAGGAAGAGGAGGAGGAGGAGGAGGAGGAGGAGAAGGGGAGGAGGAAGAGGAGGAGGTGGAGGAGGAAGAGGAAGAGGAGGAGAAGAAAAAGAGGAAGAGGAAGGAGGAGGAGGAAGAGGGAGGAGGAGGAGGAGGAAGAGAAGAAGAAGAAGAAGAAGAAGGAGGAGGAGGAGGAGAAGGAGGAGGAGGAGAAGGAGGAGGGGGAGGAGGAGGAGGAGGAGGAGGATGAAGGAGGAGGAGGAGGAAGAGGAAGAGACGAAGAAGAAGGGGAGGAGGATGAGAAGGAGAAGAAGAAGAGGAGGAAGAGGAAGGAAGAGGGAGGAGGAGGAGAAGGAGGAAGAGGAGGAGAGGAGAAGGAGAAGGAGGAGAAGAAGAAGGGGAGGGGGAGGAAGAGGGAGGAGGAGGAAGAAAAGGAGAAGGAGAAGAAGAAGAAAAAGAGGAAGAGGAAGGAGGAGGAAGAGAAGAACGAAGAAAAGGAAGAGGAGGAGGAGGAGGAGGAGGAGGAGAAGGGGAGGAGGAAGAGGAGGTGGAGGAGGAAGAGGAAGAGGAGGAGAAGAAAAAGAGGAAGAGGAAGGAGGAGGAGGAAGAGGGAGGAGGAGGAGGAGGAAGAGAAGAAGAAGAAGAAGAAGAAGAAGGAGGAGGAGGAGGAGGAGAAGGAGGAGGAGGAGAAGAAGAAGAAGAAGAAGAAGAAGAAGAAGAAGAAGAAGAAGAAGAAGAAGAAGAAGATGATCATCTGGCTGAAAGGGACAACTGTAGAAAATGTGTTTTCAAGAGGAGGAGGAAACCTTGGGGGCAGGAGATGGGAGCAGATGGCCCTACAGCTGCCGGAAGGGAAATGGAGTTGTTGTCCTATTTGGAATTCAACCACGGAAGTCTAACATTTTCCCTGGAGCCATGAAACCCACCCACCTCTCCGACACCGAGGAGGAGAAACCTGAACCATCCTGGTGGGTCAGATGGCAAAAGATGGCGGTTGGCTCTCCTGCAGAATTCTCTCCCACCTCCTGATTTAGGAATATTGCAGTGAGGGGATGGGGGGGGGGGGGTGAGCGAGATGGATCCCGGAGCCTGGGAGAAAAAAATGAAACTCTTGGCCAGGGGTCTGGGAAGTGGGGGAGTTGGAAGGGAGTGCTTTAGTACCCAGACAGAGCCTGGATGGAGGCCATGAAATACTGGGATGTATCAGTAAGCATCCCTTCTTTTTCTCCTTCCTCACTTCTTCCTCCATTTCCTCTCGTTTCTCCTTACCTCCTCCTTTATTTTCTGCCCTTCCTTCTGTTCTTCCGTTTTCATTTCTGCCTTCCCTTCCTTGTTTCTGTCTCTCTCCTCCTTCTCCTTCTCCTCCTCCCATCTTCTTTGTCATTCTTTTCCTTCATCTCCATTTCCTCCTTCCATTTCTTCTATTCCGTTTATCCCTTCCATGCCTTCCTCTCCTTCTTCTCTACTTCCTCTTCCCTTTCTTTTCTCCTTCTTCTCCATTTCCTCCTTCCCCTCCTGTTGTTCTTTTTTCTCTTCCACTTTCTCCTTGCCTTCCTTCCTTTCTTCCTTCCTCTCCTCTCCTCTCCTTCCTCCACCTCTTCCTCTTTTCCTTCACCTTCATCACTTCCTCCTTCCTTTTATTCTTTTCTTTCTTCTCCGCCTCCTCCTTCCATTTTTTTCCTTCTTTCCTCTTCTCCCCTTCCTCCTCCCCTTCCTCTTTTCCTTCTTCTCCATTCTTTCATTCTTTTCCTTCACCTTCATCATTTCCTCCTTCCTTTTATTCTTTTCTTTCTTCTCCGCCTCCTCCTTCCATTCTTTTCCTTCTTTCCTCTTCTCCCCTTCCTCCCCTTCTTCCTCTTTTCCTTCTTCTCCATTCTTCTTTCATTCTTTTCCTTCACCTTCATCATTTCCTCCTTCCTTTTATTCTTTTCTTTCTTCCCCGCCTCCTACTTCCATTCTTTTCCTTCTTTCCTCTTCTCCCCTTCCTCCTCCCCTTCCTCTTTTCCTCCTCCATTTTCTTCTTTTCTTCATTCTTTCTGTTGTCTTTCTTCTTCATTTCTTCCTTAGGAGAAAAACTATGGAGAAATTTCCTGGCAGTGAGAAAAATTAACCAGTGGACCAACTGGCCTCCAGAAGTTGTGAATGCTCCAACACTGGATATTTTTAAGAAGATGTTGGACAACCATTTGTCTGAAGTGGTGTAGGGTTTCCTGTCTAAGCAGGGGGTTGGACTAGAAGACCTCCAAGGTCCCTTCCAACTCTGTTTATTCTCTTCTCTTCTCTTCTCTTCTCTTCTCTTCTCTTCTCTTCTCTTCTCTTCTCTTCTCTTCTCTTCTCTTCTCTTCTCTTCTCTTCTCTTCTCTTCTCATTTCATTCCAATTTCCTATTCTATTTATTCCATTCCATTCCATTCTTCTTGATTCTATTCTATTCTATTCTATTTCTATTCTATTCTATTCTATTCTATTCTATTCTATTCTATTCTATTCTATTCTATCTATTCTATCCTATCCCAATCCAGTCCATTCTTCTCTTCTCTTCTCTTCTCTTCTCTTCTCTTCTCTTCTCTTCTCTTCTCTTCTCTTCTCTTCTCTTCTATTCTATTCTATTCTAATTCTATTCTATTCTATTCTATTCTTCTCCCCTTCCATCTTCCATTCCTTCCTTCCTTCTCCTCCTCCTCATCTCCTCCTTCCGTCCCCTCTTCCCTCCATTTTCTCTCTCTCTTCCTGCACTGCCCCACATAAAAGCTGAATTTTGAAAATCCATTTTATGCAAACAAGGCCATTTACATAATGTTTTCTCCGGATCATTTATTCATCTGCTGCTCTGCACAGAGAGGAGGAGAAGAGCTGGCTCCGTTCAAAAGGTTAGTGCTTATTCTTAAACCTGCATGGCCGAGTCAAATACCATGACCAGTTCTGGTTAACACACTTTTTAAGGACAGTGACAAATTGGACTGGGCTCAACGGGAAAAAGTTCAAGGTAGCCCTTTGAATTGGAAATGGACTCCTAGAAGGAATTGCGTGAAAGAGCTGCAAAGGTTTGGCAGGCAGAAGAAAAGATATTTTAAAAAAGACACATTCATTATCTTCCAATGTCTAAAAGACTATAATGATGGAGGGGAAATGAGATTATGTTCCTTCAGCACACAAAAAATGGAACAAGCACTGGAAATTTCAAGAAATCTGAGTTCAGCAGAACTTTGCATGGGATGTCAGCCAAGATCTTGGGTTAGATCAGAGGTCTCCGTGCTTGGCAACTTTAAGACCTGTGGACTTCAACTCCAGGAATTTGCCCTTCCTCCTCCCTTTCCCACTTTTTCCTTCCTTCCTTCCTTCCTTCCTTCCATCCTACCTGCCTTCCTTCCTTCCTTCCTTCCTTCCTTCCTCCCTTTCCTACTTTTTCCTTCCTTGCATACATTCTTCCTCCCTCCCTCCCTTTCCCACTTTTTCCTTCCTTCCTTCCATCCATCCATCCTCCCTCCCTCCCTTTCCCACTTTTTCCATCCATCCATCCATCCATCCTCCCTCCCTTTCCCACTTTTTCCTTCCTTCCTTCCATCCATCCATCCTTCCTTCCTTCCTTCACTCATTCCTCTCTACCTCCCTCCCTTTTCCGCTTTTTCCTTCCTTCCATCCATCCATCCTCCCTCCTTCCCACTTTTTCCTTCCTTCCTTCCATCCATCCATCCTCCCTCCCTTTCCCACTTTTTCCTTCCTTCCTTCCATCCATCCATCCTTCCTTCCTTCCTTCACTCATTCCTCTCTACCTCCCTCCCTTTTCCGCTTTTTCCTTCCTTCCATCCATCCATCCTCCCTCCCTCCCCCACTTTTTCTTTCCTTCTTTCCATCCATCCATCCTTCCTCCCTTCCTCTCTACCTCCCTCTGTTTTCCACTTTTCCTTCCTTCCTTCCATCCATCCTTCCTTCCTCTCTACCTCCCTCCCTTTTCCACTTTTTCCTTCCTTCCTTCCATCCATCCATCCTTCCTTCCTTCCCTCCCTCCCTTTCCCACTTCTTTCTTCCTTCCTTCCTTCCTTCCTCTCTTCCTCCCTCCCTCCCTTTCCCCACCTCCTGTTGAAAGAAAAATCCAGGCCCAGTTCCAAGCCAGGAATAAAATGGAGGCTGCTTAAGAAAGAAATGTCCATTTTTTGATGAGCAGAATCAACATACGTACACAACGTCCAGTTCTGGGACAGCTGACAAATCAGCTTGATGAATGCAAGGGTTTTTATATCTTCTTGATTCCTATGGGAGTCGTGTAGGGGTCATGGCTGGCTCTATAGGCAAAAGGGGAAATGCAAATCCTAGGTGTTTGTCTGAGCTAATCTTGTCAACCTTTGGCTTGCCTAACCGTGTTGCTTATCGGGAGTCTCTGTCTGACCCAGTCTTTCTGAATGGTTGCCAAATCTGCATTTCTGAAAGCTGGCCTCCTCAGTGTCTGCTTGGGGCAGGGAGACTGAGATTGGTTTCTGCCTTCCTTAAGATTTTCCTCCATTTCTCCTTTAGGAGAAATATTCTATCCTGCCTTTTTATATATATAAAAAGTTTTTTTTTAAGACAAAAAAAAATATAATACATCAGTCCTTCCGTGTGTCATCTCGGTGTTCCTTCTGTGACTTCTTCTTGTTTTTGTTACTCCTCCTCTTCTTATTTCTTCCTTAATAAATCCCATTTCTCTATTTCAATAATTTTTTTTAAAATTTGATTTATATGCCGCCCTTCTCCGGAGACTCAGGGCGGCTTACAGTGTGTTAAGCAATAGCCTTCATACTTTTGTATATATTTATACAAAGTCAGCTTATTGCCCCCAACAAACTGGGTCCTCAATTTACCCACCTTAGAAAGGATGGAAGGCTGAGTCAACCTTGAGCCTGGCTAGGATTGAACTCAGAGAAATTACAGGCAGCTGGTGTTAATTGCTGCCTTTAGTAGGAGGCATTAGCCCCCTACACTACACAGGCTCTGTATTTATAATATTTCCCCCAAAATAGATATATTTAATGTAACTTCCTCCTGTTTGCTTATCAAATTCCTTATCTGATATCTCTTTTCCATCCAATCATAAATTTTCCCCTATATCTTAAAATATTCCATATCCCCTTTCTCTTTAATCATTAAAGTTAATCTATTCATCTCTGCGCAGTCCAAATTTTTTCTAACTACTTCCCCTTCTAAAAGGATTTTCTCTGCTTTCCATCTTTGTGCAAATACTATCCTTGCTGCAGTTATTATATGTACTATAATCAAATATACATTTTTCTTTACTAATTTCCTCTGGTAGGATAACCAGTACAACATTCCCCAAAATATTTCATTGTATAGGTGGATGGTAATTTTCCTTCCTTCCTTCCTTCCTTCCTTCCTTCCTTCCTTCCTTCCTTCCTTCCTTCCTCCCTTCCTTCCTTCCTCCTTCCCTTCCTCTCCCTTCCCTTTTCCATCATACTGTATGCTTTTTGCTTATCAGCTGTTGCAAGACGTAACAGAAATGTTGATTGGCAGTTTGACCTGTTATTTTCTAGTTTTCCATACTCTCCAACCCTTCAATTTAATGCAGTATCATGATGAGGCCTTATGAGAAAAATATGGCAATCAAAAACAAGGCAAATCTTTCTCTCCCCGTCCCAGCCGGTGCACAAAGAATAGGTAGCGTAAACTTCTCTGCTTGCATAATTTGCATTTTCAAGCCCATCTAAGATAAACTAAATTATTGTGGGAGGAGGCAATACGAATCTCGCTTTCGGGTCAATGCCATGAATCTATTTGCAAATCAATATATTTCAAAGAGCTTCAAATTATTCAGACTTATTTCAGCCAAACGGCTTTCTTTTTTCCGGAAGTAAAAACTGTGAGAAGTTTTATATCAAAATATATTTTATTCTTCATACTGTTTCCATTTTTCCTTAAAACATTAAAAGAATCCACAATGGAGTGAGAATTAATGTCTTCACTAGATAATTGAAACTTAAGGTCAAGCTGAAACTGAACTAATCAAGTAGAAATAGCAAACGGGGGAAAATCAAAGTCAAACTTCCTCTTACCCCAAATAAGTTACCCAGACTTAATCCACATATCAAAGGATAAGGTCTATAAATGCAAACAGAGTTCATTAAATTAGATTTCCTAGCAGAACTCCATGTTCACAAAAATACATAAATGAGTGCTCCCATTGTGAGCTGGTAGCGAAGGTAAGTGGAACCCACCCCTGACCAATACACACACATGTCCCTCAAGTGTCACCCTAGAATTGGCACATAAAAACTTCCACACCCCGGACAAGCTCCCTATAAAAGTCTGTCACTCTACCTCCTTTCTCTGCAGCTGCCTCTAAAAGCAATCTGTTTTGTAGGAAGAAAAATGCAATCCGGTTCAAAACCAGGAGAAAAACACTGGAAATAAAATGGAGGCTGGCTACAAGGAAAGAAGGACTCTATTTATTTGGGTGCCAGAAATTTAGTGTTTCTAGGGTGGCTGACAAAATGGCTGAGTGAGTGGATGGATCTTTATAGGGTTCTGAGGTTTTGTGTTTGAGATGCTCCAGGGATTGTGCAATGTAGTGAGTCTTGCATCTTTTACTATTCCAATGGTGGGGGGTTCGTCCTATTAGGTCCTAAAGGGCAGGTCCTGTCCTTAGAATTTGGGTGGGGGGGGGTGTAAATTCTTAATCCCATCAGCTCCGACCTGGGGGAGCTGGGCTGAAGGCGTTTCATTTATGAATAGGCTGGCCTGGATTTCTTAATGGGCACAAAATATCCATCTCTAAAGACTTCAGGCATCTGCTGGAGGCTGTTTCCTGCAGCAGTCAGACTGGGGCTGCTTTCTGCCTTTAAGAGCATGTTTCTCTATTTCTCCTTTGAGGAAATATAATATTCTGCCTCTTTTATTTCACCAGGCGGGCCTGGCTTAATTTTCTCCCTTTTACTTCTTTTAATATGTAAATTTTAAATTGGTTTAAACGATGGGGTTGTTTTCATTTGTCTGGCCAAATTTTGTAATTGTGTATTTTATTGTGTGGCTGTTCACCGCCCTGAGTCCTTCGGGAGTAGGGCGGTATACAAATCAAATAAACAAACAAACAAAAACAAAAAAACCCGCCCCTTTAAAATATTTCATTCTCTAGGAATATTTCTAGGAATAAATGTTTTTTCTTTCCTCGTAGCTGTCTTTTAAGATCTGTGGACTTCAACTCCAGAATTCCCCAGCCAGCATTGGCTGGGGAAT
>CM075958.1:21823240-22279827 GCA_038048745.1 Coluber constrictor foxii | reverse complement strand
TACCTGCTTATTAGGGCTTTTGGTCCCCCATAAGTGGTGTTTCTACAAAGTCAGCTTATTGCCCCCACAATCCAGGTCATCAATTTACCTACCTCAGAAGGATGGAAGGCTGAGTCAACCTTGAGCCTGGTGAGATTTGAACTCTCAACAATTGCAGGCAGCTGGTAGCTAAGTGCTACATAACAGCACTTAGTCCGCTGCACCACCAAGGCTCTTTGGGGTGGAAAATTCATTAAACCACTGTCTCACTTAGTACCGTAATAGAAGCTACTACCTGTAGTTTCCAGCGGTTTTTCTAGTTTTCAGATAACACCGTTTCCTTCAAGTGAGAATCATACATTCCACTTCATATTGGAAAATGTATTTATAGAAGTGTTTTTATTACTTGAACAAAATCGCCGAGATTCGATTGTGCTAAATCACCATCAGTCAATTGCAAAAGGCAGCTTGGCTTGAAACATCTGACATCCAGCCACATATTTTTCCCTGGGTTTTCTAGGTATCAAGTAACGCTGTTATTGTGTCCTTCAAATAAAAAACCGTCCCTTTCGCTGCATATTGGGAAGTGTATTTATAGAAGTGTTTTTATTGTGATTATTGCAGCTCAGACAGTACCGAACAGAGATTATGGATAAATGCTCACTTAAAATGACGGAGACTGAAAATAGAAATAGAAAAAATTTCAGCGATATGTGGAAACCTGGAAGAAGACAAGGACCGGAGGGAAATTAAAATAAACCCAAGACTTTGGAAATGATGTTTTTGACATTCTACACAGTGCGAGGATGAAAATAAATCTTAAATTGTAGAAATGCCGATCGTAAAAACCTTCTCATGCAGTGATGGGTTGCTACCAGTTCGCCCCGGAACAGACAAACCTGGAGCGGTGGCAGTGCGAGGCATGAGCACACCCACAAGCAAATGGGTAGCAATGAGTTTTGAAGCCCACCACTGCTTCAAGGTTACACAGGGAGAAAAATAAGGGGCGTAAGTGGCAGTTGCCTAGTGGTTAAGGCATCAGGCTAGAAAACAGGAGTTTTCAGTGAATTCTACTCTAGTCCTTAACCATGAAGCCACCTGGTTGACTTCGGGGAAGGAAGGGAGGAAGGAAAAGAGGGATGGAGGGAGGGAGGAAGGAAGGAAGGGTGAGAGAGGAAGAGGGGGAGGGGGAGGAAGGAGGGAGGGAGGGAGGAGGGAAGGAAGGAAGGAGGGGTGAGGGAAGAAGAGAGGGAGGGAGGGTGAGGAAGAAGGGAGGAAAGAAGGAAGGTTGAGAGAGGGAGGGAGGAAGGAAGGGTAAGGGAGGAAGAGAGGGAGGGAAGGTGAGGAAGGAGGGAGGGAGAGAGGAGGGAGGAAGGGTGAGGAAGGGTGAGGAAGGAAGAAGGGTAAGGGAGGAACAGAGGGAGGGAGGGAGGGTGATGAAGGAGGAAGGAAGGAAGGATGAGGGAGGGAGGAAGCGGGAGGGAGGAAAAGAGGGAGGGAAGGAGGAGCAAGGAAAGAAGAGTGAGGAAGGACAGAAGGGTAAGGGAGGAAAAGAGGGAGGGGAGGGAGGGTGAGGAAGGAGGGAGGGAGGGAGTGGGAGGAAGGCAGAAGAGAGGGAGGGAGGGAGGGAAAGAGGGAAGGAAGGAGGGGTGGAGGAAGAGAGGGAGGGAAGGAGGGGTGGGAGGAAGAAAGGAATGGTGAGGAAGGAAGGAGGGAGAGAGGAGGGGTGAGGGAGGAAGGGTGAGAGGAAGAGAGGGAGGGAAGGAGGAAGGAAGGAGGGGTGAAGGAGGAAGAGAGGGAGGGAGAGGGAGGAAGAAAGGAATGGTGAGGAAGGAAGGAGGGAGGGAGGAGGGGTGAGGGAGGGAGGGAGGGAAAGCTTCTGATGCATGATCTCTGTAAGAGTGAGAACAGTTTACGTGTGAAGATGATTACAATGGCAAAATCACCCCAAAAAAATCACACACAGAAAAATCACCAAAAAAAAAATCACAAAAGTGATTTGTGATCATTTTTCACTCCCATGACCGTTTTTCAGCATCCCAGGGTCACATGATCCAGACCCTTGGCCTCTGTCTCATAGTTATGACGGTTATGCAGTGTCCCGGGAGGGGGGGGGTCCCGTGATCCCCTTTTGCGACCTTATGGCCAGCAAAGTCGGGGGTGGGGGAAACCAGATTCCCTTAAGGACCAACTTAACGATGGCAGTGATTCACTTCACACCTGGGGCAAGGAAGGTCGTTCAACGGGGCAAAATTCAGCTGGCAAATGTCTCACTTAGCAAGAGAAATTTGAGGCTCAATTGTGGTCGTAAGTCGAGGACTACCTGTACTGCTATGGGGCTGGCATTTTATTCTGCATTTTGTATCCGTCGGCTGAGCTCCACCGACGGACGAGAGAACCTTCGTCCCTCCCAGCCCTGCTATTTTCCTTTTAACAATAGCTTACAGAAAGAGGTAAATAAAACCGCCAGGAGTTTTTCCATAGCTGTTTCATTTGCTATTTGCCGCACAGTCAGTTGTTGTTAAGAAACAGAAATACACCGGCTTTAAAAATATATAAAAACAGCCGATTTTGCCGGTAGGAGAGGGTACAAAAAAAAAAAACCGATGCAAAGCTCGATTCTTTTTCCTGGCCTTCAAAAAACATCTTTTTCTGTTCTTTTTATAAACCAAGATTGACATCCATCGTCCAAGAATAACAGAGTTGGAGTATCCTTGGAGTATCTCCTAGACCAGTGTTTCTCAACCTTGGTAGCTTGAAGATGGGTGGACTTCAACTCCCAGAATCCCCAGCCAGCAGGGCTGGCTGGGGGATTGTGGGAGTTGAAGTCCACCCATCTTCAAGCTACCAAGGTTGAGAAACACTGTCCTAGACCAAGCTCAAGCAAGAAACTCCATGCCATTCCCAACAAATGGCTGTCCTTAAAAACCACTTTCTCGTGTTTGTCTCTTAACCTGCAATTGGGGGCAAAAAAGTCAAAATGGAGGCCCAAGGTAACATATAACAAGGTAACATAGGACCAAGGGTGATAGGCACCTTGGTTGCAATCCCAAAACATCTGGAGTGCCGTTTGAATACCATCGGCATTGACAAAATCCCCATCGGTCATTGCAAAAGGCAGCTTTGCTTGAAATAATTTACATCCTTTAATATTATTAAACCAACTCTTCTTCTTCTTCTTCTTCTTCTTCTTCTTCTCCTCTCCTCCTCCTCCTCCTCCTCCTCTCTCCTCCTCCTCTTCTCCTTCTCCTTCTCCTCTCCTTCTCCTCCTCCTCCTCCTTCTCCTTCTGCTCCTCCTCCTTCTCTTCTTCTTCTTCTCCTCCTCCTCCTCCTTCTCCTCCTTCTCCTCCTTCTCCTCCTCCTCTTCTTCTCCTTCTCCTTCTCCTTCTCCTTCTTCTCCTTCTCCTTCTCCTTCTCCTCCTCCTCTTCTTCTTTTCCTCCTCCTCTTCTTCTTCTCCTTCTCCTCGTGCTCCTCCTCCTCCTCTTCTTCTCCTTCTCCTCCTTCTCCTTCTCCTTCTCCTCTTCTTCTCCTTCTCCTCCTCCTCCTCCTCTTCTTCTTCTTCTCCTTCTCCTCCTCTCTCCTTCTCCTCCTCCTCCTCCTCCTCTTCTCTCCTTCTCCTTCTCCTTCTCCTTCTCCTCTTCTCCTTCCTCCTCCTCCTCCTTCTCCTTCTCCTTCTCCTTCTCCTCTTCTTCTCCCTTCCTCCTCCTCCTCTTCCCTTATACGATTTGTTCATGATGTCTTGCCATCTCTGTTTTGGATGCCCACGAGATCGCCAGCCAATTGACTTCTAGTTGGTAGGCAGTCTTGAGCATGGTGGAAGGTGCTGCTCTCTGGACATGTCCATGAAAGCGGAGTCGGCCTTCTCTCCTCTTCTCTATAATTGGTGCCCACACCAAAATGTTGTCGAATGGTGTCATTTGTGATGTGGTCGAGAAGGGAGATGCCCGATATCCAACGGAGCATTCGCATTTCCATGGCATGGAGAGCTTTCTGTCCCTGTGGTTGCTGCCCAGCGTTCAGTGCCATTAAACAACAACATCTGTCCACCCCAAATCCTTGAGAAGGATAGGTAGACAAAAACTGTCAAATTTTTGAGCCTGAGTAGCGTAGGGGGCTAATGCCTCCTACTAAAGGCAGCAATTAACATCCAGCTGCCTGTAATTCTGCGAGTTCAATCCTAGCCAGGCTCAAGATCGACTCAGCCTTCCATCCTTTCTAAGGTGGGTAAATTGAGGACCCAGTTTGTGGGGGCAATAAGCTGACTTTGTATCAATATATACAAAAGTATGAAGGCTTTTGCTTAATGCACTGTAAGCCACCCTGAGTCTCCGGAGAAGGGCGGCATATAAATCAAATTTTTTTAAAAAATCCAGTCTAAACATCTGGCTGATTTTGCGACCAATCGTAATATTGGTATTTTACCGTAGTTCCTAGTTAACTTGGCTCTGCTTTCCCAGCTTGTAATGCTTAATTATCTTAGCTCATTAGCTAAGTTTAATTAGGTAATTAAGCTCAGTTTAGCTTAGGCTTAGTTTAAGCTTAATTTGCTTAGCTAATGAGCTAAGCTAATGCTTAGCTTGTTGCGCTTTTTTTTAGCTAGTCATGCTCAGCTGTGTATTCCGTCCAGCCAAATTAGTAAATACCCCGGTTGTATTTTAAACTGGGTTTGCAATTGGCCCTTTTGCCTCTTCTGCTCTCCCGTTCAGAAGCAAACCAGGGTTTAAGACACAACAGCAATGCATAATCAAGGAAGGACAACTGATAGGGTGCAGTGGTGGGATTCAACAGGTTCGCACCACTTCGGCTGAATTGATTGTTAAATTGTTGGCTGGCCCCTCCTGGCCCTTTCCAGAAGTCCTCACACGCTCCATTTTGACTCCCAGGTAAGTGCAGGGAGGCCTAGTAGGCCCAAAATGGGGTGCAGGCTGGCGGCATGTCGCTCCCCCCCCCCCAGTTTTGCTTCCAGGGGGGGGGTGCAGGAGGCTGAGTGCTGCCTGTCACACCCCTAGCCACACCCACCATGGCCACGCCCACATAGCCAGTCATTAGAGCAGAGACTCAGTTGTTAAATTGTTTGAATCCCACCACTGCATAGAGGGTTTTGTTGATGGGGTTCTTAATATCAGGAAGATGCTTTACAGAAACTTGGAAAGTAAATAAGAAATTCTTTGCTTATTAGCAAGTTTGAGATAATGGCATCCCCGTGAACTGTTTGATCATCTTTCTTCTAGCCCAGAGGATCTCCAAACTTGGCCACTTTAAGACTTGTGGACTATAACTCCCAGAATTCCTCAGCCAGCATGGCTGATGGGGAATTCTGGGAGCTGCCATCCACACATCTTAACGTTGCTAAGAGTGAAACACTGATTTAACAGATGTGTTGGAAGAAATATCCAGTTCCAGTTCCAAAGGGAAAGAAGGCACTGGAGACAAAATGGAGGCTGGAGGCTGATTGGAAAGAGGGTCCATTTATTGATGAAGGAGAACCACCAAGCACGTGAGACCCCATGGAGTTGAAGAGTAAAGGGTTTTTATACCTTCTCTTGGGCTTTGAACTTGAGCTTCCTGTGCAAGAATATGTATTCTATTGGCTGTTGTACATGGGCCATGTAGGGGTTATGTTTGTCTGAGCTACGTTTGGTTGAAGTTTGGACGGTGATGCAATGTCCTTAGGAGATTGTGCGATGTAGTGAGCCCTGTGTTTTAGTGGGTTAATCCTATTATGTTCTGAAGGGTCATGTCTTAATCCCATCACCCTGGAGCTGAAGATCTTTTGTTTTGTAGATAGGCTGGCCCAATCTTTCTCGATGGGCACAAAATATCTGCTGGGAGGAGGGAGCTGGGGCTCTGAGTTTCTGTCTCCCTTAAGAATTTTTGTTTCTCTTTTAGGGGAAATATTTTATCCTGCCCTTTTTAATATTTCCCAAAATATTTCATTCTTCTAAGGAGTGGGGGGTAGCTTCCCACAGATGCTTCACGCTGGCATGTACTTATGACGGTTGCATTGCCCCACAGTTACGTGATCACCATTCCCCACCCAGCTTCTAACGAGTAAAATCAACGAAGTCGGATTCCCTGAATGACCGCATGATTCGCTTAACCACTGCAATGATTCGCTTAAGAACCGCGGCAAAAAGGTCACAAAACAGGACTCCCTGAACAACTGTCTTGCAGCAGAAATTTTGGGCTTCGGTTGTGGTCGTAAGTCGAGGACCACTTGCAAAAAAAAACAGCTTTCCTATGGAGCTCTCCTTCCTCCTGTTTCTACATTTAAAATTCACAGGTTGCCCATTGATTCCCACGTAAAACCGTTCTGGGAGAAATTTGTTGCCACGACTTGGAAAGTTCAGAGCATCAATTTGTTCAGTCGGCATTTTTAATTCTCCTTCCTCGAATCGATCGACATGCTGAAGGGACATCCTCCGGAGATACTCAACTTGCTTTTGCAATAGAGGTAGCCCTCGACTTACGACCACATTTGAGCCCAGGGTTTCTGTTGGTAAGCGAGACATGGTGAAGTGAGTTTTGCTCCATTTTATGACCCCCTTGCCACAGTTCTTAAGTGAATCAGTGCAGGGCAGGAGTGAAATTGACTTACCTTCCCTACCAATTCGGAAGTGCATGCACTCGCTACCCTCAGGCGCACATCTCATGCAAACCCTTCTGCGCATGTGCAGAGGCTAAAAAATAGGATACTTCCTGGTTAAAACTAGGAAGTAACGACGATCGAGCGGGTGGGCGGAGCCTCGAGCTGCCATCGCTACCAGTTCAGTCAAACCGGTCCAAACCAGGAGCATTTCACCCATTGGTAGAATTCAGCTGGTTCTATCCGGTTTGGACGAATCAGTAGCAGCAGCTGTGGGAGGCTCCGCCCACCCGCCCAGACATCATCACGTCCTGTTTTTGATGCTCTGCTTATGCACAGAAGGTTCTGGGCATGTGCAGAAGTATCACACGCAAGCAAAGCGTGCATGCCCGCGCACTCACATTTGCAAGCCGGTAGCATAGGTAAGTCCTCAGATAGCTCAACAGGCTAATAGCCTGTTATTAAGATCCAGCTGTCTGCAATTATTGCAAGGTTCGAGGCTCAAGGTCGACTCAGCCTTCCATCCTTTCTAAGGTAGGTAAATTGAGGACCCAGTTTGTGGGGGCAATAAGCTGACTTTGTATAAAATATACAAAAGTATGAAGGCTATTGCTTAACGCATTGTAAGCTGGCCTGAGTCTCCGGAGAAGGGCGGCATACAAATCTAATTAAAAAAAATTTTTTTTTAATTTTTTTTTAAAAAGTCAATACCACCACTGGTACAGGGGTTAAGTTCCTAACACAGGTTGTTAAGTGAATTTGCCTCCACCCTCCCCCATTGGCTTTGCTTGTCAGAAGGTCGCCAAGGGGAATCATGTGACCCCGTCATAAATATGAGACAGATACCAAGTGGTCTGAAGTTTGATCACGTGACCATGGGGATGCTGCAATGGCCGTAAGTGTGAAAAACTCATTTCTTCCAGTGCCGTTGTAACTTCAAAAGGTCACTAAATGAACTGCTTTAAGTGTGCAGCAGCTGCCAAAAAAGCCAACACAGTTCTGGGCTGCATCAACAGAGGGATAGAATCAAGATCACGGGAAGTGTTAATACCACTTTATAATGCCTTGGTAAGGCCACACGGCATCCAGTTTTGGTCACCACGATGTAAAAAAGATGTGGAGACTCTAGAAAGGGTGCAGAGAAGAGCAACAAAGATGATTAGGGGACTGGAAGCTAAGAACAGTTGCAGGAACTGGGTATGTCTAGTTTAAGGAAGAGGAGGACCAGGGGTGACATGATAGCAGTCTTCCGATATCTCAGGGGCTGCCCCAAAGAAGAGGGAGTCAAACTATTCTCCAAAGTACCTGAGGGCAGGACAAGAAGCAATGGGTAGAAACTCATCAAGGAGAGAAGCAACTGAGAACTAAGGAGAAATTTCCTGATAGTTAGAACAATTAATCAGTGGAACAACTTGCCTCCAGAAATTGTGAATGCTCCAACATTGGAAGTTTTTAAGAAGAAGTTGGAAGAATTTATCTGAAGTGGTGTAGGGTTTCCTGTCTCAGCTGGGGGTTGGACTAGAAGACCTCCAAGGTCCCTTCCAACTCTATTCTATTCTATTCTATTCTATTCTATTCTATTCTATTCTATTCTATTCTATTCTATTCTATTCTATTCTATTCTATTATCTAAGCGAGGGGCTACTTGTATTGCAATGCAGATTTTTTTTTTTTTAAGATCGCTTTAAAATATATCCTCGGTTTTCATTCACCATCTTTACGTCCTTCTGCAAAGGTGCTTAACAGGAAGTCCTCAACTAACAACCTTAATGGAACCCGAAATTTTAGTTGTAAGTGATCCCAGTCGTTAAATGGATTATTATGTGATTGTTTTGTGGTAATGGTTAAGTGAATCACTAGGGCCATTCAGTTTAAGAAAAATAAAAAGTAGAGCTCCCAAAGGCATTTATTAGAAAGCCCAGACTTATTTATTTAATCTTATATATTTATATCCTATCTCTATTATTTTTACAAATAACCGAAGGTAGGAAACTATTTTCGTATTTTCTCCCACAATAACAACAACCCTGTGAGGTGGCTTGGGCAGAGAGAGAGAGAGAGTGACTGGCCAAAGTCTAGTGGTTAAGGTACCGAGCTAGAAAGCCAGAGACGGTGAGTTCTTGTTCTGCCTTAGCCATGAAAGCCGGCTGGCTGACTTTTGGCCAGTCACCAGGAGACTGTGAGTTCTAGTCCCACTTTGTCTGTGAAAGATCTCTGGATGACTTTGGGTCAATCACCAGGAGACAATGAGTTCTAGCATCACCTTAGCCATGAAAGATAAGCGGCTGTGATGACCCAGGGCAAGGCACGGAGGCAACACTGTCAGCCGATAGTTTATTGCTCCAACTTTCCCTCAAATGCACCCACATTTATGGCACATCCTGGAGCAAAGCTCACTCACTCACACACACAGAGCCCTCCAGAAGCCTCTGGCTGCGAGGAGTCCAGCAAAACGCTTTTAGCACAACGGCTTCAAGGCAAGAAGTCCGGCAAACTCCAGATGTCGGCAATGGCACACCAAACTCCACAAATTCAGCACTTGTTCCTGACAAACGCCCCTTCCTACAGCATCTCCTTGAGTCTCAGTCCCCAAGTGTGCCTTGTAAAAAAAGGTGGGGTGCTCTCCCCCCGAGTCGTCAGATCAGCCTGTGCTGTTCCTGCCTTCTCTCCACTCTCCATGCTCAGGGATCAGGAGTGGGCGGTCCTTGCTCATTGCCTGAGCTCCTTCACTCCTCATTTCCACTGCCTGCCCTCTCTCGGTCATCCTGCCCCCGTTCCTCCCTGCTGGCAAGCTGTCCAAGAGGCCCGGGGCTGCTTTGTCCTGCTCCTCCCGGCATTGCTCCGGAGTCAACAAGGCCATCCCCTTGACCTCCGTCAGCCCCAGCTCTGACTCATCTTTCTCCCTGGATTCAATTCAATTCAGGAGGCAATGAGTTCTAGTGCCACTTTAGCCATAAAAGCTAGCTAGGTGACTTTGGGACAGTCCTAGGAGACTGTGAGTTCTAGTCTCATTTTAGCTGTGAAAGATCTCTGGATGACTTTGGACCAATCACCAGGAGACAATGAGTTCTAGTCCCACCTTAAACATGAAAAATAGCTGGGAAACTTTGCGCCAGTCACCAGGAGAAGGTGAGTTCTAGTCCCACTTTAGGCCTGAAAATCCTCTGTTGATTTTGGGCCAGACCCTCGCTTTCAACCCAACCCACCTCAGAGGGTTGCTGTGGGGAAAATAGGAGGAAGAAGACGTGATATTATATTTATTAAATTTAGATTTAGATTTAGATTTAGATTTTATTGGATTTATATACCGCCCTACTCCCGAAGGACTCAGGGCGGTGTACAGCCAACAATAAAAAATACATAAATACAAAATTTAAAACCAACTAAAAACAGATCAAATAAATTTGCCCCAGACAGAATTAAAACACCCCAAATAATTTAAAACAGATTAAAATTTAACACTAAAAACGGAGAGTGGTTAGGCCAGGCCCGCCTGGCGAAATAGAAAAGTCTTAAGAGCGCGGCGGAAGGTGGGCAGATCCGGGATCCTCCGTATCTCCGGGGGGAGCTCGTTCCAGATAGTAGGTGCCCCCACAGAGAAAGCTCTCCCCCTGGGGGCCGCCAGCCGACATTGTTTGGCTGACGGCACCCGGAGGAGCCCCTCTCTATGAGAGCGTACTGACCGGTGGGAGGGCATTGGTGGTAGTAGGCGGTCCTGCAAGTGCCCAGGTCCTAAGCCATGGAGCGCTTTAAAGGTGGTAACCAAAACCTTGAAGCGCACCCGGAAGACCACCGGGAGCCAGTGCAGCTCGCGCAGGAGAGGTGTCACATGGGAACGCCATGTCGCTCCCATCACCACCCGCGCGGCCGCACTCTGCGCCAGTTGGAGCCTCCGGGTGCTCCTCAAGGGGAGCCCCATGTAGAGAGCAATTTATATGCCACCCCTCTCTATCAAGCGACTCTGGGTGGCTGACAATACAAATTGCGCAGCGTTTCTATCCCCACAAAAATATCTGCATTTAAGTAAGCGTGCTGGAAATTATATCTATTGAGGGGCAACGTTTCTTTTAAAATAAAATAAAATGCAAAATGGGGGAGGGGGACGAAGGGGGAAGAAGAAAGCAGATACGAAGGAAAACCACATGGTTCATTCATCATATTTTCCTGACCCATCCGGGCCTTTGCAAATATTTCTGAGATGCAAATTTTCGCTAACCTTCTATAGGACTTGCTGATTTTATTTCATTTTAAGTTATTAATGGGCGGCCAGCTGCATGCTTTGCAACTCTGGCTGGATGGCAAAAAGCTGATTTATTTCAAGCTCTTTTTTATTTTTTAATGTTAAAAAGAATGAGCCATGGCTATCCGGATCCACGGCGTTCATAAAGACAACCGCACACCTGCTTACCAACTCTCTTATCTTATTTAGTTTATTATTCAAACAGAGCTTCAGGAAATTGGATGCTCTGCCAGCCACAACGATACCATCTCAATGGTCTTTTCAAGGCCCCGTTTTTTTCCACGTGGACGATCATTACCCTTATATTCTTGGCACCACGAGGGGGGGAACGGCCTCCTCGGGTGACGATCAATCAAGCCGCTTCATAAGGATGTCAAAAAAACAAAAAAAACCAATGCCATCACGAATTTCGACAGCAGCTGCTTTACCAAAAGATAAAGACACTTGCCGAAGCATAATCTGCCGTGATGGAATAGATCTTGGTTTATGCCCACTTTTTTGGGTGGGGGGGGGTGATTTCTTTGGGAAAGAGGTGTAAGAAAGAAGGTGTGTTTGGACAGTTGATTGCAGAGTCAGCCAGATGTTCAGACTGAATCTAGCATTTTTGTCCACCTATCGAGGGGACTCGATAGGACCCGGGATAAGCCGATGGGGAATTTTGATGGGGTTGAAAGTCTCATCGCAGGATGTAAGCTGGATCCAAGTCAAGCTGCCTTTTGCAATTGACTGATGGGGAGTTTGTCAATGCCGATGGTTTTCAGAATAGCAGAATCACAAAATAACAGAATAGCAGAATAGAATAACACAATAGCAGAATACAGAATTTATTTATTTATTTACGTATGTATGCATGTATTTATTTATTTATTTATTTATTTATTTATTTATTTATTTAAATTTTTATACCACCCTTCTCCCAGAGGACAACCAACAATAAAATACACCCATATATAAAATTTAAAAACAGTTTAAAAGCATATTAAATAATTTGGCCCCAGTGTCATTAAACATAAACCAACAATTAAAATTCATATTTAGGCCAGCCCAGCTTGTTGGAACAATAGCATCTTGAGGGCACGGTGAAAGGTGCGTAGGTCAGGGATCATCCGTATCTCCGGGAACAATTCGTTCCAGAGGGCAGGTGCCCCCACAGAGAAGACTCTCCCCCTGGGGGTCGCCAGTCGACATTGTTTGACCGACAGCACCCTGAGGAGTCCCTCTCTGTGGGAGCGTGTTGGCTGGTGGGAGGCTATCGGGAGCAGAAGGCGGTCTCGTAAGTACCCAGGTCCTAAGCCATGGAGCGCTTTAAAGATGGTCACCATCACCTTGAATTGCACCCGGAAGACCACCGGGAGCCAGTGCAGCTCGCGCTTCACTTGCATATGTTATTCTACATAGAATAGCAGAATAGCAGAATACAGAATAACACCAATCGCAGAATAGCAGAACAACAAAATAGCAAACTAACAGAATACAGAATGATAGAATAGCAGAGTAACAGAATAACAACCGAATAACAAAGTAACAGAATGAGAAGGGACTCTAGAGATCTTCTAGTCGAACTCCCTGTAACCGTTTGAAGTCACAACAGCAGGGGAAAAAGTTATTGTGCTGTTACACTCACACTCACACACAAACCACTGGTGTTAGGAATCTTTTTTTAAAAAAAATTATATGCCGCCCTTCTCCGGAGACTCAGGGCGGCTTACAATGCGTTAAGCAACAGCCTTCATACTTTTGTATATTTATACAAAGTCAGCTTATTGCCCCCACAAACTGGGTCCTCAATTTACCTACCTTAGAAAGGATGGAAGGCTGAGTCAACCTTGAGCCTCAAACTCACATAATTGCAGACAGCTGGGTGTTAATAACAGGCTATCTAGCCTGTCGAGCTATCTGAGGCTCTTATATACCTGCTTAGTAGGTCTTTCGGCCCCCCCTAAGTGCTGTTCTTTTTTATACAAAGTCAGCTTATTGCCCCCACAATCCGGGTCCTCATTTTACCTACCTCGGAAGGATGGAAGGCTGAGTCAACCTTGAGCCTGGTGAGATTCGAACTTGCAGTAATTGCAGGCACCTCCTATCACTTTAACATCACTTAAGCTGCTGCGCCACTCAGGCTCCAAACCCGAATTAGTATTCCCCAGCAGTCCCCTCTGCTGGCACCATCTCTACCCCAATGAGTTCCACAGGCTATTGAAAAGAAGCCCACACTAGACCCCCACCCCCGAGGCAAAGGCAAGGCCACAGTTGAAAAGACACAATCTGAGATTAGTGGTGGGATTCAAATCATTTGACCCTGGGCAAACCGCTTGTTAAATTAACACACACACACACACACACATCAAAGTGGATCCTGGGCTTTGCGCTGCGATGGAGAAACAGGCAACAGAGCGGCCAGCACGAGGGGAGGAGGAGGAGCAGGGAGAAGAAAGAGGGAATGCGGTCTCAGTTGCCCGTTTCTCCATTGCAGCGCCCAAGGTCCACTTTGATAGCCTCGGGGACAGGGGTGAAATGCTCCCAGTTCAGACCGGATCACCCGATCCGGTAACTATGGCGGCGGGTGGTTCGGAGAACTGGTAGCAAAAAATCCCTGCGCCCCACCCCCACCCCATGCTCAGCTGAGCCGCACGATCATCAGAGGCTTTTTTTTAAAAAACCTTTTCAAAGCATTTTTTCTACAACCTCTTCCGACGAAAAAAAGCTTTGAAAAGTTTTTTTTAAAAGCCTCTGATGGTCGCGCGGCTCAGCTGGGATCGTCAGAGGCTTTTCAAAGCATTTTTTTTCTGCAACCTCTTGGCCGAAGAGGTGGTTAAAAGAATGGTTTGAAAAGTCTCTGAGGATCCCAGCTGAGTTGCCTGATCAGCAGAGAGGTGTTTTTTAAAATGCCTGTGATGATCCCAGCTGTGTTGCCTGATCAGCAGAGAGGTGTTTTTTAAAATGCCTCTGATGATCCCAGCTGAGTTGCCTGATCAGCAGAGAGGTATTTTTTAAAATGCCTCTGATGATCCCAGCTGAGTTGCCTGATCAGTGGAGAGGTATTTTTTGAAAAGTCTCTCTGACAATCCCAGCTGAGTTGCCTGATCGGCAGAGGCTTTTCAAAGCATTAGAAAAAATGCTTTGAAATTTTTTTTAAAAAAAGTTGGCCACGCCCACCCTGTCACATTACCCATCACCAAGCCATGCCCATAGAACCAGTAGTAACAAATTTTACATTTCACCCCTGCTGGGGAGGGGGGCGTAATTTAACAACCGGTTCACCCAAATCAGTGCGAACTGGCTGAATCCCACCACTGCCTAAGATTCAAGGCAGGAACACTCAGCCAGTTTCGAAATGGACATCAACATCATTTTGCTCCCCTTGCTGAACTACATAACTGCTTCCTGCGAGGCTGCCTCCTCGCAAACAGCCTGGCTGACCTCCTTTGTGCCTGCCTCCTCTCAGCCCTACATGCTCTCCGATCCAGAGAAGGAGATAGTTCTTCTTGATCTCCATTGACAGCTGCAACTGTGTGCCCTCTACAGCCAAAAACTCTGGGCTTCCCGGCTGCACCCGTGCCTCTCCTGTCTGTGGCTCAGCTGGCTGTTCATCTGGTTGCTCCCCTGGGCTTGGGCCCTCCATTCCTGGTTCGTAGCCCTTGGCTCATCCTCCTCCGAACTAGCACCGGGAGAGGCATTTGGGGAAGCATCAAGGGTGGGTGGTCATCACACAACTTGTGACCTTTTTCCACACTTACGACCAGTGGTGAAATCCAAAGTTTTTTACTACCAGTTCGGTGGGTGTGGCTTGGTGGGCGGGGCAGGGGAAGGAAATTGCAAAATCTCCATTCCCTCCCCACTTTGGTGACAGCCAGAGGTGGTATTTGCCAGTTCTCCGAACTACTCAAAATTTCCGCTACCGATTCTCCAGAACGTGTCAGAACCTGCTGGATTTCACCCCTGCTTACCACCATTGCAGCATCCCCCAGTCACACGATCAAAATTCAGGTGGAATAGAATAGAATCACAGAGTTGGAAGGGACCTCGGAGGTCCTCTAGTCCAACCCCCTGCTTAGGCAGGAAACCCTACACCACTTCAGACAAATGGTTCTCCAACATCTTCTTAAAAACTTCTAGTGTTGGAGCATTCACAGCTTCTGGTGGCAAGTTGTTCCACTGACTAAAATGCTTGGCAACTGATTCATATTTATGATAGTTGTGGTGTCCTGGGGTCACATGATCCCCTGTGGCAATCTTCTGTTGTGACCTAGGTTTACTAAGTCATTACAAGACACAATTAGTCCCCCAAAAAATCTATTTTATTGTAACAGCTGAGAATTACGTTCATTCCCAGCTGAGTCCCAATTAGTTGCAAAAGAAGTCCTTCGGAAGAATCACCAACCTTTATCTTCTATGACATCCTGTCGAAGGCCTTACTTGGCAAAGCCCCATGAAGTTCAGAAACCAACAAGAGATGCCGACAGGAAACAGAGTGAGCAACGTTGCTTTCCTGCAAAAAGGCCCAAGTGCCTTTGTTTCTCTTTTAAGCCTTATGGGAGGGGCCAATCATCTCCTGGCCTTACTCCTAAGTCGTCCCTTTTGCTTTAGTTGCTCTTGCCTTCCGGTAGTTCTGTGCATGCGTGCACTAGGAATAGGCACCTCCTGTTCCTCTCCCTCTCTGCTGTCCGACTCTGGGGGCTCCAAATCCACACATCGCTCCCAGATGGCCTTGGCCGCCTCTCTGCCTCCGACGCAGAGCCCTAGTCAGGGCCTTTCCCAGACTCCAGGACTGGTCCATGTTCCTCCCCAGCCTCCTCACTGTCCAACTCTGCTGCCAGCTCGGCAGACCACAACTTCTGACAAGCAAAATCAATGGGGAAGCCCGATTCACTTAATCGGGCTTCCCCATTGTTTTGACTAATTTAACAACTGTGGTGATTCACTTAACAACTGTGGCAAGCAAGGTCGTAAAATGGGGCAAAACTCAATAACGGTCTCGCCGAGCCACAGAAATGTTGGGCTCAATCGCGGCTGTAAATCGAGGACGTTTTTCAGAAGGAAGACAGATTGTGAATGAAAATGGATGAGTTTTTTTTATATATATAGGGAGAGAGAAACCTTTTGTGCCTCTCATGAAAAAGAATCCACGATAGACTGAAATATTTTTCTATTAAATCCACCCACCCACCAAAAAAACATCTGTATTATTCAGCAGGTCCTTTCTTGGAAACTGTGTTTTCGCTCCAGGCTTGTTTCTTCAACTTATTCAAGCGCCTCTCCAGATGTGAAGGAGGCCCATTTGGAAATGCGGTGGTGTGAAACCTTCTTATTAGGCATACTTAAAAAAGAAAGTAAAAAAGAAATAAAATATATTACACTACACATAATTACGGCAGCAAGACTAACCCTAGCCCAATTTTGGAAAATAGAACAGTTGCCAACAGAAGAACAAATAATTCAAAAAATATATAGGTGTGCAGAAATGGATAGATTAACTTTAAAATTAAATAACAAGGAAGACTCACACTATTATCAAATATGGAATAGATGGTATGAATGGATTGATAAACAAGGGGAAAAAAACCAGATGCCAAATACGTCAAGAAATTAAAGGTATTAAATTTACACCGTCAACAGCAAGTTAAGAAAAATGTATATATATGGTTATATGTTTAAATATCATAGACAGATAAATTTTGTTTATTAATATTAGAATATAAGTAATATTGAATTGTACTTCGTTTTTAGAGTTAAGAAATGTTTTATATTTTTTTCTTCTTTTATCTTTTATCTGTTTATATTAAATAAAGTTGGTTTTAAAAAAAATTTTTAAAAAAAGAAAATGCGGTGATGTGAAGCTAGCCGAGATGTGTATGAGCACCGCGAGGGAGGGAGAGAACATCCCCGCAGCGACCACTAAGGAAAACCGGCAACGTTTGGGAAACGAAAGGATTGGGGCTTGAACCAGGAAAGAGAGGGAGGTTCCTTGAGGCTCTCTGAGCTGGGTGGTCCGCTTGTAGACATTTCATCACCCAACATGGTAACATCATCAGTGCTTGCAGGGAGTGTCGGGCTTTCTCTCAGTTTATATACAGTAGCTTCTCCTACCAGTGTGGGGAATGGATGAGGTTGCCAAGTTGGATAATATAATAGCTGCAAGAAACAACCAAGTTCACGGAGTACCAAGGACTTCACAGTTCTCCTCCTCCTCCTCCCGCTCCCGCTCCTCCTTCTCCTCCAGCTTCTTTCCCAATCTCTTCTAGCACTGATGATGTTACCTATATGGGCCAAGAAACATCTGGAAAAAAAGCAACAAGCTCAGAGAGCACCAAGGAGCCTACAATCATTTTCCTCCTCTTCCTCCTCCTCCTTGTCCTCCTCGCAAACCCCTCTCCCTCCGGGCACTGATGATGTTTGCCTCCAGATGTTGTGGATGCTCCCTCACTGGAGGTCTGTAAGAAGAGATTGGACAGCCATTCGTGCAGCATAGGTGTAGACCAGAGTCCCGTGCTTAAACAGAGGGTTGGACTAGAAGACCTCCAGGGTCCCTTCCTTCCACCCAGACGATTCTGTGTCGTATGTTCCTCTGTTTTAACTGCACATGAACAAAATACTTCAGCTAATCTCAAGTAAAATATATTGTAAAAAACCTTATACTTTTATGAACTTTTTTTTTTTAATTTGATTTATATGCCACCCTTCTCCGGAGACTCAGGGCGGCTTACAGTGCGTTAAGCAATAGCCTTCATACTTTTGTATATTTATACAAAGTCAGTGTCAACGCTAGAGTTGTCTGACGAAATGAGATGCCTCCTCCCATTTTGATAATAAAGGAAAAAAACTTTTATTTGTTAGAACAACATCTTCACGGACTCATATGCAGCCAGGAAATGACCTCTGCTCCATCATTCCTCCCTTTCCTGGCTTGCTTCCTTATCCTATTGGTCATTATCTAAATCATTCTATGGCACTCTCTCTTACTAATCTCACAGGAATGTAACCCCCTCTTTACTATGTCAGCACTGAGAAGCTGACATCCGGCCCCTCTCCCTTCATTCTTCAGCAAAACTTGCACAAGATAAAACAACAGGTCTAATACCATTACCCCGTCTGGGACTGTGTCCCACCCCCTCCCGGCCTGTCCGGGTGATCTGCATGGCATTTAGCTATAAGGCGGTCAGCTTGAATGTTCGTGCTCTTCACCCATGATGCTTCTGATGATGGGTAACCCTTCCACTTAATTAAGTATTGGAGGCGGCCTCTGTGCCACCTCGAATCGAGAATTCACTGTACTTCATAATGAGTTTGGCCCCCAATCATCAAGGGCCCTGGGGGATCACGTGGCACCGGCCTTAAAGTTGACCCCACCACAGGCTTCAGAAGACTACTGTGAAAAACGGGGTGTATCTTTCCTAGTAACCGGGGCAACTGCAATTGTATCGTGACCGGGTTGATTATTTTTACTATAGGAAATGGTCCTATAAATTTCGGGCCCAATTTCCTAGTTGGGAGTTTGAGTCTCAAGTACTTGGTGGAGAGGTAGACCTTCTCTCCTACTCGGAACGGTCTTTGAGGGGCTCGGTGCTTATCTGCTTGCTTCTTATAAGCCTGTGCCGCCTTGTCTAATGCCTTTTTGACGTTCTCCCAGGATTCTCTTAGCATCGCCATCCAATCGTTCAAACTGACTGAAGAAGGGGGTTCCCTGGGATATTCTGGCATGGGGACAAAATCCATACCGCTCACTACCTTGAAAGGGGTTAGTCCTGTACTACTGTGGACAGCATTGTTGTACGCGACCTCCGCAAAAGATAGGAGGTCCGCCCAGTTCGACTGTTGGTAGTCTACATAGCACCTCAAGTACTGCTCTATCATCCCTCCCTTTCCTGGCTTGCTTCCTTATCCTATTGGTCATTATCTAAATCATTCTACGGCACTCTCTCTTACTAATCTCACAGGAATTTAACCCTCTCTTTACTATGTCAGCACTGAGAAGCTGACATCCAGCTTATTGCCCCCAACAAACTGGGTCCTCGATTTACCCACCTTAGAAAGGATGGAAGGCTGAGTTGACCTTGAGCCTGGCTAGGATTGAACTCGCAGAAATTGCAGGCAGCTGGTTCTTAAATGCTGCCTTTGTAGGCGGCATTACCCCTCTACGCTACTCAGACTCATTTTACATTAACTTACATTAAACATAAACTTATTCATCTTATTCTCTACAAATCCACTACATAACATTAATGTGACTTAAAACAAAATATAGAAGTTTTAATAATATCCTTCTTGTACCACCAATAGCCTCCCACCGGCCAGTACGCTCTCATAGAGAGGGGCTCCTCCAGGTGCCGTCAGCCAAACAATGTCGGTTGGCGGCCCCCAGAGGGAAAGCTTTCTCTGTGGGGGCACCTACTATCTGGAACGAGCTCCCCCCGGAGATACAGAGGATCCCGGATCTGCCCACCTTCCGCCGCACTCTTAAGACTTTTCTATTTCACCAGGCGGGCCTGGCCTAACCATTCTCCATTTTTAGTGTTAAATTTTAAATTTTTTTAAATTATTTGGGGTGTTTTAATTCTGTCTGGGCCAAATTCATTCAATCTGTTTTTAGTTGGTTTTAAATTTTGTATTTATGTATTTTTATTGTTGGCTGTACACCGCCCTGAGTCCTTCGGGAGTAGGGCGGTATATAAATCCAATAAAACTAAAACTAAACTAAACTAACCTTTGAATTTGTATTGAGAGAGCTACCCTGACCTTAATTTTAGCATCCACAATATTTTCCTTTTAAATCCATCAACTTTTATGGATTTTAAACAAAACACTGTTCAACATATACTTCCAAACACAAGTAAAAAATTTAGCCAGTAGCCTATAACAATTCAAACATAACAGTACTTAATACTTCTGTTTTAACTGCAGATCAATGGGAGGGAATCCTTCCGACTGAAAGGGAGAAAGCGTGGAATCGGAGACGCTATCCCTGGGAGAGAGGCTTGCCATATTGGAAAAGGTCTTCCTTTCTCTGTTGCTTGTCATTATTTTTTGATTACTAGGTTGTTTCGCGCCCTGGACCACAAGCCTCCTGCCCTGATGGTCTCCTGGCCCTCAACCTTAATTGCATCCTAGAATTATAATTCCCTACCAACTTCAATTAGCGGTTTAATTAGTCAATTATACTGAGAACAGCAGCGTTTCGGAGAACAGGTGTGAAGTTCTGGGCCGAAGCCAAGAAGGTTGTAATTCTTTAACCCAATGCAATTTACACCTTGTGTTAGGATATAATACAATTATCATCCGGAGCTAAGGGCAGTCCTTTGTCGTTGTTGTGATTGCGATAGTTGTTAATTTTGCTTGGTCAAGGAGCACCAACCGAGAAAAATCACCTTAGATCTCGTGGAAAAATAGAACTCAGGTACTCCTCAATGTATGACTACAATTAAACCAGTGATGAAATCCAATTTTTTTTACTAACGGTTCTGTGGGTGTGGCTTGGTGGTGGGGGGGGTAATGTGATTGGGTGGGCGTGGCCAACTTTTAAAAAAAATTTTTTTCATTTTTTCTAATGCTTTGAAAAGCCTCTGGCGATTAGGCAACTCAGCTGGCATCGTCAGAGGCATTTTAAAAAATACCTCTCTGCCGATCAGGCAACTCAGCTGGGATTGTCAGAGACTTTTCAAAGCATTTTTTTTTTACCACCTCTTCGGCCAAGAGGTTGCAGAAAAAAATGCTTTGAAAAGCCTCTGAGGATCCCAGCTGAGTCGCACGATCATCAGAGGCTTTTTTTTTAACTTTTAAAAGCATTTTTTCAGCCGAAGAGTTTGTAGAAAAAATGCTTTTAAAAGTTTTAAAAAAAAGCCTTTGATGATTGTGCGGCTCAGCTGGGCATGGGGGGGGGCAGGGATTTTTGCTACCGGTTCTCCGAACCACCCAGTCCGAACCGGGAGCATTTCACCCCTGCAGATACGTAATAATATTTACAGGCATCCAGGCGGAAGCTTGTGTTCTTCTATTTTGCACCTCGGGCAGTTTAAAAAAACAAACAACATTTTAAATACGCTTTTTGAACTTACAGAGTTTTAAAATTGCAAGCAGAAATAAAAAGAAAGAAAAGAAACTACTGTATTTTCCTGCGTATAAGACTACTTTCTAACACACAAAAATCTTCTCAAAAGTCGGGGGTCGTCTTATACGCCGGGTCTCATTCTCCTGTAACCAGGCAGACCAGCCCATAAGGCTCTGACGAGCCTTAAATGGCTCTAAGGAGGGTCGTCTTATACGCCCAGTCGTCTTATACGCCGGAAAATATGGTAAGTGCTATAGCAGCAACTGTAAATGCCAGGAGGAAAAAGAAAAAAAAAGGAAAGCAACCAGGAATAACACGAACTACACAACTGTGTCATGCACCAAGTATGGAGAAGCGCAGAGATTTCTACAGGTCAGTCCTCGACTTACGACTATAACTGAGCCTGGAATGACAAGTCGTGGTAGTCATGAAATGGATCACCAGGTGACGCCGCCTGATTTTTAGGACCTCTTTTGCAGCCGTCGTAAAGGGAACCCCAGGGTCCTTAACCGAACCCCACCACCATTTAAGTAAACTCCACCGTCATTAAGGGGAATGCAGTCGTTGTTAAGTGAAGCCATTTTCTCCAATTGGAGTTTTTGGGTAGAAACCAGAAGTAAACATTGGAAACCAGCAAAAAAAAAGAAGAAGAAGAAGAAGAGTCACTTAACAATTGTCTTGCTTAGCAAACAGAAATTTTGGTTTCAATTTTTGGTCGTAATTTGAGGATTATCTCAACTTGCATTCATGGCATGCCAAACCATACTTGAGTTCTAAAAGAAAGCTGATATCGTGGAAATTCACATTTTTTTAAGCTTCATGGCACATGCCAAAAAGCAGAGGGGATTCTACATTTTTTTTTAAAAAAGGGGGGGGCGTTAATTTCCATTAGTACAGTTAGTCCTTGATTTACAACAGTTCACTTTGAGACCCTTCAAAGTTGCAGTGGCCCTGAAAAAAGTGACTTGTGTTTTCACATGATCAAAATTCAGACGCTTGGCCACTGACTCATACTTATGACGGTTGCAGTGTCCCCGGGGGTTATGTGATCCTCTTTTGTGACCTTCTGACAAGCAAGAGTCAATGGGGGAAACCTGATTTGCTTAACATTTGCTCCCTTCCTCCGTTCTCCTTCCTTCCTTCCTTCTCTTCTCCCTCTTTCCTTTTTCCTCCCTCCCTCCCCTTCTTCTTTCTCCCTTTTCTTTCCTCCATCCCTCTCTTCTTCCTTCCTCCCTTCCTTCCCTTCCTTCTCCTTCTCCCTCTTTCCTTTTCTTTCCTCCATCCCTCTCTTCTTCCTCTCTCCCTCCCCTTCTTCCTTCTCCCTTTTCTTTTCTCCATCCCTCTCTTCTTCCTTCCTCCCTTCCTTCCCTTCCTTCTCCCTCTTTCCTTTTCTTTCCTCCATCCCTCTCTTCTTCCTCCCTCCCTTCCCTTCTTCCTTCTCCCTTTTCTTTCCTCCATCCCTCTCTTCTTCCTCCCTCCCTTCCTTCCCTTCCTTCTCCTTCTCCCTCTTTCCTTTTCTTTCCTCCATCCCTCTCTTCTTCCTCCCTCCCTCCCCTTCTTCCTTCTCCCTTTTCTTTTCTCCATCCCTCCCTTCTTCCTTCCTCCCTTCCTTCCCTTCCTTCTCCCTCTTTTCTTTTCTTTCCCTCATCCCTCTCTTCTTTCTTCCTTCCTTCCTCCCTTCCTTCCCTTCCTTTCTTCCTTCTCCCTTTCCTTTTCTTTCCTCCATCCCTCTCTTCTTTCTCCCTCCCTCCCCTTCTTCCTTCTCCCTCTTTTCTTTCCTTTCCTTCATCCCTCTCTTCTTCCTTCCTTCCTCCTTTCCTTCCTTCCCTTCCTTTCTTCCTTCTCCCTTTCTTTTTCTTTCCTCCATCCCTCTCTTCTTCCTCCCTCCCTCCTTCTTCCTTCTCATTCTTTTCTTTTCTTTCCCTCATCCCTCTTTTCTTCCTTCCTCCCTTCCTTCCCTTCCTTTCTTCCTTCTCCCTTTCCTTTTCTTTCCTCCATCCCTCTCTTCTTCCTCCCTCCCTCCCCTTCTTCCTTCTCCCTCTTTTCTTTTCTTTCCCTCATCCCTCTCTTCTTTCTTCCTTGCTTGCTTGTTTCATTCCTCCCCTTCCTTCCTCCTCCTCTCTTTCCCAACAACATCTGCAATGATTCGCTTAACAACTGTGGCAAGCAAGGTCGTACAACGGGGCAAAATTCACTTCACAAACGTTTCCCTTCGCCACAGAAATTTTGGACTCAATTGTGGTCGTAACTCGAGGGCCACCTGTACTTATACAGAGGCAGGGGGACGAACGGAAAAATCCACCCCATTTTGCCAGCGACTGCAACATAAAATTACATAATTTGCTCCCGCTTCGAGTTCGTATTCGCCTGACCCTGACTAACAGCTCTCTTCCTGAATGCATCAAAAATCATACTTTGAATTTTTTAAAAATGCCCACCGCTTCTCAATTTATTGTCCATTAGAGCTGTGTGCCGTGCGATTCAGGAGGATTCAGAAGAATAATAGGTGCTTGCCTATTGTGTGTGCGCACAACACAAAGCGGCTGAACTTTTTTTTGGAGGGGGGAGACAGGGTAAGGGGAAGGGGAGGGGGGAGGGGGGAGGGGAAGGGGAGGGAAGGGGGAGGGGGAAGGGAGGGGAGAGGGGAGGAGGCAGGGATCCACTCTGAAAGGAAAGATGCGGCTGCTTTAATGAATCCACCCATTAACGTTGTGAATCCTTTAATGTAACCTCTCATGAAAGCTCCAGAGTTGGAGCATTCACAACTTCTGGAGGCAAGGAGTTCCACTGATTAATTGTCCTCACTGTCAGGAAATTTCTCCTTAGTTCTAGGTTGCTTCTTGCCTTGATTAGTTTCCATCCATTGCAGATTTCAGCAGGTTCTGACCTGTTCTGGAGAACCAGTAGCGGAACTTTTGAGTAATTCGGAGAACCGGTAGTAAAAAATTCTGACTGGCCCCGCCCCCATCTATTCTCTGCCTCCCGAGTCCCGGCTGATCAGGAGGAAAGGGGGATTTTGCAGTATCCTTCCCCTGCCAGGCCCGCCAAGCCAAGCCACGCCCACCAAGCCATGCCACGCCCACCAAGCCACGCCCACAGAACCAGTAGTAAAAAAAGTTGAAACCCACCACTGATCCATTGCTTCTTAACAGAATAATAGAAGAAGAGAGTTAGAAGGGACCTTGGAGGTCTTCTAGTCCAACCCCCTGCTCAAGCAAAAATATATATATATATATATATACCCGTGATGGTGAACCTATGACACGCATGCCAGAGGTGCCATGCAGGGCGCCCCCTGTGGGCATGTGCGCCATCGCCAGCTGCTTTTCTGTTTTGCAGCATGCACATGCTGTTTTTTGAGCCGTTTTCAGGTCCGGAAATGGCCTGGAAATGGCCTGGAAATCGGCCGAAAAACAGCCTGAAGATGGCCAAAAAATAGGCATGTGTGCGCCAGCCAGCTAGTCTTCAGGTTTCCGGCACTCCAGCGCGTGCCCATGCACAGACATGCATGCACATTTTGGTTTGGGCACTCAGTGCTGAAAAGGTTCACCATCACTGCGCTATACCATTTCCAACAAATTGTTGCCCAATCTCTTCTTAAAAACTTCCAGTGTTGGAGCATTCACAACTTCTGGAGGCAAGTAGTTCCACTGGTTAATTGTCCTTATTATTAAGAAGTTTCTCCTTAATTCCAGGTTGCTTCTCTCCTTGATTAGTTTCCATCCATTGCTTCTTCTCCTGCCTTCAGGGGCTTTGGAGAATAGCTTGACTCCCTCTTCTTTGTGGCAACCCCTGAGATATTGGAAGGCTGCTATCATGTCTCCTCTAGTCCTTCTTTTCATTAAACTACACATACCCAGTTCCTACAACCATCATTCTTCCTATGTTTTAGCCTCCAGTCCCCTAATCATCTTGGTTGCTCTTCTCTGTACTCTTTCAAGAGTCTCCACATCTTTTTTTTATTTTGTGGTGACCAAAACTGGATGCCGTATTCCAAGTGTGGCCTTACCAAGGCCTTTGGTAGGGCTGCCCTTGGGACATATCCCTTGGGACATATCCGGAGACTCCAGTTAGTCCAGAATGCAGCTGGAGTTACGGGGGCTTCTCGTTACTCCCGTGTTACACCTCTCCTGCACGGGCTGCACTGGCTACTGGTTGCTCTCCGGGTCCGTTTCAAGGTGCTGGTTCTAACCTATAAAGCCCTACATGGCTTAGGCCCGGGGTACTTACAGGACTACCTCCTGATCTGTCCCCCTCTACACACACCCACAAAACACAGCCAGTCGAGGGTTAAAGAAGCACTTGGCACACACCACAGTCCTTATCTCCAACTTGGCAGCGATATTCATACCGTCTGCCAAGTGCTTTAATTGTTCACAGAAAGAAAATCACATACGTAGCTTTGCCAAAATCCGTTCTTTTAGCAGCTTCAGGCTCAATGACTACCAGATTGAGTTTTGTTCGTCACAGGGACCACTGACCACCACCCTCTCTTATATAGTCTCTGGGTGTGATCCAGTGACTCATTGGTCCTGTGACTCAAGTCCAGTGACTCAGGTCTATTCCCTCGCACACCTCCTCAGCTGCTGCAAGCGCTTATCTCGCCTTCGTTGACGTGCATCCAGGAATGAAGTCTCTCCCTCACTCTCATCTGAGACACCTGTTTCCCCACTACTTTGCTCTCTTTCATCTGGCACCTGAGACGGTGCCAGAGGGAGGGGGGCTGGGAGATCTGGCTGGCTCCTCTTCCTCATGCTCAGAGCTTCCTTCCTCCAATGGGATAGGCTCAGAGGACGGGGCCACAACACCTGCCTTCCTCCCACCGTCCAGTGCACTCCCATAGAGTGGGCCTCCTCCGGGTGCCGTCAGCCAAACAATGTCGGCTGGCGGCCCCCAGGGGGAGGGCTTTCTCTGTGGAGCCCCGATCCTCTGGAATAGTCTGCCCACGGACCTCAGGACGGCCCCCAACCTCCTCTCCTTTCACCGGGGATTAAAGACATGGCTGTTTAAAGAATATTACGATTGTGGGGTTATATAGTTTCTTTTAGAATGATTTTAATATGGTTTTAATTTGTTTTAATTGTGTTTATTGTGATTTGTATTTATGATTGTCTTTGTAAGCCGCCCTGAGTCCTCGGAGAGAATGGTGGCATATAAATCACATAAATAAATAAATAAATTATAAAGCGGTATTAACGCTTCGCGTGATCTTGATTCTCTCCCTCTGTTAATGCAGCCTAGAACTGTGTTGGCTTTTTTGGCAGCTGCTGCACACGGCTGGCTCATATTTAAGTGATTGTCCACTAGGACTCCAAGACACTATGCGCTACTCTAGGCAACAATAAAAAGAAAGAAATGAAAAGAGTGAGAACAAATACTCAGGTTTCCTTCTTGAAACAGAATCACAAGTTTGAGTGGGGAACTACCGGTAGCTTTATGAATGCACCTAATGTTGCATTTTGGAGATAAAAGATTTAGAGTCCCTTCAAATTTTGCAATGAACTTCATCAAAGGACAATTCAGGGGTTTAGCATAGAAAAAGCTTGTGATACTTACATGCTCTTCTCTCCACTTTTTCTAGAGTCTCACAGAACCGGTCGTAACAAATTTTACATTTCACCACTGACTAGGACTGCAAGTTCCCTCTCACAGTTACTGCTATTGAGCCAGCGAGAAACAGGTGAGTCATTCAAGGTAGAGAAAATGGACTGAGTGTGATGTCCTCACACTATTCTTCTGGCCATCAGCAGGAAAGAGGAACAGCATCGATAGCACACAGCGCTCTCTGCCAATTTTCCGTATTTTGAAGTTTGCAAGGTAAGATATGGTCCCGTTCGGCTTTGTTTGAATTCTCCCTTTCCACAGACGGATCGTTCCTTTCCAGCTTCCCCCTTTTCAGGGCGAACAATGAAATTTTTAGAAAGAAAAGAACTCCAGCTACAAATTATTCACCGTAATAGACATTTTCCTAATCCTTGAATACCATTAATGATTAAAAGACAGCAGAGACAGAGAGAGAGAGAACGAGAAGGCATAAAATCTGGCCCGCGGAGCGTTTTAAGCTCATTTGAAATAATGGGTATTTCCAGCATTGATAAGAAGAGCGAAAACTTTTAAATTTTGCCAAAGTATTTCTTTGGAAATACACAGTTGGAAGTGCCGTTTTATTGCTGTGGTAGTTCCGATATTGTCTCCGTCATTGTATGTAAGTTTATAACTGGCTCATTTTGAAATCTGAACATGTTCCCCAGTGGGATAAAGTGGGGAGACTTTTAAACTGGCCCCCCCAAAATAGACATTTGCACCAGTGGTGGGTTTCAAAAATTTTTACTACTGGTTGTATGGGTATGGCTTGGTGGGCGTGGTGTGGCTTGGTGGGCATGGCTTGGTGGACGTGGCAGGGGAAGGATACTGTAAAAACTCCATTCCCACCCAACTCCAGGGGAAGGATACTGTAAAATCTCCATTTCCTCCTAATCAGCTGGGACTCGGGAGGCAGAGAATAGATGGGGGCGCGGCCAGTCAGAATTTTTACTACCGGTTCTCCGAACTACTCAAAATTTCCGCTACCGGTTCTCCAGAACCTGTCAGAACCTGCTGGATTTCATCCCTGCCCGGTCAGCTTTCATGTCTAAACTGGGACTATAACTCACTATCTCCTGGTCTATAACTCACTATCTCCAAAGTCATCCAACTGGTTTTCATGCCTAAAACAGGACTAGAACTCACAGTCTCACAGTGTTTTCCATCCCTCTCTAAGTGCTTTACAGAGTCAGCCTCTTGCCCCCAACCACCTGAACCCTCATTTTACCGACCTCGGAAGGATGGAAGGCCGAGTCAAATTTGAGCCAATCAAGATCGAACTACTGGCAGTGGGCAGAGTCCGCCTGCAGTACTGTATTCTAACCACTGTGCCATCTTGGCTCATAAGCCCGAGGACTGGTCACAAGTTCCTTTTTTCAGTGCCGTTGCAATATCAAAGTGTCACTGAACAAATGGTTGTTAAATCAACGGCTACCTACCGTATTTTCCGGCGTATAAGACGACTGGGTGTATAAGAAGACTGGGCGTATAAGACGACCCTCCTCAGAGCCATTTAAGGCTCGTCAGAGCCTTTCGGGCTGGTCTGCCTGGTTACAGGAGAATGAGACCCGGCGTATAAGACGACCCCCGACTTTTGAGAAGATTTTTGTGTGTGAAAGTAGTCTTATACACAGGAAAATACAGTATATACCTAATGGGCTCTGGGAAGGAGGGAAGTCCTCAATTTACGACCACAATAGGGATCCGGATTTCCATTGCAATATATCAAGCGGGGTCTCCCTTCCCATTTTCCCCCCTCCCTCCTGTTTTTCTACGGCCTCCATCAAAGTCCCTATCTAAAAAAATGAAATTCAACATAGAGAAAAGTAAAGTCTTACACTTAGGCAAGAAAAATCAAAAATACACATATAGACTGGGGGAAACAAGGCTTAATAGCAGTGACTGCGAGAGGGATTTTGGCATCTTAGTGGACAACCGGTTAAATTTGAGTCAGCCACATGCGGCGGCAGCCAAAAAAAGGCAATGCAATCCTAAACTGCATTAACCATGGATTGTATCTGTTAAGGATTTAGTTGTGAGATAACCAGGACCGGTTATGAAGCAGAGCATAGAATGTTTGCGCACGGAAACGGTGCTGAGAGTAGTTGTGAATAAACTGCGTACAAACAGCAAAGTTTGTATACAAGCAAAACCATAGTCCTTTTACCAATCCAAGTCCTAGCCATGCATAAGCAATCCAGAGATACAAAACTTCTTACCGGTTGGTAGAACGATACATACATGAATCATTCAGGAACAATATAAAACAGTTCATAAAAGCAGTAATAAATAAACAATGATCAAATTGACCATGTAGAGACCAAAGATATCTACAACATAGCAGCAGATAAACTATATGGTGTAATATCCACACGGACTACAATCAAACTCTCCTTAAATACAGATGCTGCAGAGCTCATCCAATCAGGATGCAAAATGACTCAGCAAGACTCTTAAAGCTATATTCTACATATTCATACTGTAAACATATAATGTTGGCTTATATATTACCTGGCCAACTAGTTAGGCAATGACCGTTTCCTAACAGTATCAAGATCAAGTGAGGTACTAATACCACTCTATCAAGCCTTAGTAAGACCACACCTTGAGTACTGCATCCAGTTTTGGTCACCACACTATAAAAAAGATGTGGAGACTCTAGAAAAAGTGCAGAGAAGAGCAACCAGGAGGATGAGGGGACTGGAGGCTAAAACATACGAAGAACGGTTGCAGGAACTGGGCCTGGCTAGTCTAGTGAAGAGAAGGACCAGGGGAGACATGATAGCCATCTTCCAATACTTGAGGGGCTGCCAAAGAGAGGAGGGGGTCAAGCTCTTTTCCAAAGCACCCAAAGGCCAGAGAAGGAATAATGGATGGAAACTGAACAAGGGGAGAGATTCAACCTAGAAATAAGGAGGAATTTTCTGACCGTGAGAACAATCAACCCATGGAACAGAAGTTGCCTTCAAAAGTTGTGGGAGCTTCATCACTGGAGGCTTTCAAGAAGAGACCGGACTGCCATCTGTCAGAAATGGTGTGTGGGGTCTTCTGCTTGGGTGAGGGGTTGGATGGAATAGATGAACTATAAGGTCTCTTCCGACTCTGTTAATCTGACTACAAGAAACCAAGGATGGAAGTAAATCAAGAAGAGAAGCAACCTGGAATTGAGGAGAAGCAGTGAGGACAACGAACCAGTGGAACAACTTGCCACCAGAAATTGTGGGAGCTTCATCCCTGGAGGTTTTCAAGAAGAGACTGGAGTGCCAATTTGTCAGAAGTGGTGTAGGGTTTCCTGCTTAGGCAGGGGGTTGGACTAGATGACCTACAAGGTCCCTTCCAACTCTGTTCATCCATCTCATAATTTAAGCGCCGCTCAGTTTCGAAAACCTGACGTTTGCTGCCAAGCTTGCAGAGCCAACAAATCGAAGAAAAATTATCCCTGTTGAACAGTTTTGGCTTCCGTAAGGACCCTCGTTCTCAGGGCTGGAAACGGAGAGGTTTTCACCTCCAGCGCCCCGTGATGGATACCGGAGTTCCCACGGTTGTCGTAGCCGCATAAGAAAGCAGAAAACAGACTGCTCCTCTTTTGGCTAATAGACCTCGTTCTCGGCGGATCTCTCTCTCGACGTATCGTTATTCCTGTTTCAGAGATAGCTGCGGATCTTTTAACACGCTCCCCCCCCCCCCGAGGATTTAATGAGCAACTTAGCCCGAATGCCAGGCGGGAGATGCTATCGCTCTCCGTCAGGCCAAGGTCAAATTGACAACCTGCTTAATTGAGACAGGCCAGGTATTTCGGTCTGCCAAGGAGGTGTTTTCATCCAGAACCCTGGATGGCGACCTTCAAAAGGCAAAGATTTAGAGGGGGGGGGAAATATCCTTGAGAATAACCACGGTGATTTGCTTAACGGCCGCCGGGTGGAAAAAAAAGTCCTAAAATTTGATTGGTCGTGCGATGATTCTGCTTAACGGCGGTCATTCCTGGCTCGATTCTGGTCATAAGTCGAGGATGACCAGTGCATGGCCCATTTCACAGAGTTTTGCTTCTCCAAGACACACACACACACACACACACACACACATACTCCGTGTCGGCCTCGCCATCCCACCTCCTCCTCATTCCCTGGCGAAGACTCATCTGTTTCCTCATTAACCCCCATGCATTATTCATCCAGGTCAGCCTCTCAGCCGGAGCCATCAACCGGAAGACGGGAAACAGACGGTTGTCTTGATGTGGGAAAATGATTCAGACAAGGTGGGCTGGGGA
This sequence comes from Coluber constrictor foxii, assembly GCA_038048745.1. NCBI lineage: Eukaryota > Metazoa > Chordata > Lepidosauria > Squamata > Colubridae > Coluber > Coluber constrictor. Next base: position 22,249,129 of record CM075958.1, on the reverse strand, counting down.
ACTCAAGTAAACAAGGGGAGAATTGTGTGTCAGAACCGAAGAGGTAAACGCTCGGTCGGGGCTGTGGGGTGTTGGGAACAGCAGGGACTTGAAAGATCTCTTTCTTTCTTTCTTTCTTTCTTTCTTTCTTTCTTTCTTTCTTTCTTTCTTTCTTTCTTTCTTTCTTTCTCTCTCTCTTTCTCTCTTTTCTCTCTCCCTCTTTCCTTCCTTGCTTCCTTCCCTCCCTCCCTCTCTCTTCTTTCTCTCCTTCCCTTTCTTTCTTCTCTCTCTCCCTCTTTCCTTCCTTCCTTTCCTCCCTCTCTTTCTCTCTCTCTTCTTTCTTCCTTTCTTCCTTCCTTCTTTCATTTCTTTCTTTCTTTTCATTTTCTCTCTCTCTCTCTTTCTTTCTTTCCTTCTCTTTCTTTCTTTCTCTCTCTTCCCCTTTCCTTCCTTCCTTTCCTCTCTCCCTCTCTCCCTCCCTCTCTCTTCTTTTTTCCTTTCTTCCTTCCTTCCTTCTTTCATTTCTTTCTTTCTTTTCATTCTCTCTCTCTCTCTCCCTCTTTCTTTTTCCTTTTCTTTCTTTCTCTCTCTCTCCCTCTTTCCTTCCTTCCTTCCTTCCTTTCCTCCCTCCCTCCCTCTCTCTTCTTTCTTCCTTTCTTCCTTTCTTCCTTCCTTCTTTCATTTCTTTCTTTTCATTCTCTCTCCTTCTTTCTTTTCTTTCTTTCTTTCTTTCTCTCTCTCTCTCCTTCTTTCCTTCCTTCCTTTCCTCCCTCCCTTTCTCTCTCTTCTTTCTCTCTCCCTCCCTCTCTTTCTTTCTCTCATCTTTCTTCCTTCCTTCCTTCCTTCCTTCCTTCCTTCCTTCCTTCCTTCCTTCCTTCTTTCATTTCTTTCTTTCATTTCTTTCTCCCTCCCTCCCTCTCTTTCTTGCTTTTGTAGGGAATTAGTAATAAGGATATACTAAAATATAATAATTAATAAAACTTGTTATTTGTTTCCTGCAATATATTGTCAGACCTTACACTGGTAGGAAATCCCCATCTTGAAAAGTCCTTCAAGCTGGGGAAAAGTGGAAGGGAAGAGAAAACGAGGACAACTGTTAGGATATGGTTATTTGTCTAACTAGTTGGTCAGGCAATATATAAACCAACAATGTATGTTTGCAGTCAGAAAGGTATTATATTGCTTTAAGACTGTATTGCATCATCCTGTATCCTGATTGGCTAAGCTCTGTAGCCAATGTACTTAAGGGAAGTCAGGATCACTATACCATTTTACCTGCTTATTCGCTGTAACTCTCTACCTGATCTCTCTGCATGACCACTGTTTGATCATAGCTACATGTTGCTTTCTACTATTTATTGAATGTTTTGATATTGAACTTGTTCCTGTTTTGAAACTCAAGAAGAACTGTTTTATTGTGTATGACTACAACTGGTAAGAAGACTTTGTACTTGAAATATCCCTGGATTGATCTTTTAAATCTCGTCTTATCTGTGTATGACAACAACCAGCAACAAGGGGATGGACTCAGTTACAGGGGTGATGGGGGCATCCTTAGAAGATCCAAAGCACCAAGATGGGGATAGATCAGTGACGGCTAACCATTTTGGTGCCGAGTGCCCAAAGCATGCACACAACCCCCGAAAATGCAATATGTGTCCCCGGTGCATGTGCCCCCTCCCCCTGTGCATGAGCTCATGTCCCTGTGCATGCACCCCTCCCCCGTGCGCATGTGACCTGTCCTCTGTGCATGCGTGGCAGAGAGCTGAAGACCAGCTGGCTAGCGAGAGGCACAGGCGCATGTGCAGTGGAGCTGGGCTGGGGTGATGTCTCACGTGCCCCACAGAGAGGGTCTGTGGGCCATCTCTGGCACAGGTGCCAAAGGTTCACCACCACTGGGATAGATCATCCTGGAGAGCATCTATCCATGTGGCCTCCAAAAGTCAACACCAACATGGTGGCACATAACCAAACAAACATGTTGCTGAGCCTTTCCCAGAGGTGGTGACATCTGGAGACCGAGGAGGAGGAGGAGGGGAAGAGGAGGAGGAAGATGAAGAAAAAGAGGAGGAGGAGGAAGAGAAGAAGAAGAAGAAGAAGAAGAAGAAGAAGAAGAAGAAGAAGAAGGAGGAGGAGGAGGAGGAGGAGGAGGAGGAGGAGGAGGAGGAGGAGGAGGAGGAGGAGGAGGAGGAGGAGGAGGGATGAAGGAGGAGGAGGAGGAAGAGGAAGAGAAGAAGAAGAAGGGGAGGAGGAGGAGAAGGAGAAGAAGAAGAGGAGGAAGAGGAAGGAAGAGGGAGGAGGAGGAGAAGGAGGAAGAGGAGGAGAGGAGAAGGAGAAGGAGGAGAAGGAGAAGGGGAGGGGGAGGAAGAGGGAGGAGGAGGAAGAAAAGGAGAAGGAGAAGGAGAAGAAAAAGAGGAAGAGGAAGGAGGAGGAAGAGAAGAAGGAAGAAAAGGAAGAGAAGGAGAAGGAGGAGGAGGAGGAGGAGGAGAAGGGGAGGACAAAGAGGGGAGGAGGTGGAGGAGGAAGAGGAGGAGAAGAAAAAGAGGAAGAGGAAGGAGGAGGAGGAAGAGGAAGAGGGAGGAGGAGGAGGAGGAAGAGAAGAAGAAGAAGAAGAAGAAGAAGAAGAAGAAGAAGAAGAAGAAGAAGAAGAAGAAGAAGAAGAAGAAGAAGAAGAAGAAGAAGAAGAAGAAGAAGAAGAAGAAGATGATCATCTGGCTGAAAGGGACAACTGTAGAAAATGTGTTTTCAAGAGGAGGAGGAAACCTTGGGGGCAGGAGATGGGAGCAGATGGCCCTACAGCTGCCGGAAGGGAAATGGAGTTGTTGTCCTATTTGGAATTCAACCACGGAAGTCTAACATTTTCCCTGGAGCCATGAAACCCACCCACCTCTCCGACACCGAGGAGGAGAAACCTGAACCATCCTGGTGGGTCAGATGGCAAAAGATTGCGGTTGGCTCTCCTGCAGAATTCTCTCCCACCTCCTGATTTAGGAATATTGCAGTGAGGGGATGGGGGGGGGGGGGTGAGCGAGATGGATCCCGGAGCCTGGGAGAAAAAATGAAACTCTTGGCCCAGGGGTCTGGGAAGTGGGGGAGTTGGAAGGGAGTGCTTTAGTACCCAGACAGAGCCTGGATGGAGGCCATGAAATACTGGGATGTATCAGTAAGCATCCCTTCTTTTTCTCCTTCCTCACTTCTTCCTCCATTTCCTCTCGTTTCTCCTTACCTCCTCCTTTATTTTCTGCCCTTCCTTCTGTTCTTCCGTTTTCATTTCTGCCTTCCCTTCCTTGTTTCTGTCTCTCTCCTCCTTCTCCTTCTCCTCCTCCCATCTTCTTTGTCATTCTTTTCCTTCATCTCCATTTCCTCCTTCCATTTCTTCTATTCCGTTTATCCCTTCCATGCCTTCCTCTCCTTCTTCTCTACTTCCTCTTCCCTTTCTTTTCTCCTTCTTCTCCATTTCCTCCTTCCCCTCCTGTTGTTCTTTTTTCTCTTCCACTTTCTCCTTGCCTTCCTTCCTTTCTTCCTTCCTCTCCTCTCCTCTCCTTCCTCCACCTCTTCCTCTTTTCCTTCACCTTCATCACTTCCTCCTTCCTTTTATTCTTTTCTTTCTTCTCCGCCTCCTCCTTCCATTTTTTTCCTTCTTTCCTCTTCTCCCCTTCCTCCTCCCCTTCCTCTTTTCCTTCTTCTCCATTCTTTCATTCTTTTCCTTCACCTTCATCATTTCCTCCTTCCTTTTATTCTTTTCTTTCTTCTCCGCCTCCTCCTTCCATTCTTTTCCTTCTTTCCTCTTCTCCCCTTCCTCCCCTTCTTCCTCTTTTCCTTCTTCTCCATTCTTCTTTCATTCTTTTCCTTCACCTTCATCATTTCCTCCTTCCTTTTATTCTTTTCTTTCTTCCCCGCCTCCTACTTCCATTCTTTTCCTTCTTTCCTCTTCTCCCCTTCCTCCTCCCCCTTCCTCTTTTCCTCCTCCATTTTCTTCTTTTCTTCATTCTTTTCTGTTGTCTTTCTTCTTCATTTCTTCCTTAGGAGAAAAACTATGGAGAAATTTCCTGGCAGTGAGAAAAATTAACCAGTGGACCAACTGGCCTCCAGAAGTTGTGAATGCTCCAACACTGGATATTTTTAAGAAGATGTTGGACAACCATTTGTCTGAAGTGGTGTAGGGTTTCCTGTCTAAGCAGGGGGTTGGACTAGAAGACCTCCAAGGTCCCTTCCAACTCTGTTTATTCTCTTCTCTTCTCTCTCTCTCTTCTCTTCTCTTCTCTTCTCTTCTCTTCTCTTCTCTTCTCTTCTCTTCTCTTCTCTTCTCTTCTCTTCTCTTCTCTTCTCATTTCATTCCAATTTCCTAATCTATTTTATTCCATTCCATTCCATTCTTCTTGATTCTATTCTATTCTATTCTATTCTATTCTATTCTATTCTATTCTATTCTATTCTATTCTATTCTATCCCAATCCAGTCCATTCTTCTCTTCTCTTCTCTTCTCTTCTCTTCTCTTCTCTTCTCTTCTCTTCTCTTCTCTTCTCTTCTCTTCTCTTCTATTCTATTCTATTCTATTCTATTCTATTCTATTCTTCTCCCCTTCCATCTTCCATTCCTTCCTTCCTTCTCCTCCTCCTCATCTCCTCCTTCCGTCCCCTCTTCCCTCCATTTTCTCTCTCTCTTCCTGCACTGCCCCACATAAAAGCTGAATTTTGAAAATCCATTTTATGCAAACAAGGCCATTTACATAATGTTTTCTCCGGATCATTTATTCATCTGCTGCTCTGCACAGAGAGGAGGAGAAGAGCTGGCTCCGTTCAAAAGGTTAGTGCTTATTCTTAAACCTGCATGGCCGAGTCAAATACCATGACCAGTTCTGGTTAACACACTTTTTAAGGACAGTGACAAATTGGACTGGGCTCAACGGGAAAAAGTTCAAGGTAGCCCTTTGAATTGGAAATGGACTCCTAGAAGGAATTGCGTGAAAGAGCTGCAAAGGTTTGGCAGGCAGAAGAAAAGATATTTTAAAAAAGACACATTCATTATCTTCCAATGTCTAAAAGACTATAATGATGGAGGGGAAATGAGATTATGTTCCTTCAGCACACAAAAAATGGAACAAGCACTGGAAATTTCAAGAAATCTGAGTTCAGCAGAACTTTGCATGGGATGTCAGCCAAGACCTTGGGTTAGATCAGAGGTCTCCGTGCTTGGCAACTTTAAGACCTGTGGACTTCAACTCCAGGAATTTGCCCTTCCTCCCTCCCTTTCCCACTTTTTCCTTCCTTCCTTCCTTCCTTCCTTCCTTCCTTCCTTCCTTCCATCCTACCTGCCTTCCTTCCTTCCTTCCTTCCTTCCTCCCTTTCCTACTTTTTCCTTCCTTGCATACATTCTTCCTCCCTCCCTCCCTTTCCCACTTTTTCCTTCCTTCCTTCCATCCATCCATCCTCCCTCCCTCCCTTTCCCACTTTTTCCATCCATCCATCCTCCCTCCCTTTCCCACTTTTTCCTTCCTTCCTTCCATCCATCCATCCTTCCTTCCTTCCTTCACTCATTCCTCTCTACCTCCCTCCCTTTTCCGCTTTTTCCTTCCTTCCATCCATCCATCCTCCCTCCTTCCCACTTTTTCCTTCCTTCCTTCCATCCATCCATCCTCCCTCCCTTTCCCACTTTTTCCTTCCTTCCTTCCTTCCATCCATCCATCCTTCCTTCCTTCCTTCACTCATTCCTCTCTACCTCCCTCCCTTTTCCGCTTTTTCCTTCCTTCCATCCATCCATCCTCCCTCCCTCCCCCACTTTTTCTTTCCTTCTTTCCATCCATCTATCCATCCTTCCTCCCTTCCTCTCTACCTCCCTCTGTTTTCCACTTTTCCTTCCTTCCTTCCATCCATCCTTCCTTCCTCTCTACCTCCCTCCCTTTTCCACTTTTTCCTTCCTTCCTTCCATCCATCCATCCTTCCTTCCTTCCCTCCCTCCCTTTCCCACTTCTTTCTTCCTTCCTTCCTTCCTTCCTTCCTCTCTTCCTCCCTCCCTCCCTTTCCCCACCTCCTGTTGAAAGAAAAATCCAGGCCCAGTTCCAAGCCAGGAATAAAATGGAGGCTGCTTAAGAAAGAAATGTCAATTTTTTGATCAGCAGAATCAACATACGTACACAACATCCAGTTCTGGGACAGCCGACAAATCAGCTTGATGAATGCAAGGGTTTTTATATCTTCTTGATTACTATGGAAGTCATGTAGGGGTCATGGCTGGCTCTATAGGCAAAAGGGGAAATGCAAATCCTAGGTGTTTGTCTGAGCTAATCTTGTCAACCTTTGGCTTGCTTAACCGTGTTGCTTATCGGGAGTCTCTGTCTGACCCAGTCTTTCTGAATGGATTGCCAAATCTGCATTTCTGAAAGCTGGCCTCCTCAGTGTCTGCTTGGGGCAGGGAGACTGAGATTGGTTTCTGCCTTCCTTAAGATTTTCCTCCATTTCTCCTTTAGGAGAAATATTCTATCCTGCCTTTTTATATATATAAAAAGTTTTTTTTTAAGACAAAAAAAAATATAATACATCAGTCCTTCCGTGTGTCATCTCGGTGTTCCTTCTGTGACTTCTTCTTGTTTTTGTTACTCCTCCTCTTCTTATTTCTTCCTTAATAAATCCCATTTCTCTATTTCAATAATTTTTTTTAAAATTTGATTTATATGCCGCCCTTCTCCGGAGACTCAGGGCGGCTTACAGTGTGTTAAGCAATAGCCTTCATACTTTTGTATATATTTATACAAAGTCAGCTTATTGCCCCCACAAACTGGGTCCTCAATTTACCCACCTTAGAAAGGATGGAAGGCTGAGTCGACCTTGAGCCTGGCTAGGATTGAACTCAGAGAAATTACAGGCAGCTGGTGTTAATTGCTGCCTTTAGTAGGAGGCATTAGCCCCCTACACTACACAGGCTCTGTATTTATAATATTTCCCCCAAAATAGATATATTTAATGTAACTTCCTCCTGTTTGCTTATCAAATTCCTTATCTATATCTCTTTTCCATCCAATCATAAATTTTCCCCTATATCTTAAAATATTCCATATCCCCTTTCTCTTTAATCATTAAAGTTAATCTATTCATCTCTGCGCAGTCCAAATTTTTTCTAACTACTTCCCCTTCTAAAAGGATTTTCTCTGCTTTCCATCTTTGTGCAAATACTATCCTTGCTGCAGTTATTATATGTACTATAATCAAATATACATTTTCTTTACTAATTTCCTCTGGTAGGATACCCAGTACAACATTCCCCAAAATATTTCATTGTATAGGAGAGTGGGTGGATGGTAATTTTCTATCCTTCCTTCCTTCCTTCCTTATCTTCCTTCCTTCCTTCCTTCCTTCCTTCCTTCCTTCCTTCCTTCCTTCCTTCCTTCCTTCCTTCATTCCTTCCTCCTTCTCTTCCTCTCCCTTCCCTTTTCCATCATACTGTATGCTTTTTGCTTATCAGCTGTTGCAAGAAGTAACAGAAATGTTGATTGGCAGTTTGACCTGATATTTTCTAGTTTTCCATACTCTCCAACCCTTCAATTTAATGCAGTATCATGATGAGGCCTTATGAGAAAAATATGGCAATCAAAAACAAGGCAAATCTTTCTCTCCCCGTCCCAGCCGGTGCACAAAGAATAGGTAGCGTAAACTTCTCTGCTTGCATAATTTGCATTTTCAAGCCCATCTAAGATAAACTAAATTATTGTGGGAGGAGGCAATACGAATCTCGCTTTCGGGTCAATGCCATGAATCTATTTGCAAATCAATATATTTCAAAGAGCTTCAAATTATTCAGACTTATTTCAGCCAAACGGCTTTCTTTTTTCCGGAAGTAAAAACTGTGAGAAGTTTTATATCAAAATATATTTTATTCTTCATACTGTTTCCATTTTTCCTTAAAACATTAAAAGAATCCACAATGGAGTGAGAATTAATGTCTTCACTAGATAATTGAAACTTAAGGTCAAGCTGAAACTGAACTAATCAAGTAGAAATAGCAAACGGGGGAAAATCAAAGTCAAACTTCCTCTTACCCCCAAATAAGTTACCCAGACTTAATCCACATATCAAAGGATAAGGTCTACAAATGCAAACAGAGTTCATTAAATTAGATTTCCTAGCAGAACTCCATGTTCACAAAAATACATAAATGAGTGCTCCCATTGTGAGCTGGTAGCGAAGGTAAGTGGAACCCACCCCTGACCAATACACACACATGCCCCTCAAGTGTCACCCTAGAATTGGCACATAAAAACTTCCACACCCCGGACAAGCTCCCTATAAAAGTCTGTCACTCTACCTCCTTTCTCTGCAGCTGCCTCTAAAAGCAATCTGTTTTGTAGAAAGAAAAATGCAATCCGGTTCAAAACCAGGAGAAAAACACTGGAAATAAAATGGAGGCTGGCTACAAGGAAAGAAGGACTCTGTTTATTTGGGTGCCGGAAATTTTAGTGACCAGCAACATGTTTCTAGGGTGGCTGACAAAATGGCTGAGTGAGTGGATGGATCTTTATAGGGTTCTGGGGTTTTGTGTTTGAGATGCTCCAGGGATTGTGCAATGTAGTGAGTCTTGCATCTTTTACTATTCCAATGGTGGGGGGTTCGTCCTATTAGGTCCTAAAGGGCAGGTCCTGTCCTTAGAATTTGGGTGGGGGGGGGGTGTAAATTCTTAATCCCATCAGCTCCGACCTGGGGGAGCTGGGCTGAAGGCGTTTCATTTATGAATAGGCTGGCCTGGATTTCTTAATGGGCACAAAATATCCATCTCTAAAGACTTCAGGCATCTGCTGGAGGCTGTTTCCTGCAGCAGGCAGACTGGGGCTGCTTTCTGCCTTTAAGAGCATGTTTCTCTATTTCTCCTTTGAGGAAATATAATATTCTGCCTCTTTTATTTCACCAGGCGGGCCTGGCTTAATTTTCTCCCTTTTACTTCTTTTAATATGTAAATTTTAAATTGGTTTAAACGATGGGGTTGTTTTCATTTGTCTGGCCAAATTTTGTAATTGTGTATTTTATTGTGTGGCTGTTCACCGCCCTGAGTCCTTCGGGAGTAGGGCGGTATACAAATCAAATAAACAAACAAACAAAAACAAAAAAACCACTCCTTTAAAATATTTCATTCTCTAGGAATATTTCTGGGAATAAATGGTTTTTTTTTCCTCGTAGCTGTCTTTTAAGATCTGTGGACTTCAACTCCCAGAATTCCCCAGCCAGCATTGGCTGGGGAATTCTGGGAATTGAAGCCCACAAGTCTTAAAGTTGCCAAGCTTGGAGACTCCAGGGTTATAGTTTCTCCAACCTAATCTGCTGTGGCCTATTATTATTGTTCCTAATCAATTCCCACGACGCATGGAACACTAACTAACCAGTTCCATTTTAGCCTAATCTGGGACACGGTGTGAATATCCATTACAGAGGCCCGTTGGTTCTTTTTAAAAACCAAAACGTTCCTTATTTCCTAATGATCTTTCTTTCTTCTTTTTTTCAAACGACACCCCAAATGATCCTAAAGCTTAGCACACAAAACAACAGGGACAGATAACGGCAAGTGTAATTAGAAATATAAATAAACGGCAATCTCGGGGAGAGTTTTTAAAAAGGCTGCGCTTCAGGATGAAAGGGTAGGAAAAACCAGCCCTGGGAATTATGGAAGGCTGCAGATCCTGTGTTGGGACCAAGAAGAAACTTGTTTCATGTCCCCAGATCTCTCACAGGGAGGCCTAGAGGAGGGACTCTGCATATGGTCAGAAACTCTGTTACGGATCATTCCAGTTTTCCAAGTTCTGCTTTCAGAATCATGTGGTCTCTAAGGTTACCAACCAGGGGTCAAATCCAGCAGGTTCTGACAGGTTCTGGAGAACCGGTAGCGGAAATTTTGAGTAGTTCAGAGAACCAGCAAATACCACCTCTGGCTGACCCCAGAGTGCAGTGGGAATGGAGATTTTGCAATATCCTTCCCCCAGGAGTGGGATGGGAATGGAGATTTTTTTTTAAATTTGATTTATATGCCGTCCTTCTCCGGAGACACAGGGCGGCTTACAATGCGTTAAGCAATAGCCTTCATACTTTTGTATATTTATATTTATACAAAGTCATCTTATTGCCCCTAACAAACTGGGTCCTCAATTTACCCACCTTATAAAGGATGGAAGGCTGAGTCGACCTTGAGCCTGGCTGGGATTGAACTCGCAAGTAATTGCAGCAGCTGGATCTTAAATGCTGCCTTTGTAGGAGGCATTACTCCCCTACGCTACTCAGGCTCCTTTTTTGCAGTATCCTTCCCCTGGAGTGGGGTGGGAATGGGGATTTTGCAGTATCCTTCCCCTCGAGTGGGGAGGGAATGGGGATTTTGCAGTATCCTTCCCCTGGAGTGGGGAGGGAATGGAGATTTTGCAATATCCTTCCCGTAGGAGTGGGGAGGAAATAGGGATTTTGCAATATCCTTCCCCTAGGAGTGCAGTGGGAATGGAGATTTTGCAATATCCTTCCCCTAGGAGTGGGGTGGGAATGGAGATTTTGCAGTATCCTTCCCCTGGAGTGGGGTGGGAATGGAGATTTTGCAGTATCCTTCCCCTGCCATGCCCACCAAGCCACGGCCACAGAACCGGTAGGAAAAAAAATTGGATTTCATCACTCTCACCAACCCTATAACAACTGAAAAACAATTGCAGGAATTCACTAGGTCTAGTGAAAAGAAGGACCAGGGGTGACGTGACATCATTCTTCCAATATTTGAAGAGCTGCCACAAAAAAGAGGGAGTCAAGCTCTTCTCCAAAGCACCCGAAGGCAGGACAAGAAACAACAGGTGGAAATTTGGTGTACATATTTAGAATAGACTAATAGAGCGGGAAGGGACCTCGGAGGTCTTCTAGTCCAACCCCCTGCTTAGGCAGGAAACCCTACACCACTTCAGACAAATGGTTATCCAATCTCCTTAAAAACATCCAGTGTTGGAGCATTCACAACTTCTGGAGGCAAATTGTTCTCACTGCCAGGAAATTTCTCTTTAGTTTTTCTCCTAAGGAAGAAATGAAGAAGGACAACGGAAAAGAATGAAGAAAAGAAGAAAATGGAGGAGGAAAAGAGGAAGGGGAGGAGAGGAAAGAAGGAAAAGAATGGAAGTAGGAGGCGGGGAAGAAAGAAAAGAATAAAAGGAAGGAGGAAATGATGAAGGCGAAGGAAAAGAATGAAAGAAGAATGGAGAAAAAGGAAAAGAGGAAGAGGTGGAGGAAGGGGAGAAGAGGAAAGAAGGAAAAGAATGGAAGTAAGAGGCGGAGAAGAAAGAAAAGAATAAAAGGAAGGAGGAAATGATGAAGGTGAAGGAAAAGAATGAAAGAAGAATGGAGAAGAAGGAAAAGAGGAAGATGTTGCTTCTCTCCTTGATTAGTTTCCACCCATTGCTTCTTGTCCTGCCTTCAGGTGCTTTGGAGAATAGCTTGACTCCCTCTTCTTTGGGGCAGCCCCTGAGATATTGGAAAACTGCTATCATGTCACTCCTGGAACTTCTTTTCATTAAACTAGACATCCCCAGTTCCTGCAACCGTTTATCATATGTTTTAGCCTTGCAGAAAGTTAACATCCACCCCTGCTAGAAGAATGAAGTATTTTGAGAAATATTTTTTAAAAGGCAGAATATGATTATATTTCCCTTAAGGAGAAATGTGTTTCTAAAGAGAGAAACTCAGAGCCTCAGCTCCCTGCTCCCAAGCAGATACTAAACTGAGGCCAGCCTTTAGAAATGCAGATTTGGTAATCCATTACTTTACTCCCAGGATTAGCCCTCAGCACCTTCATTGCATGATCAGCACCCTTCAACCAAACTTGGCTTCAAGACAAACATGAACCCACATGGCACAATGGGAGTCTGACAAGAGACCAGTCCAATCTCACTGCCCCAGCAGGAGATCTTACACCAATGATGGCTAATCTTTTTGCCGTTGCGTGCCAAAAGCATGGGGAGCGTGGAGAGTCGCGGGTGCGGGTGCCCACATCCATAATTCAATGCGCCCCGCCCTCCCGCGCATGCACACATGACCCCCCCCCACACACACACACAGTTCCCCCTGCTTTTGGCACGTGATGGCCCGGTGGGCCCGGTAGGCCGATTTTCCCCCCTCCCCGGTAGGCTCCAGAGGCTTTCTAGGAGCCTGGGGAGGGCAAAAACAGCCTTCCCTATCTTCCCGGAGGCCTTCCAGAGGCCAGAAACAGCCAGTTTCCCGACTTCCGGTAGGACCGGAAGGCCTGAAAATCAGTTGGCCGGTGCGCACATGCGCGCTGGAGCTGAGCTAGGGCAATGCCCGCGTGCCCACCAATATGGCTCCGCGTACCACCTGTGGCACCCGTGCCATAGATTCGCCATCATGGCCCTACACCATTTCTGACAGATGGCAGTCCAGTCTCTTCTTGAATTTTTCCTCTTTATTTATCTGGGTTTAATCATGCAATGTTACTCAAACGTAGCCACTTTAAGACCTGTGGACTTCAACGCCCAGAATTCCCCCTGGGAGTTGAATTCTGGGAGTTGAAGTCCACAGGTCTTAAAGTGGCCACGTTGGCGAAACACTAGTTTAGAGCAGAGGTCTTCAAACTTGGCAGCTTTAAGACTTGTGGACTTCAACTCCCAGAGTTCTCCAGCCAGCTAGGAGAATTCTGGGAGTTGAAGTCCACAAGTCTTAAAGCTGCCAAGTTTGGGGACCGCTGGTTTAGAGGGACAAGCCAGCCTAATGCCATTAACACCAACAAACACAAAAGCAGTATTTCTCCCTACTAACAACCAACGATCACATCCTCTAAGCCGAACTAACTCCCCGAAAGCTGAGAAACAGCTTCTAACCAACACCTGCTCCTACCTGATGCAGCTGTAATTTCCATTGATGAAGGATAATCAACCCGTAATTATCTGTTTAGGTTTCCATTCAGGATTAATCTAGCTCTTTTGTGAGACGAGGGAAGACTCGCGATGCATTTATTTTTAAAGAGCAAATCTTTTCTCGCATTAGGGAGTGCCAGCCCGGAATAACTGGATGACTTTTGCTCATGGGCATAAGGTCAAAAAAGTCAAGATGGCAGCCACAATGAGCCCTCAGACCTGTGGGCTTCTGGCATTTCAACGTTCTTGTTTCAAAGTCTTTCTCACCCAGCTTCCAAGTCAAAGTCAAACGAATGGATCCTGGAGTCACTTTTGACTCTGCCACTGGAGAAGACAGGTTGAAGTTCTTGAGCCTAGGAAATTTCAACACCAATCCAGCTATAAAATCAAGAGCTCAACTTCAGGTAGATAGAAGGGGTGGCATTCAGGAATGTGTGAATTGAAAATGCCACTGAATAGCCATCAATTATTTCAGAATAACAGAATTGGAAAGGACCTTGGAGGACTTCTAGTCCAATCCTCTGGTCAAGCAGGAGACCCTATATGATTTCAGACAAATGGTTGCCCAACTCTTCTTGAAAACCTCCAGTCTTGGAAGGATCTGGTTGCGAACCGGTAATAAAGGTAAGTAGAACCAATCCCTGGGCCAATCATCTCCTGGCCTTACTCCCAAGTCGTCCCTTCTGCTGTCCGACTCTGGGGGCTCCGAAGTCCGCACATCACTCCCAGATGGCCCTGGCCCCATCTCTGCCTCCAACGCAGAGCTCTCGTTGGGGCCTTCCCCAGACTCCAGGACTGACCCATGTTCCTCCCCAACGCCCTCACTGTCCGACTCCGCTACCAGCTCCCCAGGCTGCTGGCGGACCACAACAGCCAATGTGGAGGGTTTTTTTCAGCAAATTTTATTAATTTTTTTTATTATTATTAATCATATTTCTATGCCGCCCACTCTCCGAGGACTCTGGGCGGCTTACAACAATCGACAGTATACTAAATAGCAACAATCTGGGTCGTCATTTTACCCAGCTCGGAAGGATGGAAGGCTGAGTCAACCTTGAGCCGGTGAGATTTGATCCGCTCATCTGCTGAACTAGCAGTCAGCTGAAGTAGCTGCAGTACAGCACTCTAACCACTGCGCCACCTCAGCTCAGTGAGATATAGTCTCGCTGTGCCCAAAGAGAGAAATATCTGCCTCTACCTAGGATCGAATTTACAATATCTTGATTGTGAGGTGAAAGCTCCACCTCTAGGCCAACGCACCAGTCTGGGCGGGGGGCTTCCCACAATGCCTAAGTGGAACTAGAACTCACTTTCTCCTGGTAATTGGCCCCCAAATCATTCAGCCATTTTTCATGCCTCAGGAGGCACTAGAACTCTCAAAGTCTTGGGGATTGGGCCAAAGTCAGCCAATCGGCTTTCAGGCCTAAGGCAGGACTAGAACTCACCATCTCCCAGTTTCTAGCCTGGTGCCTTCACCGCTTTAATTGATACCCTATCCAAAACCCAATTAGACAACAGCCAAATCTCGTGGCACTCGGTTACAACGCAACGTATTTGCCTAAAAAAAAGGGGGAGGGAGCCTCTTAACAAATATTATCCACATCAAAGCGTGCAAATTTATTGGTGGCGGAATAAAAGCTTCAGAGGTTCGGGAAAAGAAATATTTTTTTTCATGCCGAAGAGAAGTCAATTTAAAAATAAATAATCAAAGCCAGCAATTAAAGCCTTCTTTGGCTGTGAAAGCCCACATTAAAATGCTGTATAAAATACATAGCATAAAATAAGGCATCAAATAACAAAGGGAACGAAAATGCTGCAGAGAAAGATTAAGACTTACAGAGCTGCGTTATTATAAAGCAGCCTGGGAAAATAAAAATGTCTTTTTCTTTCTTTCTTTCTTTCTTTCTTTCTTTTTTTTTCATGTAAAAGGCGTTCTTAAATACAGAGAGGGAACACCCAGGGGTAAATTGGAAAAAAGGACCGCTGGAAAATGTAAGCAAAGAAGATTAAACTGTTTATATTTTAGATTTACAAACACTTCAGCCTGTGCATTTTCTCTTTTTTTTAAAAAAGAAAGAAAAGAAAAAAAACTTTTTGAATTCCATCTATCCCCTAATATTCATAGCCTGAAGATGGTAAAGGGTTTGGTTTTTGTTTCATTTTTTTTTTTAATTTTATTTTTTAAGTTCTTTGGAAATGAAATAATCCCCTTTCTTTCTCTCTCTCTCTCTCTTAGAAAAACCAACAAACTGTTGATTTTTAATTACTTTTTTCAATTAACAATACTATCCATCAATGCAAATGAATGCAGATGAGTTCATTCTTCTGAGAAATTTTAACACCCTCCATCTTTTCCTGCATTTAAGCTAATTAGTATTTCTGGAAGGGAAAGAAGTCGGCTTGTGTGTGTATGTTTGTGTGCGTGTGCAAGCAAGTGTGTATGTGTGTCCAGAATACAAACACTGCAGGGAATTCAGGAAAAAAAAGCTTCTCTGCATTGTGTAATAAACTGATTACATAACCTGCAACCTTGTTTTTAATTTCAGCCAGCAAGGGAACAAAACACCAGAGGAAGCACAGGTATATAATTGCATAATATGCTTAACAGCCCTTTCCTTCTTCTTCTCCTCTTCCTCCCCTTTCTTTCTTTCCTTCTTTCTTCTTCTTTCTTTCTTTCCTTCTTGATTTCTTTTTTTATCCTCCTCCTTCTTTTTCTTATCTTCCTTCCACCTCCTTCCTCCTTCTCCTCCTCCTTTCTCTTTTCCCTTTCGTCTCTTCCTCTCTCCCTCCTCTTCCCTTTTTCCTTCCTCCTATACTTCTCTTCCACCTCCTCCATCCTCCTTTCTCCTTCTCCTCTTCCACCTTTCCCTTTTTTCATTCTTCTCTTCCTCTCCTCTTCGTCCCCTTGCCCCTTCCTCCTCTACTTCTCCGTCACCGGTTCCATTTGTCCTTTCTCCTCCTTCTTTCTCCTTTCTCCTCCTCCTCCTCTTCCCTTTTCCATCCTCCTCCTTCTCTCCCTCTCTTCTTCCACTTCTCTTCCCCCTTCCTTCTGTACTTCTCTTCCCTCTCTTCCTCCTCCTCCTTTGCCACCTTCGAACAAGCAACCTCAATGGGGAAGCCAGCCCTGCTAAACAACCGTGTTACTAATTTAACAACCGCAATGATTCACTTAACAACAATTGCAAAAAAATGGTGGTAAAATGGGGTGCAACTCACTTAACAAATATCTCACAGCAGAAATGTTGGGCTTGATTGTGGTCGTAATTTTTTTTAAAAAATTGATTTATATGCCGCCCTTCTCCGGAGACTCAGGGCGGCTTACAATGCATTAAGCAATAAGCCTTCATACTTTTGTATATTTTTTATACAAAGTCAGCTTATTGCCCCCACAAACTGGGTCCTCAATTGACCCACCTTAGAAAGGATGGAAGGCTGAGTCGACCTTGAGCCTGGCTAGGATTGAACTCGCAGTAATTGCAGGCAGCTGGATGTTAACTACTGCCTTAGTAGGAGGCATTAGCCTCCTACACCACTCAGGCTTGAGGAGTACCTGACTGCATACAGAGGATCTCATCTCCAAGAACTCCCAGACCCAGGGGCACTGCAACCGTCATAAATATGAGTCACTTGTCAAGCTTTACAATGGGTAAGGAGAGGAGATAAGCACAGCCAGGGAACCCATCCCTGTGTGAAAACTCCTCAGACAGGTCCTTTAAAGCCAACCTGGTGCCTTTGATATACAGCTTCAGCCAGGAGCGTGACGATTATTCTAACAAGATGGCCCTGGATTTATCGCCGGAAGGGATACGGAGGCCCTGTGGCAAAAATTCTCGACTCCTGTCTCCTCTCAAGCTGCAAACTCTGTAATCAATTAATCACCAGCAGGCAGGGATGGCTGCAAGAATTATTTAAAACGCCCCGTTCTTAAAGCTGTCGAAAGAAGATTTGAGCAAGAGAGTTTGGGAAACCACAAAAAAAAAAAAAGACAACTTATGAGCACAATTCAACCTAAAATTTATGTTGCTGAGTAAGACACTTGTAAAGTGAGTTTTGCTCCAGTTTACTACTTTTCTCGTAAAGTGAATCAACACAGGAGCCTGTGTAGCGTAGAGGGCTAATGCCTCCTACTAAAGACAGCAATTAAGATCCAGCTGCCTGTAATTTCTGAGTTCAATCCTAGCCAGGCTCAAGGTCGACTCAGCCTTCCATCCTTTCTAAGGTGGGTAAATTGAAGACCCAGTTTGTGGGGGCAATAAGCTGACTTTGTATAAATATACAGAAGTATGAAGGCTATTGCTTAACACATTGTAAGCCGCCCTGAGTCTTCGGAGAAGGGCGGCATGTAAATCAAATTTTTTAAAAAAAACACAGTTGTAACACGGTTGTTAAGTGAATCTGGTTTTCCCATTGGCTTTGCTTGTCAGAAGGTCGCAGAATGGGATCACATGACCCTGGGATACTGCAATCATCATAAATATGACTCAGTTGTCAAGCATCCGAATGTAAGTCATGTGACTACGGGGATGCTGCGATGGTTATTAGTGTGAAAAATGGTCCTAAGTCACTTTTTCCAGTGCCGTTGCAACTTCGAATGGTTGCCTAAAGGAACTGTTATAAATTGAAGACTACCTGTAATCAAGGAGAGAAGCAACCTAGATCTAAGGAGAAATCTGTTGTGGTTGTAAATTGAGGACTACCTGTATTAATGCAAGAAAAAGAAAGAAAGAGAGAGAGAGAGAGAGAGAGAGAAAGAGAAAGAGAAAGAGAAAGAGAGAGAGAGAGAGAGAGAGAGAGAGAGAGAGAGAGGGAGGAGGAGACAGAGAAAGAAATGAAAGAAAGAAAAGGAAGGAAGGAAGGAAGGAAGGAAGGAAGGAAGGAAGGAAGGAAGGAAGGAAGGAAGGAAGGAAGGAAGGAAGGAAGGAAGAAAGGGGGAAGGAAAGGAGGCAGGGAGGGAGGGAGGAAGAAAGAAAGAGAAAGAAAGAACGAAAGAAAAGGAGAGAGAGGAAGCGAGGAGAGGAAGGAAGGAAAGAAGGAGAGAGAGAAAGAAAGAGAAGGAAAGAAAGGGAGGGAGGGAGAGAGAAAGAAATGAAAGAAATAAATAAAAGGAAGGAAGGAAGGGGGAAGGAAGGAAGAGGGAGAAAGAGAAAGAGAGGAAAGAAAGAAGAGGGAGGAAGGAAAGGAAAAAAGGAAGGAAAGAGGGAGAGAGAAAAAGAAAAGAAAGAAAGAAAGAAAGAAAGAAAGAAAGAAAGAAAGAAAGAAAGAAAGAAAGAAAGAAAGAAAGAAAGAAAGAAAGAAAAAGAAAGGGAGGGAGGGAGGGAGGGAGAAAGAAATGAAAGGAAGGGAGAAAGAAAAGAAAAGAAAAGAAAAGAAAAGAAAAGAAAAGAAAAGAAAAGAAAAGAAAAGAAAAGAAAAGAAAAGAAAAATACTTTGGAGAAATTGGTGGTTTTTCCAAATCCAAAGAGATTTCTCCCTTCCTTTTCCAAGCCTGTTCCCCCTCCAGCCTCTGAACTCCGCAGCTGTTCCTTCTAACTTCGTACCTCTTGGAAGGCAAAGAGGGCAGAGCCACAACCTGTGACTGCACCCGCTCCCTCCTCCTGTGGCTTGGCAGACTGTGTGTTTTGGATGGATGTCAGAGAACAACTGAATCCCTTCCATGCCTCTCCTGCCTGTGATTCGCAAGTCTTTAGCAGTCAGGTCAGTGATGGGAATTGGCAGGTTTTGAAACAGATACGGTACCTAATCAATCTCTTTTTTGAAAAAAGAAAAAAGAAAAGAAAGCATCTCAAGTTTTTTTACCTACAATGTGCCTTTGGGTGCAACAATAGAAATGTTGGGTTCAATTATGGTTGTAAGTCGAGGACTACCTGCATTTAAGTCCCGTATCAGGTCTAGCCTGTATACAGTTAGTCCTCGATTTATGAGCACAATTGAGATTGGAATATTGTTTTGGCCGAAACTCTCCTTTTGTACCTCTGTGTCACATCACAACTTACGTACAAAAGACATGAGGTTTGAATCATACTTTTATCCTGCATGCATGGATTTCAGGTCTCAGAATCCCCCAGCCAGCACATATGAATTTCAGCTCCCAGAATCCCCTGGTCAGCACGCATGGACTTCAATTCCCAGAATCCCCCAGCCAGCACATGTGAATTTCAGCTCCCAGAAGCCCCTGGTCAGCACGCATCGACTTCAGCTTCCAGAAGCCCCCAGCCAGCCAAGCATGGACTTCAATTCCCAGAATCCCCCAGCCAGCACATGTGAATTTCAGCTCCCAGAATCCCCTGGTCAGCACGCATGGACTTCAATTCCCAGAATCCCCCAGCCAGCACATGTGAATTTCAGCTCCCAGAAGCCCCTGGTCAGCACGCATCAACTTCAACTCCCAGAAGCCCCCAGCCAGCCAAGCATGGACTTCAATTCCCAGAATCCCCCAGCCAGCACACGTGAATTTCAGCTCCCAGAATCCCCTGGCCAGTCTGGGGAATTTTGTAAGTTGAAATCCACATATCATAAAGTTGCTGAAGTTAAGAAATCCTGGTTTAAACTCCTGTAATCTATTTACGTTTGGATCCAACCATCTGGCTTTTGACAAATCTAGTTCAAGCAATATGATCCCATTTCCTGGAATCTAAAAAGTCCAAATCAAACAGGCCGTAAACTGGATCAACCAAGAAGAAGATCCAACTTTCTCTTTAAAATGGATCTGGAGGATTTCTCTCCCAAAAAGTCTGATGAAGTCACCAATCAAGAAATGCAACAAATAAAAAACGTCTTTCAGAATTTTACAAAACATCCCGGCGGGGTGCCTGAATTTTTCTTTTTTTTTCTTTTCTTCTCCCCCCCACCCCCCTTGAAAATCAGCAACTAAATGAAGGCTGATGATTCCTGGGCGGGGAGCGTCATTCGAACTCGCAGCAGCAGGCCGTCGTCATGAGTGACAAGCGCCAGACTTCGCCTTCGGCTCGGCTGTCAATCCGCAGTGCTGTCCGAACGCATCAAGCAGGCAAAGATGACAAATCACAGAAATGTTGGCATCTCCGACACAGTAGGACGTGTCTCTCAGCACTTCGCGGATCATGACACGCCAGACTGGATAAAACGGACGGAAAAGCTTGTCAATTATATTAAGGAAGGAGATCTGTGCAGATAATGGCATTTCTACACAGCAACAGATCCAAGCGAACAGAAGCAGGGAAAATCGGAAGCAGGGCCACTGAGGACTAGCAGCTTGGCTTCCCGAATGTGGAAGAAGCAAAACGCATCTCCGTACTTATAGTGTTTTTATCAACCTTGAGTTATTTATAAAAAGAATAGAAGTGGGATTAAAATAAAATAATAAAATGCTGTTAGTAAAAAAAAATAATCCAATATTATCAATCAATAAAATCAAATCAAAATAAAATAGTAAAAATAATAAGACAATAAAAGTAATAAAAATAAAATAAAATAAAAATTAGTTGCTTTAAAACTTTCTGTTCCTCCCTGCTTCCAGTTAGGCCCCATATGGCTGAAATATGTAAATGTTTAATTTTAATACGGTTGGTCCTGCCTTCAGTGAGGAATGGGAAAGGAGAATCAGAATCGGAACAGAGATGGAAGGGACCTTGGAGGTCATCTAGTCCAGCCCCCTGCTCAACTACATAATCCTACACCATTTCAGACAAATGGTTGTCCAATCTCCCCTTTAAAACTTCCAGTGTTGGAGCATCCACAACTTCTGGAGGCCAGCTGTTCCACTGGTTAATTGTTCTCACTGTTAGGAAGTTTCTCCTTAATTCCAGGTTGCTTCTCTCCTTGATTAGTTTCCATCCATTGCATCGTCTCTGGCTTTCAAGTGCTTTGGAGAATAGCTTGACCGTCTCTTCTTTGTGGCAGCCCTTCATATACTGGAATACTGTTATCATGTCCCCCCAATTGGGCTTATTATCAGGGGATGTCTTATTTTGTGGGGAAACCTGGTAGCTGCTCTTCTTTAGACTTTTTCCAAAGTCTCAACATCTTTTTTGTAATGTGATGACCAAAACTGGATGCAGTTATTCCAAGGGTGGCCTTACTAAGGTTTTATAATATTTCACATAATTTTGATTGTGCCTCTCTTTATACAAGCAGGGATTGTATTACCTTTTTTGGCTGTATTAGCCCCCCAAAAAATTTTGGGCTGTATTGTATTAGCACATACCGTGTTTCCCCGAAAATAAGACCAGGTCTTATATTAATTTTTGCTACAAAAGACACTTTTTTTTTTAATTTGATTTATATGCTGCCCTTCTCCGAAGACTCAGGGCGGCTTACAATGCGTTAAGCAATAGCCTTCATACTTTTGTATATTTATACGAAGTCAGCTTATTGCCCGCACAAACTGGGTCCTCAATTGACCTCCCTTAGAAAGGACGGAAGGCTGAGTCAACCTTGAGCCTGGTGAGATTCGAACTTACAGTAATTGCAGACAGCTGGTGTTAATCACAATGCTTTTAGTCTGCTGAGCTATCCAGTATCTTTATTACTGATTTCTATGCCGCCCTTCTCCGGAGACTCAGGGCGGCTTACAATGCGTTAAGCAATAGCCTTCATACTTTTGTATATTTATACAAAGTCAGCTTATTGCCCCCACAAACTGGGTCCTCAATTGACCTCCCTTAGAAAGGACGGAAGGCTGAGTCAACCTTGAGCCTGGTGAGATTCGAACTTACAGTAATTGCAGACAGCTGGTGTTAATCACAATGCTTTTAGTCTGCTGAGCTATCCAGTATCTTTATTACTGATTTCTATGCCGCCCTTCTCCGGAGACTCAGGGCGGCTTACAATGCGTTAAGCAATAGCCTTCATACTTTTGTATATTTATACAAAGTCAGCTTATTGCCCCCACAAACTGGGCCCTCAATTTACCTATGTTAGAAAGGATGGAAGGCTGAGTTGACCTTGAGCCTGGCTAGGATTGAACTCGCAGAAATTGCAGGCAGCTGGATGTTAATTGCTGCCTTTAGTAGGAGGCATTAGCTCAGGCTCTTAGGGCATATATTCTGGTTAGGTCTTATTTTGGGGGAAATATGGTATTAAATGCATCCATCTGGCTGACAGTCTTGACTAGGGTTTATTTTGGGGGTAGGGCTTATATGACGAGCATCCTGAAAAATCTATTTTTCGGTTGGGTCTTATTTTCGGGGAAACAGGGTAGCTGGTTGAGAGGTTTTTCGGAAGGCAGAACGTTTCCATGCTGCAAACTTGGACTTGTACAAATTTCCTTCTATCCAGTGATGGGTGAAAAGGCAGTTCACACCTTTACGGCTAGCCAAGAGGCTACTTTACGCCTTGCCAGAATTAAAACTGTCTGTCTGGTCCAGTCACGTCAAACTCCGGGCTTCTGGCGTGCTCAATCCAATCTCCGGATCGCAGGAAGCTTTCGCGAATGGTAGTCTTGGCGTCAATGCAGTGTTCTGGGAACTGTCGTGTGAATTTCTCAGCCTTATTTATAGCCAGTTCATCGAGTTAAAGTCTCTTTTTTTCCAAAATATTTTTGCCAAGGTTTCTACCCACTGCTGTTTAGGACAATGTTTTTTTTTTTTGTCTTCTTCCAAACATAGCAACTTTAAGATGGGTGGACTTCAACTCCCAGAATTCCCTAGCCAGCCTTTGTGGATTTCAGCTCCACTACCTGTAGTTTGACGAGAGGAAGCTTTCTGCTGGTAACTCCTACTCCACCCCAAAAAAACTGGCCCCCAGATTCGCAGGCACTGCAATGCCATCTCTTTGGGATGCTTGTCAAAATGGCTTCCTCACTGCTCACTGCAGATAAAAATGGCTTCCTCGCTGCTCGTTGCGCATCAAAATGGCTTCCTCGCTGCTCACTGCAGATAAAATAGCTTCCTCACTTCACATAAAATGGCTTCCTCGCTGCTCACTGGAGATTAAAAATGTGTTCCTCTCTGCTTGCTGCATATCAAAACAGCTTCCTCGCTGCCCGCTGCACATCAAAATATTTTCCTCGCTGCCCGCTGCACATCAAAATAGCTTCCTTGCTGTTCGCTGCCCATCAAAATGGCTTCCTCACCGCTCACTGCACATCAAAATGGCTTCCTCACTGCTCGCTGCATATCAAAATGGCTTCCTCACTGCTCGCTACATATCAAAATGGCTTCCTCACTGCTTGCTACATATCAAAATGGCTTCCTCACTGCTCGCTGCACATCAAAATGGCTTCCTCACCGCTCACTGCACATCAAAATGGCCTCCTCACTGCTCGCTACATATCAAAATGGCTTCCTCACTGCTCGCTGCACATCAAAATGGCTTCCTCATTGCTCGCTGCATATCAAAATGGCTTCCTCATTGCTCGCTGCATATCAAAATGGCTTCCTCATTGCTCGCCGCATATCAAAATGCCTTCCTCACTTCTCGCTACATATCAAAATGGCTTCCACACTTCTCGCTACATATCAAAATGGCTTCCTCCCTGCTCGCTACAAAACAAAATGGCTTCTCACTGTTCGATACAGATCAAAATGGCTTCCTTGCTGCACATCGTTAGGGCTTCCTCACTCGCACAACAGTTGTATTCTGCAGTGAAGCAAACAATCGATGCAGTTTCTTTCTTCGACTCTGTCAGGAGGGGAAAGAAAAGGAGACCGAAACAAACAAAACAGTCAGAGGTGCAAATCTTTTGAGCCATCAATCCCTGCTTGGATCCTGCAAGCCGTAAATCCAACATGGGAAGAGAAATTTGGAAACGAAGCGATCGGTCATCTTCGCCGAAGCAAGGATCCCCAACTGGGGTGTGATTGAATCTCGGCCTTATGACAGAAGTAGCATCTTGCAAACAGTGGGTGTGTTGTTTCTATGCATCATCGTCCAACCGAAGGAACATACAGTGTAGAATCATGAGACTGGAAGGGACCGTGGAGGTCTTCTAGTCCAACCTCCCCGCTCAAGCAGGAAACCCTATACCATTCCAGAAAAATGGGTGTCCAATCTCTTCTTTAAAACCTCCAGCGATGGAGCAGTCACAATTTCTGGAGGCAAGTTCACCCACAATTCCACAAATAAATTGTTCTCACTATCAGAAAATTCTTCCTTAGTTCTAAGTAAGTAAGACATATCAAAGTGGGCGTGGCCATGGTGGGCGTGGCCTAGTCGGCCTCCTGCACCACAACAGGGGGGACATTTTTGCCCTCCCCAGACTCCAGAGGCTTTGCTCAAGCCTCCGGGAGGGTGAAAATGGCCTCCCCAGGCTCCGGAGGCCCTTTGGAGGCTGGAAGTGAGCCCGTTTCCGGCCTTCCTGAACTTCCGTTAGGCCTGTTTTTCGCCCTCCTCGAGCCTCCACACTTGCCCTGCACTCACCTGTATCCAAAACAGGCCGTGCGAGGACTCCTGGGAGGGGCAGGGCAGGATGGGCAGGGCCAGCCAAGAGTGAGATTTGGGGGTTCTCTGAACTACACACAGAATTCTTAGCTAGGGGTTCTTCAGCGGCCCACCCCTGGTCCCGGGGTTAAGTGGTCCCTTTTTGTGACCTTTTGACAAGCAAAGTCAAGGAAGAAGCCAGACTCATTTAAAGACCGTGTTACGAACTTAACAACTACAGCGATTCACGAAACAATTATGGCAAGGAAGGTCGTAAAATGGAGCAAAACTCACTTAACAACCGTCTCGCTTAGCGACACGGTTGTTAAGGGGCTCAATCGTGGTTGTAAATTGAAGACTATCTGCTGTGCCTCCTCTCTTGGCTCTTTCTTCCTCGGCAATTCAGCCGTCCCAGCCTACGTAGGTGACTTTCCAGATGCTTCCGCCGCGTTTCTCAAACAGCTTTGCACAGCCGATTAAATCCTTGTTGTAATTAAGGCAGACACAATTAGCTGTCAAGAAGGGCAGTCATCTGTTTTATGTTGCAATCTCCACAACAAGGCCCGGTTGTTTGAAAAGATTGTCATTTTCCCAAACACATTTCATCATTTACCCCCGGTCTCCGTGTCAGATGGTGAAATAGGAAAGGGAGAGAAAGAAAAGAAAGAAATTAAACACACAAACACTTTCGCACGCCGCACGTCCGCAGCACCCTGTGGCAGCCAGTGCTGGTAGAAGAGGAAAGGGAGGCGGGGAGGTTTTAGGAAAAAATCACACAATGCGCCTTGCCAAAGCTTATAAAAGTAATGTACTCTGAAAATGAATGCATTTCAGAACATTTCAAGAGGTGGGAAAGTAATTTGTCTCCTAAGAAATAACTACAGTATGAACGTGTTTTTGGGGGGGGTGTTTTTTTTCTCGCTTGCTGACTTTTAGCAAGCTTGCCTTTGACTCAAGGCTGGGAGGAAAGAGAGGGAGGGGGGAAAAATGGATTTTCCCGTTTGTCTTTCCCAAATTAGAGGAAAACAAACCAAGCCATAAAAGAAAACAGAACAATTTGGAAAGATCCTGTCATCGAATCGAGCCGAATAAAATAAAATCTACAAGTAGACAGAGACATTTAATAAATTTCCCCCCTTTGCTAAGCTTCGATTTCGGGCGCTGTTTGAGAAGGATTCCCGGGAACTGGAAGAATTTCAAAGACAGGCAATATAAGGATCGTAAGGGACTAGAAACATGAGCCCTACAAAGAGAAATGGAAACTGGGAATGTGTAACAGCAGAAAAGAGATGAGTAAAAGCAGGGTTTCTCAGACGTGGCAACTTAAAGATAGGTGGACTTCAACTCCCAGAATGGCTGGCTGGGGAATTCTGGGAGTTGAAGTCCACCCATCTTCAAGCTGAGAAATACTAGATGCCAAAGCTCTAGTCTAACCTGAAAAATCATTACATTTGGGGGGGGGGGCGAATCCATGATCATTCACTTTAAATAGTGAACCTGAGTGCTGAATTGTTAAGAGGACTGGATCATAAACTGGGACAGAGCTTGAGGTTAGGAGAACTGCCAATATAGATGATGATAGATAGATGATAGATAGATAGATAGATAGATAGATAGATAGATAGATAGATAGATAGATAGATAGATAGATAGATAGATAGATAGATAGATAGATAGACAGACAGACAGACAGACAGACAGACAGACAGGAAGACAGACAGGAAGACAGGTGTAGATAGAGTAGACAGATACAGTAGATAGATATGGTAGATAGATATGAAAGAGAGAGTTGAAATAGAATGGAATGGAATGGAATGGAATGGAATGGAATGGAATGGAATGGAATAGAATAGAATAGAATAGAATAGAATAGAATAGAATAGAATAGAATAGAATAGAATAGAATAGAATAGAATAGAATAGAATAGAATAGAAATGACAGACAGACAGACAGACAGACAGAGATAGAAAGACATATGATAAATAAAGTTGCTGGATAGAGATGAGAAACAGGTAGTAGGTAGGTAGGTAAATAGAAAGATGATAGATGGATGGATGGATGGATGGATGGATGGATAGATAGAGATAGATAGATAGATAGATAGATAGATAGATAGATAGATAGATAGATAGATAGATAGATAGATAGATAGATAGATAGATAGATAGATAGATAGATAGATGATAGATAGATAGATAGATAGATAGATAGATAGATAGATAGATATAGATGAAAGGGAGAATAAAATTAGAGTAGAGTAGAGTAGAGTAGAGTAGAGTAGAGTAGAGTAGAGTAGAGTAGAGTAGAGTAGAGTAGAGAAACAAAAGATAATTAGAGGGCTGGAGGTTAAAACATATGAAGAACAGTTGCAGGAATTGGATATGTCTCAAGGCAGGACAAGAAACAATGGATGGAAACTCATCAAGGAGGGATCCAACCTGGAATGAAAGAGAAACTTCCTAACAGTGAGGACAATTAATCAATGGAATGACTTGCCTCCCGAAGTTGTGGGTGTTTCATCACTAAAGGTTTTCAAGAAATGACTGGACAGCCACCATTGTCTGGCATGGTGTAGTAGGGTCTCCTATCTGAGCAAGGGGTTGGACTAGAAGACCTCCAAGGTCCCCTCCAACTCTGTTATTCTGTTAAATAAAAGAAACTGAAGCTAGCTAAGAGGGCCTTCTGATGGATGCTGTACTTAAGAGGCAGAGAAATCGGTTCAGCTCCGACTGAATGCACCCTTGGCAAATCAATACTCAAACCAAAACTCCATCATCCTTTGAAGTCTGTGTTTTTTCTCAGCGGCCTGGATGATCGTTGGATGAGAAAGTTCTGACTTTTATACGGATTCCTTTTCCGGAGGCTAAAGATACAGATACAAAAAGAAGGGGAACAAATTGCAGGTGGCACCTGAAACAATGGCAGGAGGGAGGGAGTGTCCCACTTTCCGCTGTTTCACTTATGTGGACCAGGAACTGGGCAGGTTAGGACCAGTTTCACCCTTGTTCAAAACCATCAGATCTATAGAGGGAGAAGGTATTTCCATAGCGTAGGTGAACAGGGGCCATTGATTGTACTTTACCATAGATTTAGCAGCTGACCGGATCCTGCAGTGTTACAAGAAGAGATAGAAGGAGGAAAGGGAGACAGAGGGGAGGGAGGGAAAAGAAGGGAGAGAAAGGGAGAACAAGGAGGAGAAGGAGAGGGAGGAAGGGGAGGCAGAGGGAGAGAGAACGAGAAGGAGAGAGGGGGAGGAGAGAGGGAGGGGAGGAAAAAAGAAGAGAGGGAGAGGAGAAGGGGAGGGAGGGAGAAAGATAGAGAGGGAGAACAAGGAGAAAGAGAGGGGAAGAGGGAGGGGGGACAGGGAGGAGAGGAGGAAAGGAGGGAGAAGGAGGGAGAGGGAGAAGGAAGGAGAGGAAGAAGAAGAGGAATAGAGGGAAGGAGAACAAGAAGGAGAGGGAGAGAGGGAAGGATAGGGTGAGGGAGGGGAACGAGAAGGAGAGGGGTAGGGGGAAGAGGAGGAAGAGGGAGAACAAGAAGGAAAAGGAGAAAGAGAGGGGAGGGAGGGAGGGAGAGGGGGAGAAGAAAAAGGAGGAGAGAGAGACGGAGAAGGAGAGGGAGAAGAAGGGAGAGGGAGAAGGACAGGGAGCGGGAGGGTGAGGGCGGAGGGGAAAGGAGGGAGAGAGGAGGGACGGAGAAGGAAGAAGAGGGAGAGATGGAGGGGGAGAAAGGGATAGGCAAAGCCAGAGGCAGAAAGACAAAGGACCAGGCGTCCATTGTCCTACTTCAAACATGAGGCTCCCCGGGGAAGCCTCTGAAGCCGGGGAAGATGGAAGGGAAGAGAAGGAGGGGAGGACCAGCAGCAGCCAAGGGTGGGGGGTATGGACTCGGTTACCGTGGCGAAGGGGACAATATGAGAAGACTGGGAAAAATTCAGTCGGGGACAGATAGATCTTCATGCAGAAAATCTCTCCGTGTGGTCTCTAGGAGTCAAAAATGACTTGATGACACATAATCCATTGCGGATCAATAGATTCACCTTCCCTTAAGCTTTCGGAAAGAGAGAAATACAGATGTTACATTATGTTGCTTGTCATATGGCCCCAAACAAACGCCAACCAGCATGTAAAAGGAATAACAAAAACATCTACCAGGCTGACACCAGGCTTCAGTTCATCCTGCTGAGGCCTGTTTTAGAGATCTTTGGTTCCACCTGGTGGTGCTTTCCCTGAAACGCTTACAGGAGCCAAATAGAGCCTCCTTAGCCAGAGGCATGCTACCTGTGTGGCACCAGGAGACAGTGTTTTCCTCCCACCTCAGGCCTGTACTTGTGGCTTTAGTGGTCCCAGCTGGCAAAACTAATCCTAAAGATTTATGGGTTATGAAGTCCAAAGGTCTCAGTTTGCCTATCCTTGCTCCAGAGAGGCTCTTAATATGTTGCTACACTAGATTCAAGATTCTGGAGAATCCTAAAATAAAATAAAATAAAATAAAATAAAATAAAATAAAATCTTTTAAGACATGTGGACTTCAACTCCCAGAATTCCCCAGTCATCATACATAGTTGGCTGAGGAATTCAGGGAGTTGAAGTTCACACGTGATAAAGTTGTCAAGGATGATAGAAGAATTCTGGGAGTTGAAATTCACACATAATAAAGCTGACCAAGGTATTCTGGGAGTTGAAATCCTCCCACCATAAAGTTGCCAAGATCTGGCTGAGGAATTCTGGGAGTTGAAGTCCACACATCATAAAGCTGCCAAGGGCTGACCGAGGAATTCTGGGAGTTGAAGTCCACATGCCATAAAGTTACCAAAGGCTGACCGAGGTATTCTGGGACTTGATGTCCATATATAATAAAGCTGCCAAAGGCTGACTGAGGAATTCTGGGAGTTGAAGTCCTCCCACCATAAAGTTGCCAAGATCTGGCTGAGGAATTCTGGGAGTTGAAGTCCACACATCATAAAGCTGCCAAGATCTGACCGAGGTATTCTGGGAGTTGAAGTCCACATACCATAAAGTTACCAAAGGCTGTCCGAGGTATTCTGGGACTTGATGTCCATATATAATAAAGCTGACAAGGGCTGACTGAGGAATTCTGGGAGTTGAAGTCCTCCCACCATAAAGTTGCCAAGATCTGGCTGAGGAATTCTGGGAATTGAAGTCCACACATCATAAAGCAGCCAAGATCTGACCGAGGTATTCTGGGAGTTGAAGTCCACATACCATAAAGTTACCAAAGGCTGACCGAGGTATTCTGGGACTTGATGTCCATATATAATAAAGTTGCCAAGGGCTGACTGAGGAATTCTGGGAGTTGAAGTCCACACATCATAAAGCTGCCAAGGGCTGACTGAGGTATTCTGGGAGTTGAAGTCCACATACCATAAAGTTGCCCAGGCACTGATTTAGGAACCCCTGTTATTCGCCCCTTTGCTTAAGGCCAGAATCTCAGTTAAAGCCTCAAAGCCATTAGAACAGGATCAGGCTGGTTGCATTCTGGGCATTGTATAATGTTTCCAATCCTTATAAAATGTTCAGGTCTGGCTAGATATAAATCAAGAGCATAAACACTCAGCTGAATTTTTGCAAACAATCCTCAATTCTTTTGCCCATCATTTATTATCTGTCCGCCTCTGCCTAAAGTTCTTTTTGACACCACACAGATTTTCTGTCTCTCCCCCATTCTAATAAAGTTTTATATTTCTCCTCCTTGTCTAGAATAAATGCTTTGGATAGGGTGGGACCGAGAAAAACTATAAAAATTTTATAGAAACCATCAAAGAGAAAGAATTCTTTTTATAGAGACCGGGAACCCGTTCTTTACACCTCTTGTTTCACTATCTCCTTCCATAAAGATATCACAGAGTTTTGATGAAATGAAACTAGCCCAATAAACTGAACAGATTTGGACAAAGGGTGCGCTATTTTTTTCCCCGTTCGAGATGATGCCAGAATAGAAAAGTGGTTCTCTGCACCGTTTCTAGGGTCTCAACATATCTTTTGTAGCATGGTGAAGCCAGATGCAGAATTCCAAGTGTGGCCTCACCGATTTCACGACCATTTTTACGGTAGCCATTAAGCGAGTTATACACAGGGTTGCTAAGCAAATCACCCAGTCGTAAAGTCAATCCGAGTCAATCACCGATGGGTGTTTTCTGCTGGAGGTAGACGAAAAAGGGATTGCAAATTATGATCACCTGGCCACGGCACATTGCAACTGGTTGTAAAGGCAAGCTGGTGGCCAAGTGCCAGAAAGTGTGATCACATGACTGGGGGGGAGGGGGGTAGTGCAATGGTTGTAAGTGCAAGTACAGATTGTCACGTTTCCTGAGACTTTCGTAACTTTGAACTGTCATTAAGTGAACAGTCATACGTCACCGATTACCTAATTGCTGGGTCTTTAGATTCATGGGGAGGAAAAGAAAGGAGATTCCAGAGAGTGGGGGGAGGGAGGGAGGGAGATAGGATAGATGGATGGATGGATGGATGGATGGATGGATGGATGGATGGGTAGGTAGATAAGTAGGCAGGTAGATAGATAGATAGATAGATAGATGATAGATAGATAGATAGATAGATAGATAGATAGATAGATAGATAGATAGATAGATAGATAGATGATAGATAGATAGATAGATAGATAGATAGATAGATAGATAGATAGATGATAGATAGATAGATAGATAGATAGATAGATAGATAGATAGATAGATAGATAATAGACAGACAGACAGACGGTGGGTTGCCCTCAGTTTGGACCAGTTCGCAAGAACCGGTAGTAAACTGGTGGGAGGCTCCACTGACCGACCCGGACATCGTTGGGCTTCACTCATGCACGCACGTGGTCCCGGTGCGAACCGGTAGTAAAGGTAAGTAGAACCCACCCCTGGATAGATAGATAGATTAATGATAGATAGATAGATAGATAGATAGATAGATAGATAGATAGATAGATAGATAGATAGATAGATAGATAGATAGATAGATAGATAGATAGATAGAGGCAGGCAAGCAGGCAGACAGATGATAGATAGATAGATAGATAGATAGATAGATAGATAGATAGATAGATAGATAGATAGATAGATAGATAGATAGATGATAGATAGATAGATAATAGATGATAGATAGACAGACATGATAGATAAATAGATAGATAGGTGATAGATAAACAGACAGATGATAGATAGATAGATAGATAGATAGATAGATAGATAGATAGATAGATAGATGATAGATAGATAGATGATAAATAGATAAATAGATGATAGATAAATAGACAGATGATAGATAAATAGACAGATGATAGATAAATAGACAGACAGACAGACAAAGATGATAGATGATAGATAGACAGACAGTCAAACAGACAAACAGATAGATGATAGACAGATGAGAGAGAGCGAGGCAGGCAGGCAGGCAGGCAGATAGATGATAGATAAATGATGAGAGAGAGAGAGAGATAATGATAAATAGATAGACAGACAGACATAGACAGATATAGATCAATATAGATAGATTGATATAGATACAGATAGACATAAATATACAGTAGATACATAGACAGACTTCCCTCTCTGCTCTGGACCAACTTGCTTAGCTCATTATTGCAAATTTTTCTGCCAGTCCCCAGCGCAAACATTTTAGGCAGTCCCAGTCTACTGTACATCATTATTATTGAGGAAAAGCTTCAATGCGGCCAGACCAACAACAACATTTGAATACCGAAAAGGCGGCCTTGACGTGGATCCAAATTCCTTTCTGGTGTGTTTGGCGGCAGCCTTTTTTTCCCCCCCTCTCTCTCCTAATTTACTTTTAATCACCCAAAAGCTAAAAGAGAGATCTCGTTTTGAAAACCGTCTCTTTCCACCTAGCTCTAAATGTCTGATGTTCCCTAAACATGTTGCACGATTCTCTCTCTCTTTCTTTCTTTCTTCCTCTCTCTCTCTCTTTCTTCCCCATTTGCCTCGGAGGTATCTATAAAGCGAAAAGGAACGTTAAGGGGGAAAAAAACCACGCTAAAATCTCTTTATCTGTCAAGATTCAAGGATCAGTGCCATAAGCAAGTCAATAATTAATGGGGCGTCTTTATAATACATCACCGCAGCTGCGAGTGTGTGAAATTTCCCTGGATGGATTTTCAGGGGTTTTGAAATGATTATATTTCAGGAAGTGTAGAGAGGAAAACCCGCATTTGTATACAGCCGGGGTGGACGATAAATAGATTGGAATCCACTGGCAAATCTCCAGATGATCGGCTAAAGTATGGCGAGGATTTTTTTAAGACCGAGCCAATAACTGAGGCCCAGATAGGAATACTTAAATGAGGCTGCTGCAAAGGAAGAAGAAGCTTAGTAGAGGAGATTTCGGGGCCAGGATTCAATCCGCTTCTGGTCTCCAGCCTTGAATTATTTGCCCTCCTGTCTGAGCCAAGAATTTCATCAACCGATTTGGCATATGTGGGGGGAAAAGAAGAGGAAGAGGAGGAAAAGAATGGAAGGGAGGAGGAGGAGGAGGAGGAGGAGGAGGAGGAGGAGGAGGAGGAGGAGGAGGAGGAGGAGGAGGAGGAGGAAGAGAAAAGGGGAAGGGGAAAGAGAAGGAGGATGGAGGATGGAGGAAGGATGAGAGGGAGGGGAAAGGGCAGCAGGAGGAGAAGGATGGAAGAAGGGGAGAAAGAGAATGATGGGTTGGAGGATGAGGAGGGGGAGAAGAAGTAGAAAGATGAGAGAGGGGAAACAGCAGAAGGATGGGAAGGAGGAGGGTGGGAAGGAGGAGGGTGGGAAGGAGGAGGGTGGGAAGGAGGAGATGAAGGAGAAGGATGGGGAGGAGGAGGAGAAGGAGAAGGAGGAGGAGAAGGAGAAAGGAAGAGGAGGAGGAGGAGAAGGAAGAGGAAGAGGGGAAAGAGGAGGAGAGGAGAAAGAGGAGGAGAAGGAGGAGGAGAAGGAGGAGGAGGAGAAAGGAGGAGGAGAGGAGAAACAGGAGGAGGGGGAGAAACAGGAGGAGAAAGAAGAGGAGGAGGAGGAGAAGGAGAAGGATGGGAAGAAGGTGGATGGGAAGGAGGAGATAGAGGAGGAGGAGGAGGAGGAGGAGAGGAGGAGGAGGAGAAGGAGAAGGATGGGAAGAAGGTGGATGGGAAGGAGGAGATAGAGGAGGAGGAGGAGGAGGAGGAGGAGGAGAGGAGGAGGAGGAGAAGGAGAAGGATGGGAAGGAGGTGGATGGGAAGGAGGAGATAGAGGAGGAGGAGGATCAGGCTCCTAGGGGCCCACTGTTGTAGTGTTGTAGTGCTGTTGATATACTCACTTTTTTTGGTATCTGGGCATATCTGTCCAAGATCACCCTGTTTTTGGTAGCAGAAATATCCAAGGTTTCCAGCCGGTTCCTCCGTTCCAGCCACTGGCTGAATTTTGGACATTGTTGATTTCTGAGGCCAACCTCGAAAGATGTCATCTGAACACACACACACACATATACCCCGTTCTCTTCCAAGGAAGTGGTCAGTCTCCTTATTCATTGTCCTGGAAGACCAATCATATGTTGGATGAGCAAGAACTTCCTAGCATTAAACTTAAGTGAGTCGGCACTCCTGGTAGTAAATAGAAACTGGACCGAGGATTGAGGATTTGGATGGAGAGACCCATTCTTTAAAACAGCTGGTTCGCCTTTTGGGAGAGCCCTTTGAACCTCAGCTGGACTTCCACACTGGATTTGCAACAGCGAGAAACATCTTTGCAGAATTACAACAAGTAGCTAGAGGCAACTCTTTCTGAACTGAGGAACCCTTCCTGAGATTTAGCTTGTTTCAGATGCAGATGAGGTGAAACAGTGGTTATCTAGTCTTTAATTCCACCTTGTCTTGACTACTGCAATGCATTGCTCATGGGGCGACCCTTAAAAAAATCCAGAAGTTGCATTTAATACAAGCAGTCCTCAACTTAGGACCACAATTGAGTTTAACATCTATGTTGTTAAGTGGGAAATTTGTTGCGTGAGTTTTGCCCTATTTTACAACTTTTCTTGGCATATTTGTTAAGTGAATCACAGCAGCTGTTAAATTAGTAACCCGGTTGTTAAGTGAATTTGGCTTCCCCATGGACTTCGCTGGTCACAAAAGGGGGATCACGTGACTCCAGGACATTGCAACCGTCATAAATGAGAGTCAGTTGTCAAGCATCCAAATGTAAAACACGTGACCATGTGGATGCTACAACGGTCATAAGTGTGAAAAGCGGTCATAAGTCCCTTTTTTCCCTGTGATGTTGTAAACTTCGAGCGGTCACTAAATGAACTGTTGTAAGTCGAGGACTACAGGTCACAAATTCGACCGTTGCAACTTCCTCACCGCACATGATCGAAATTCAGATGCTTGGCAATTTATTCATATTTATGACGGTTGCAAACTCACGTGATCCCCTTTTGCGACCTGACAAGCAAAGTCAATGGAGAAGCCAGATTCACTTAACAACCGGGTGACTAACTTAAGAACTGAGGCGGTTCACTTAACAACCGTGGCAAAATTCGTAAAATGGGGCAAAATTCACTTAACAATTATGTCCCCTCACAACAGAAATTTTGGGCTCCTTGTGGACATAAGTCGAGGAATACCCTGTACCAACGGCAACAGTGATTTTAGCAAGTGGTACAAAGCCCAGGGTTCCTTTTGAAAAAGTTTTCTGTACTTCGGTTCTATTATTTTTCCCTCCTTTTGGGTGAAAAAAATCCTTTACTCTAAACCTTTACTGTAGTCACTTGACAGTCTTCAAGTCGATAAAAAGAAATAAGGAAGACAGGTATATAAGAGTGAAATACTAAAAGCAAAGTAAAACAACATTTTTTAAAAAAACCCAGAAGTTCAGCCTTATTTACTGAAGATCAGAGTAAAATCAATAAATATTCTATGCTATAAAAATAGGGTGGTCAATGTATTTTCCCCCCTTTTGGGTGGGAAAAAAAATCCTTTATCCTAAGCAATTTACTGTAATCATTTTTACATTCTTCAAGCGGATGATAAAAAAATTTTTTAAAAAAATTATAGCTACAAAAGAGTGAAATGCTAAAAGCAAAGCAAAAACGGAAGAAAAACAGACATTTTGGTTGAAGATCGGAGGAAAATCCTCTGCAACGAAATACAGGTATTCCATAATTTAACGACATTTCGTTTAGTGATCATTCACTGGTTCGGAAGTGCCGCACCATGCGCCATCTTCACATCCAATTTTAGACCCTCTGCACATGTGCAAAGCCTTCTGCACATACGCAGAGGGCCAAAAACCGGTTACTTCCTGGTTAAAACCAGGACGTAATGATGTCCAGTTGGGTGGGCGGAGCCTCGCGACTATTTTTCATAGTTATGACCTTTGCATCCCCATGGCGACGCAATCAAAATTCAGACGCATGGCAACTGACTCGTATTTATGACAATCGCAGTGACTCCTGGGGTCACGTAATCTCTTTTTGTGACATTCCAACAAGCCGAGGAGGAAGCCAGATTCACTTAACAACCGGGTTACCAATTAATCAGCTGCAGTGATTCCCTTAACGACGGTGGCAAGAACAGTGGTAAAATAGCACAAAACTCACTTAACAAATGTCTCACTTCACAACGGAAATGTTGGTCTCCATTGTGGTCGTAAGTCAAGGACTAGCTGTAAATATCCTATGGCATACCGTAGGTAGTCCTCGACTTACGACTGTCGAGGTTACAATTGCACCCCCAAAAAGTGACTTACACCTCGTCCTCGCACTTACAACCGTCGTAGCTTTCCTGCGGTCATGTGATCAAAAATTTGGGCACCTGGCAACCCGGGATACACAGGTGCTCCTCGACTTACGACCACAAGGGAGCCCAATATTTCTGTTGTGAGGCGACACATTTGCGAAGTGAGTTTTGCGAATCCATTTTACGAATGTTCTTGTCCCGGTTGTTAAGTGAATCCCTGCAGTCGATAAGTTAGTTCACCCGGTTGTTAAGTGAACCTGGCTTCCCCATTAATGTGGCTTGTCAGAAGGTCGCAAAAGGGAATCACGTGATTAGGCAACCGTCATAAATATGAATCAATTGCCAAGCATCTGAATTTCGATGCTTGGGGAAGTTGCAATGGTCGTAAGGGTGAAAAACAGTCATAAGTCCCTTTTTTCAGTGCCATTGTAACTTCGGTCACTAAACGAACTGTTGTAAGTTGAGGACTACCTGTATTTATGACCGTTGCAGCATGCTGGCTTTACGTGATCGCCGTTTGTGAACATCCCAGCCTGCTTCCGACAACCAGTGTCAATGGGGAAAACCAGATTCACTTAACAACCAGGTGATTCATTTAACAGCTGCAGTGATTTGCTTAACCCACGGGTGGGCAACTGAGGCCCTTTTACAACCTGTGGACTTCAACTCCCAGAATTCCTGAGCCAGCCAAGCTGGCTCAGGAATTCTGGGAGTTGAAGTCCACAGATCATAAAGGGGCCATATTTGCCCACCCGCGGCTTAACCAATTTGGCAAACTGATTAACAACTTAACAACTGGCTTGCTTGGCCCTGGAAACGGTGGTCCCAGTTGTGGTCATAAATCGAGGACCACCTGTAAGAAATACCAAGTGGGGTCTGTTAGCGGTTGTTTGCTTTCCCCCTGAGAGAGGCGGTTTATATGGAAGGTTTAACTAATGGATTCCACTTTTTCTTTGTTTGTTTTAAATCTAAGGCAGCTTTAAAGCCATTTTTATGGAGCAGCCAGCTGGCAGAGTTCATTTCTCATGGGTTTGCACTTTGCAAAGCCCCTTTCAGCTGAACCTCACGAGAAGTGATTGTTTTGCTCTGTTGGTGAGGCCACACTTTGAATTCTGCGTCCAATTCTGGTCACCACCACAGAAAAAAAGATGTGGAGACTCTAGAAAGTGTGCAGAGAAGAGTAACGAAGATGGTTAGGGGAGCTGGGGGACGAAACATATGAAGAACGGCTGCAGGAACTGGGTATGTCTAGTTTAATGAAAAGAAGGACTAGGGGAGACATGATTGAGGAATAGAATAGAATAGAATAGAATAGAATAGAATAGAATAGAATAGAATAGAATAGAATAGAATAGAATAGAATAGAATAGAATAGAATAGAATAGAATAGAGGAGTGGAGTGGAGTGGAGTGGAGTGGAGTGGAGTGGAGTGGAGTGGAGTAGAGTAGAGTAGAATAGAATAGAATAGAATAGAATAGAATAGAATAGAATAGAATAGAATAGAATAGAATAGAACAGAAGAATGAAGAATAGAATAGAATAGAATAGAATAGAATAGAATAGAATAGAATAGAATAGAATAGAATAGAACAGAAGAATGAAGAACAGAACAGAACAGAACAGAACAGAACAGAACAGAACAGAACAGAACAGAACAGAACAGAAGAATGAAGAATGGAATGGAATGGAATGGAATGGAATGGAATAGAATAGAATAGAATAGAATAGAATAGAATAGAATAGAATAGAATAGAATAGAATAGAATAGAATAGAATAGAATAGAATAGAGGAATGAAGAATGGAACAGAACAGAACAGAACAGAACAGAACAGAACAGAACAGAACAGAATAGAATAGAATAGAATAGAATAGAATAACAGTTGGAAGGGACCTTAGAGGTCTTCTAGTCCAACTCCTTGCTTAGGCAAGAAACCCTACACCACTTCAGACAAATGGTTATCCAACCTCTTCCAGTGTTGGAGCATTCAGAACTTCTGGAGCTAAGCCGTTCCACCGATTAATTGTCCCCACTACTTCTAAGTTGCTTCTCTCCTTGATTAGTTTCCATCTGTTGCTTCTTGTCTTGCGCTCAGGTGCTTTGGAGAATAGTTTGACCCCCCTCTTCTTTGTGGCAGCCCCTCAGATATGGAAGATTGCTATCTGACACCCCTAGTCCTTCTTTTCATAAGACTAGGCATTTCCAGTTCCGTTCTTTATATGTTTTATCCTCCAGTCCAGTCCCCTAATCCTCTTCGTTGCTCTTCTCTGCATTCTTTCTAGAGTCTCCACATTTTTAGAGGAGAGGAGAGAAGGGAAGGGAAGGGAAGGGGAGGGGAGGGGAGGGGAGGGGAGAGGAGAGGAGAGGAGAGGAGAGGAGAGGAGAGGAGAAGAGAAGAGAAGAGAAGAGAAGAGAAGAGAAGAGAAGAGAAGAGAAGAGAAGAGAAGAGAAGAGAAGAGAAGAGAAGAGTTGCAAGGGACCTTGGAGTCAGTGGTAAAATCCAATTATTTTTACTACCGGTTCTGTGGGCGTGGCTTGGTGGGCGTGGTGTGGCTTGATGGGTGTGGCTTGGTGGGCATGGTAGGGGAAGGATACTGCAAAATCCCCATTCCCTCCCCACTCCTGAGGGAAGAATGTTGCAAAATCTCCATTCCCATCCCACTCTGGGGCCAGCCAGAGGTGGTATTTGCACATTCTCCGAACTACTCAAAATCTCCGCTACTAATCGCCACATGTACCTGGTGGCATGGCTCCATGTGCCACTTCGGGCACGCGTGTCATAGGTTCGCCATCAAGGGTATAGGGCAGGGGTCTGCAACCTTAAACACTCAAAGAGCCATTTGGACCCGTTTCCCACAGAAAAGAAATCACCGGGAGCCACAAAACCTGGGTGGGCGTGGCCAACTCGACATCACTCACTCCTACCCAGTCACATGACCACCACCACCACCTCCAGCCACGCTTACCCAGGTTTTGTGCCTCCTGGTGTTACCTTAGGTAATCGCCCTTACCTTCTTAGGCCAGGTGAGGACTGACTGGGAGGGGAGGGTGAGGGGCGAGGCCAGCCAGTGGTGGGTTCAGCAGACAGGGAGCCACAGCAGGGGGATGAAAGAGCCACATACGGCTCCGGAGCCGCAGGTTGCCGACACCTGGTGTAGGGTCTCCTGCTTGGGTAGGGGGGGTGGACTAGATGACCCATTAAAGACCTCGAAGTGCCCTTCCAGCGCTGGGATTCTATGTGCTTTTGCAGATCAAACTGGCTAAACTGGAGCGCCCATCAGCTGATGGCTTCCATTATTTAACCTTTGTTAAATGGAAGCCTTTCGACATCTCACATCACACGGCGCTTAGACGACTCCACGCTGGAGTAGCGGCTTTTTCGTCCCATGCTCGGTTGCAAGACGTGGAGCTCCAAGTCAACCTCCTCGGACATCTCTGCCTCTCTCGTTTATATCCCAAATGGATGGATCTGACGGGTGGAAGAATCAATTTCTGAGTAAATTGCTTGCTGGACAAAACGGCCATCTTCCCCGCAAGCCCGAAGGGTGATATATCACGGTGTTTTTATGTGTTCACACGCTGAGAGACAGGGGCGAATCAATTGGATGAGGTTCGTTTCTCTGTCAGAGACTGAATATAGCCCCACAAAGGCAGGTTGGGGGCTGAGGGCGGGAGGCTGGGACTAGGAGGCCTCCCTGCAGTTACCTGGGAGCCAAAATGGGGCCCGTGGGGATTCCTGGAAGGGGCGGGGCCAGCCAGCAATTTAATTACCGGTTCGCCGAAACCAGCCCGAACCGGCTGAATCTCACCACTGGCTGGGAGGGAGGGGGGAATCTAGCCAGAGCTTCTTTTTCCCCCTTTTGGTATTGGGTTTTTCATTGGTTTAATTCATTTTAGGATTGTTCACACCCAGAGTCAATTGTTTGAGATGGGCGGGGATACAGATGGATGGGTGGATGGATGGACGGATGGACGGATGGACTGCAGGCATAGGTGGGTGGAAGCATGGATGAATGCATAGATAGGTGCGTGCGTGCGTGCGTGCAGAAGTGGGTGGGTGGAGGATGGAAGGATGGAGGGATGGAAGGATGGAGGGATGGATGGAAGGAAGGGTGATGCATGCATGCATGCATGTAGAAGTGGGTGGGTGGAGGATGGAAGGATGGAGGGATGGAAGGATGGAGGGATGGATGGATGGATGGATGGACGGATGGACTGCATGCATAGGTGGGTAGAAGCATGGATGAATGCATGGATAGATGCATGCGTGCGTGCGTGCATGCAGAAGAGGGTGGATGGAGGATGGAGGGATGGAAGAATGGAAGGATGGAGGGATGGATGGATGGATGGATGGATGGACTGCATGCATAGGTGGGTGGAAGCATGGATGAATGCATGAATAGATACATGCATGTGTGTATGCGTGCATGCAGAAGTGGGTGGGTAGAGGATGGAAGGATGGAGGGATGGAGGCATGGAAGGATGGATGGATGGAGGGATGGATGGAAGGAAGGGTGATGCATGCATGCATGCATACAGAAGTGGGTGGATGGAGAATGGAAGGATGGAGGGATGGAGGGATGGAAGGATGGAGGGAGGGAGGGATGGATGGATGGATGGACAGATGGACGGATGGACTGCATGCATAGGTGGGTAGAAGCATGGATGAATGCATGGATAGATGCATGCATGGGTCGTGCGTGCGTGCATGCAGAAGTGGGTGGATGGAGGATGGAAGGATGGAGGGATGGAAGAATGGAAGGATGGAGGGAAGGATGGATGGATGGATGGACGGATGGACTGCATGCATAGGTGGGTGGGAGCATGGATGAATGCATGAATAGATGCATGCATGTGTGCATGCGTGCGTGCAGAAGTGGGTGGGTGGAGGATGGAAGGATGGAGGGATGGATGGAGGGATGGAAGGAGGGGTGCCTTTTCTGCCTGCCAGGATTGTTGTGAAGAGGAATGTGGACGTTTCTTTCTGCTCTGTCCCTCAAATTGTAGTCAGAGACGTGTATATTATATACAG
The DNA here is from genome assembly GCA_038048745.1 of Coluber constrictor foxii. Classification (NCBI taxonomy): domain Eukaryota; kingdom Metazoa; phylum Chordata; class Lepidosauria; order Squamata; family Colubridae; genus Coluber; species Coluber constrictor. Next base: position 22,208,195 of record CM075958.1, on the reverse strand, counting down.
TACAGTAAAAGTGAACATTCAAAGTTACAACGGCATTGAAAAAAGTGACTTATGTTTCGGCATTCCCATAGTCACATGATTTATATTCGGATCCGTGGTGGGATTCAAATAATTTAACAACCGATTCTCTGCCCTATTAACCGGCTGGGTGGGCGTGGCCATGGTGGGCGTGGCCAGGGGATGTGACAGGCGGCACTCGACCTCCTGCACCCCCCTGGGAGCAAAAAACAGGCCGGGGGGGGGGGGGGGGGGGCAGGCCACGCTTTTGGCCTAGGAGGCCTCCCTGAAGCCTCCTGGGAAGCAAAAACGGGCCTAGGAAGCCTCTCTGAAGCCTTCTTTGGAGTGAAAATGGGCCATGGGGGGGGCATGCCTCCCCCGTGCCCCGTTTTGGGCCTAGGAGGCCCCCCTGCATTTATCTGGGAGCCAAAATGGGGTGTGTGGGGACTCCTGGAAGAGATGGAGCGGGAAGTGGTAGGAAGGGGCCAGCTAGCAATTTAACTACGGATACACCCGAATCGGCCCGAACCGGCTGAATCCCACCATTGATTCAGATGCTTGACAACTGACTCCCGTTTACGATCGTTGCAGCGCCCCGAGGTCATGTGATCCGCCTCTGCAACCTTCCGACAAGCAAAGCCAACGGGGGAACCGGATTCACTTAATAACTGTGTTACTACTAACTTAACAACTGCAGCAGGAAAAGTCATAAAACGGGGCAAAACTCACTTAACAAATGTCTCACTTAGCCACATAAATTTCGGGCTCAATTGTGTTCGTAAGTTGAGGACTAGCTGTACACAAATAAACCACAACAGCCACAAAGGAGAAACGAGGCCTAAACGCTCTTTAAAATGTGTTCAGAGACTGACCACTTCCATAGCAAAGTCGTCAGACTTCACCGCATATATTGTTTTAATTTTTCCTTGAACTGCAATTAAGGATTATTATCATCCTGGCTGTTGTTATTATTATTATTATTATTATTATTATTATTCCTAGGGGCTGTGAATTATCTTTAAGAAATTTCTTAACGTCCTCCGGAGATCTTTGACTTGACCATTCCCTGCTTCGCTTGCTCAAATCCTCAATCTTTTTAAATAAAATCACGGGGGTCTTTTCCCGTTTACCGTCAGGCAAGGAACGGGAGGACAAATAGAAAACCAATTTTGCCTTTGGCTGAAAATAAAATTGCTTTCTTCTTAACCAGCTTCAGACTTTATTATGCCAGGATATCCTAATTTGATAGGATGGATGGAGAAAAAAGACAAGGCAGGTGTCGGATCAATGGCTTAACAAATGGAATAAATAAATAAATAAATCTGAAAGTCCTTGACTTATGACTGTTCGTTTAATGACTTGCTTCAATTTACAACGCCGCGGGGGAAAAAGTGATTTGTGACCAATCCTCACTCTTACGACCGCTGCAGCCTCTCCATGGTCACGCGATTAAAATTTGGCATGTGCAGATACTCCTCGACTTGCGACCACAATGGAGCCAAAAATTTCCATCGCTAAGCAAGACGGTTCTTAAGTGAGTTTCTGCTCCATTTTATGAGCATTTTCTTCCTCCTCAGAAGTTCATTGGCTGACTTTGTGCCACCCACCCGCTTTCTCAACCCAAGAGCCAATCAGAGTGGCGGGAAGGGGGCTGGACCTAGGATTGGAAGGTCCATTCTAGTCTCGGCTCACTCCCAGAAGCTCATTGGCTGGGCCAGCCCCTCCCTCTCAGCCCTTCGGTTGTCATGGGGAAGGGGCGGGACTAGGAGGAGACCCAGTCATCACCCCTCACTAATGGAAACTCATTGGCTGAATTTGGACCAGTCCCTCCCTTTCAGCCCAAGAGCCAATCAGGCATAGCGGAGAAGGGGCGGGACTTAGAGACAGGAATCGTGGATTCTAGTGCTCCCACAGGCACAGAACCTCATTGGCTTAGGTCCCTCCTCAGTCTCACAAGCTCATTGGCTGACTTTGGGCCAGTCCTTCCCTCTCAGCCCAAGAACCAATCACATGCAGTGGGGAAGGGGCTGAAGAAGGCGCAGACTCCGGACCCTGCAAAACCTGTGTGGAAACCCCACTTCCGTCCCCAGAAGTTCCCTACAGAGCTTTGTGCCAGTCATGTTGTGCCAGCCACCTCACAGGGTTGTTGTTCAAGGAAGAAAGAGATCTTGCACCATATTTAGGTTCTCGCTCAATAAAATCTCACCCAGCTAATCCTTGGCTTACAAACAGTTCATTTAACTATCGTTCAAAGATGCCACAGCAGTGAAAAAAAGTGACTTATGACCATTTTTCACACTTACGACCGGACTGGAGGCTAAATCCTATGATGAACAGTTGCGGGAACTAGTAGTCCTCAAATTACAACTGTTCATTTAGTGACCATTCAGAGTTACAACGGAATTGAAAAAGTGACTCATGACTGTTTTTCACACTTACGACCGTTGCAGCATCCCCGTGGTCACATGATAAAAATTCAGGCAGTTGGCCACTGGTTGGTTCACATTTACAACGGTCGCAGTATGCCGGGGGTCAGGTGATTCCCCTACCTACACATGCCAATAGTTACCTAGGCTTTAGTTCCACCTTGTCTTGACTACTGCAATGCATGGCTCATGGGGCGACCCTTGAAAACATCCAGAAACGGCATTCGACACAGATATCTAGTCCTCAACTTACAACAGTTCACTCAGAGACCGTTCGAAGTGACAACGTTTGATTTTGATTTGATTTGATTGAATTTATATCCCGCCCTACTCCCGAAGGACTCAGGGCGGTGTACAGCCATAAAATAAAACATATAAATACCAAATTTAAAATAGACTAAAACGAAATTAAATAATTTGGCTGAAAAATTTAAAATCCCAATAATTTAAAACAAATTAAAATTCCCATTTAAAAGGGGGAAAGACTTAGGTCAGGCTGGCTTGATGGAATAAGTGAGTCTTGAGCGCGCGACGGAAGGTGCGCAGGTCCGGGATCCTCCGTATCTCCGGGAGGAGCTCGTTCTAGATGGTAGGTGCTCCCACAGAGAAGGCTCTCCCCCTGGGGGCCGCCAGCCGACATTGTTTGGCCGACGGCACCCGGAGGAGCTCCTCTCTATGGGAGCGTACAGGCCGGTGGGAGGCTATTGGTGGTAGCAGGCGGTCCCGTAAATAACCAGGTCCTAAGCCATGGAGCCCTTTAAAGGTGATAACCAAAACCTTGAAGTGCACTCGGAAGACCACCGGGAGCCAGTGCAGCTCGTGCAGGAGAGGTGTTAAATGGGAGCGCCACGTCGCTTCCATAACCACCGACGCGGCCGCATTCTGCGCCAGTTGGAGCCTCCGAGTGCTCCTCAAGGGGAGCCCCATGTAGAGAGCATTGCCGGAAAAAAGTGACATTTTTCTCATGAACTTCCCCGGGATACGTGATTTTTGAAATTAAGATGCACATTGGTGGTTGTGATACATATTTTGAGGGACAAGGAGCCACAACAGAGGGGTGAAAGAGCCACATGCGGCTTCAGAGCCGCAGGTTGCTGACCCCTGCCCTACAGTCATGTGTCTTGACTACTGCAATGCACTGCTCATGGGGGGGGGCCCTTGAAAACATCTAGAAATGGCATTTAATACAGGTCGGCCTCAACTTACAACAGTTCATTTAGTGACCGTTTATTCGAAGTTACAACATGACTGAGAAAAGTGACTTATGACCGATAGTCACACTAACGACCGCTGCAACGTCCCCACGGCATGTCATCAAAATTCGGATGCTTGGGAACTGACACACATTTATGACGATTTCTGGGAATTCTGGGAATTGAAGTCCGCATGGCTTAAAGCGGCCAAGGTAGAGAAACACTGCTCTATACAGGCAGTCCTCAACATAACAACGGTTTGTTTAGTGACCGTACGAAGTTACAAGGGCACCGAAAAAAGTGACTTAGGACCGTTTTTCACACTCCAAACCATTGCAGCCTCCCCATGGTCATGTGATCAACTGACTCATACTTACGACCGTTGTTGTCTCCCGGGGTCGCGTGCTCCCGTTTTGCGACCTTCCGACAAACCAAGCCAATGGGGAAGCCAGATTCACTTAATAACCGTGTTCCTAGCTTAACAGCTGCAGTGATTCGCTTAACAACCGCGGCAAGAAAGTCGTAAAATGGGGCAAAATTCGCTTAACAATCTCGCTTAGCCATAGAAATTTGGGGCTCCGTTGCGGCCGTAACTCGAGGACTACCTGTAGAGAGAAGTCCGAGTTCTTCCGAGCCCATGAAAGGAAAAGGCTTGAACGATCATGATTTAAAGCGTCCTGCACGATGAAAAGAATTGAGCGCTACAGAAATTTTATTTATTCTCCCGTTTCTGATCACGCCGGAATCAAACTCTGCTGTGCAAAATGAAACGGTGTCTCCATTTTATTTGTTGTGCTGTCGAAAACAAACAAACTCACTACGGCGCGTTGATAAAATGCAGCCTGGAAAATAAGAGCACAAAATACAGGCCGTCCTTTCCTTACAACCATTCGTCTCAGACGACCGTCTGAACTTACAACAGCAGCCCTGGGGAAAAAAATTGACTTGGGACAAAATTTGGATGCTTGGTTCATACAGGTGGTCCTCGGCTTACAACCGTTCGTTTAAGTGACCATTCGAAGCTACGACAGCACCAGTGGGGAAATCTAAAATTTGTTACTACCAGTTCTGTGGGCGTGGCTTGGTGGGGGGGCGGGTGTAATGGGACTGGGTGGGCGTGGCCAATTTTTTTTTTTACTTTTAAAAGCATTGAAGAGGTTGTAAAAAAAATGCTTTCATTTTCATTCAAAAACTCTTTCTAGAGTTTCAACGTCTTTTTTATAGGGTGGTGACCAAAACTGGATGCAGTACTCTAAGTGTGGCCTTACTAAGGCTTTATAGAGGGGTATTAGTACCTCACTTGACCTCTGTTAATGCATTAAAATAGAATTTCATTCGGGTTTTTGGTTGCCACTGCACACTGTAGGCTCATAAGACTGCATTACTACTAATCTTCTCATCGTTCCTATCACCCATCTCCTCCCACTTATGACTGTATGACTGTAACCTTGTTGCTGGTATCCTTAAGATTTATATTGACTGTTTCCCTATGACTATCGTTAAGCGTTGTACCTTATGATTCTTGACGAATGTATCTTTTATGTACACCGAGAGCATATGCACCAAGACAAATTCCTTGCGTGTCCAATCACACTTGGCCAATAAAGAATACTGTTCTATTCTATTCTATTCTATTCTATTCTATTCTATTCTATTCTATTCTATTCCATTCCATTCCATTTCAAATAAAGATTCTAATTCTATTCTATTCTATTCTATTCTATTCTATTCTATTCTATTCTATTCTATTCTATTCTATTCTATTCTATTCTATTCTATTCCTATTCCTATTCCTATTTCTATTCCTATTTCTATTTCTATTCCATTCCATTCCATTTCATATTTTCTATTATTCTATTCTATTCTATTCTATTCTATTCTATTCTATCTATTCTATTCTATTCTATTCTATTCTATTCTTCTATTCTATTCTATTCTATTCTATTCTATTCTATTCTATTCTTCTATTCTATTCTATTCTATTCTATTCTATTCTATTCTATTCTATTCTATTCTATTCTATTCTATTCTATTCTATTCCATTCCATTCCATTTCAAATAAAGATTCTAATTCTATTCTATTCTATTCTATTCTATTCTATTCTATTCTATTCTATTCTATTCTATTCTATTCTATTCTATTCCTATTCCTATTCCTATTCCTATTCCTATTTCTATTCCTATTTCTATTTCTATTCCATTCCATTCCATTTCATATTTTCTATTATTCTATTCTATTCTATTCTATTCTATTCTATTCTATTCTATTCTATTCTATTCTATTCTATTCTATTCTTCTATTCTATTCTATTCTATTCTATTCTATTCTATTCTATTCTATTCTATTCTTCTATTCTATTCTATTCTATTCTATTCTATTCTATTCTATTCTATTCTATTCTTCTATTCTATTCTATTCTATTCTATTCTATTCCTATTCCTATTCCTATTCCTATTCCTATTCCATTCTATTCTATTCTATTTCAAATAAAGATTCTAATTCTATTCTATTCTATTCTATTCTATTCTATTCTATTCTATTCTATTCTATTCTATTCTATTCTATTCTATTCTATTCTATTCCATTCCATTCCATTCCATTCCATTCTTCTTCATATTTAATTGGTTGTCCAGTAAAACGCCAACAATCCCGCTCACAGTTACTGCCAGATAAATTAGTGCATTTTTCTTATATGCATATTGTAAACATTATTTCAATTACTCATGTTTGGATGCTTCTGGGAATAGGTTTTTCTCTCGCACAGATTTATTGAAGGAAAGACAGGAATCAGGTACAACATATAAGGTAAGACCCACTAGGTAAGACAAAGAGGCTGAAGACATCCATGAACACCAGCTGGCAGTCAGAAGTCACTTCGCTCAAGGACGGTGCCAAACAAGCTGGGAAAATCTGTCATGGCTCGCTTAACGTCCACATCGCTTCAGCACACAGGCGATCGTAAGTCGAGGATTATCCATAGAGGCATCCAAGGTTCATCCTGCTGTAGAAGATTCAGGCAGGAAGCCAGCTTGATGCCGTCTTAGGCGTTTGGCAGGAGAAGATACAAAATGGCTCACATTGACCCTTTTCCAGGCCGTGGGCATTAAATGCAAATCTATCTAATTCTAGATTAATCCAGAGTACTTTTCCGAGATCTGAGAGCTGATTGCTTATCCAGGTTTAAATCTGGCTCTGTCTGCTACCTGCCAACCAGGAGTTATATTTCACATTATATGTTCCTAAGCCTCCCAGAGTCGCTTAACAGAATAACAGAGTTGGAAGGGACCTTGGAGGTCTTCTAGTCCAACCCCGAGAAACCGTATACCAGTGGTGAAATCCAAATTTTTTTACTGCCGGTTCTGTGGGCGTGGCTTGGTGGGTGTGGTGTGGTGTGGTATAGTATGGCTTGGTGGGCGTGGCTTAGTGGGCAGGGGAAGGATACTGCAAAATCTCCATTCTCACCCCACTCTGGGGCCAGCCAGAAGTGGTATTTGCCGGTTCTCCGAACTATTCAAAATTTCCGCTACCGGTTCTCCACAGCCTGTCAGAACCTGCTGGATTTCACCCCTTCATATAGCATTTCAGACAAATAGTTGTCCAATATCTTCTTACAAAACTTCCAGTGTTGGAACACCCAGAAATTCTGGTGGCGTGCTGTTCCACTGGTTAATTGTTCTCCCTGACAGGAAATTCCTCCTTAGTTTTAGGTTGCTCCTCTCTTTGATTACAACTTAGAACAGTTCGCTTAGTGGACATTCAAAGTTACAACGGCACTGAAGAAAGAGACTTACGACCGTTTTTCACACTTATGACCATCGCAGCGTCCCTGTGTTCACGTATTCGGATGCTTGACAACTGATTCACATTTATGACAGTCGTCAGTGTCCCGAGATCACGCAATCCCCGTTTGCTACCCTTCCGGCAAGCAACGGCGATGGGGTCACCAGATTCACTTAACAATCGTGTTCCCAATTGAACAAGTGCAGTGATTCACTTAACAACTGTGGCAAGAAAGGCCGAGAAAATGGGGCAACATTCAATTAACAACTGTCCTGCTTAGCCACATACATTTTGGGCTCAGTTGTGGTCATACATTGCAGACCAGCTGTAGTTTCTATTCATTGTTTCTTCTCATTGCTTTCTGGTGCTTTGGAGAATAGGTGGAAATCCCACCCACCCGTCTTCTTTGTGCAGCCCCTCAAATATTGGAAGACAGACAGACATGAATTGAATAAATAAATTCATTTGGAAGGGCAGTAAGTTTTCCAGTCCTCATGGTTCTCAGAAAGGACGAGGCTTGCCTTCTCTACCCAAAGACACTCTCCAAAGCCGTACCTGAGATCTGTTCGCTGAGCACGGGAAGATTTAACCCCGAAATTAAGCTCCCTCCATAAGAAATAGTTACACCTTCCAGAAACGTGGTTTCGCCTCTCGCCGAACACCGAAACTTTCCTTCGCTCCACCCTCCCCACGCCCATCGGCAAGCTTGAATTTCTCCTTTTCAAACCAGCAGCTGGGCCAAACCTCCTCCTTAAAACCTGTTTCTCCCTCCCGGCTGAAACCAGAAACGCCAAAGAGGGAGTGGTAGGAAGCACCAAAAAAAAAACAGCTGGGTTGATGCGCTCATCCCAATGTAGCCGCATCGCTCGGTTCAGTAGCTCCGGCTGCGATGCCGAAGGAAATCTGGACAGCCAGATCTGGAAATCAGGAAGGGTGGACAGCGGCGGTGGTAGCCCCTCCTGGCTCACCTCCTAAAATGCAACAGTGAAAATTAGCAAAACATAGAACACAAGCAGCCCTTGACTTACAATAAGAATCAGGATCAAAATAGAGTGGGAAGGGAACTTGGAGGTCTTCTAGTCCAGCCCCCAGCTCAAGCAGGAGATCCTATACTGTTTTAGACAAGTGATTGTCCAGTCTCTTTTTAAAAACCTCCAGGGATGGAGCACCCACAATGCCTGAAAGCAAATTCTTCCATTGGTTAATTGTCCTCACTGTTAAGGAGTTTCTCCTTAATTCCAGGTGGCTTCTCTCCTTGATTGGTTTCCATCCGTGGTTTCTTCTCCTGCCTTCTGGTGCTTTGGGAGAATAATTTGACCCCCCCTCTTCTTTGTGGCAGCCCCTCAGATACTGGGAAACTGCTATCATATCACCCCTAGTCCTTCTCTTCACTAGACTAGCCAAACTCCAAATCCTGCAGTTGTTCTTCATGTGTTTTAGTCTCCAGGCCTTTGATCATCTTAGTTGCTCTTCTTATTTATTTTATTTATTTATTTATTATATTTCTATACTGCCTTTCTTCCACAGGACTCAAGGCGGTGTAGTCAAGAAAAAATAAAAGATACATAAACATCATAAAATTGATAATTAAAATATAGCATAGTTTAGCCCAAATTAAATAAAACCCAGAATTATATAATATTTTAATCATTCCCAGTTAACGTGCTTGAACATCAGGGTCTTGAGGGCACAGCGGAAAGCACGGAGATTAGGGATGTTTCGTATATCAGGGAGCAGTTCATTCCAAAGGGTTGGAGCCCTCACAGAGAAGGCCCTCCCCCTGGGAGTCGCCAATCGGCACAATTTGACTGACGGTAACCTGAGGAGTCCCTCCCTGTGAGAACGAACGGGTCGGTGGGAGGCTATTGGTGGCAAAAGACGGTCTCGTAAGTACCCAGGCCCTAAGCCATGGAGCGCTTTAAAGGTGATAACTAACACCTTGAATCGCACCCGGAAGACCACCGGGAGCCAGTGCAGCTCACGTAGCAGAGGTGTTACATGGGCGCAACGAGATGCACCCATAATCACCCGCGCGGCTACATTCTGGACCAGTTGGAGCCTCCGGGTGCTTTTCAAGGGGAGCCCCATGTAGAGAGCATTGCAGTAGTCCATACGGGAGGTGACGAGGGCATGAGTGACTGTGCACAAGGCATCCCGATCCAGAAAGGGACGCAACTGGCAGATCAGGCGAACCTGATAAAAGGCCCCCCCTGGCCACGGCTGTCAAATGGTCTTCTAAAGATAGCGGTGAGTCCAGGAGGACACCCAAATTGTGGGCCCTCTCTGTGGGGAGCAAGGTCTCATCCCCAATTGTACCAGCTGACTATACCGGGACGCTGGAATTCTTGACATTTTTTCCAAGTCTCAACCTCTTTTGTGTAGTGCGGAGACCAAAATTGGTTGCAGTTATTCCAGGTGTGGTCTCACTTCGGGTTTTGTAAAGCGGCACTAATACTCCATGTGATCTTGATTCTATGCCTCTGTTTATATAACCCAGGATTGTACTAGCCTTTTTTGGCTGCTGCTACACCACGGCTGGCTCATATTCAAATGATCCTCCACTAGGACTCCAAGGTCCCTCTCACGGGCACTGTTTTTGAGCCGGGTCTCGCCTCATCTGCCCTTGTAGAGGTGAAGATGGAACCGCAATTCTGCGGTTCAAGGCACATCCCTTTATTTTTATTTTATTTATTTCATTTGTCCAGCCAGCAGTCTTAGACAAAGACTGAGGGGTGGGGAGGGATAGGGGAAGGGTGGGGGAGGGTGGGGAGGGGAGGGGAGAGAAGGAAAGGAGGGGAGGGGAGGGAGGAAAGGAAAGGAAAGGAAAGGGGGGAGGGGAGGGGAGGGGAGGGAAAGGAAAGGAAAGGAAAGGAAAGGAAAGGAAAGGAAAGGAAAGGAAAGGAAAGGAAAGGAAAGGAAAGGAAAGGAAAGGAAAGGAAAGGAAAGGAAAGGAAAGGAAAGGGGGGAGGGGAGGGGAGGGGAGGGGAGGAGAGGAGAGGAAAGGAGAGGTGGGAAGGGAAGGGAAGGGAAGGGAAGGGAAAGAAAGGAAAGGAAAGGAAAGGAAAGGAAAGGAAAGGAAAGGAAAGGAAAGGAAAGGAAAGGAAAGGAAAGGAAAGGAAAGGAGGGAAGGGAAGGGAAGGGAAGGGAAGGGAAGGGAAGGGAAGGGAAGGGAAGGGAAGGGAAGGGAAAGGAAAGGAGGAGAGGAGGGAAGGGAAGGGAAGGGAAGGGAAGGGGAGGGGAGGGAAAGGAAAGGAAAGGAAAGGAAAGGAAAGGAAAGGAAAGGAAAGGAAGGAAAGGAAAGGAAAGGAAAGGAAAGGAAAGGAAAGGAAAGGAAAGGAAAGGAAAGGAAAGGAGGAGAGGAGGAAGGGAAGGGGAGGGGAGGGGAAGGGAAAGGAAAGGAAAGGAAAGGAAAGGAAAGGAAAGGAAAGGAAAGGAAAGGAAAGGAAGGGAAGGGAAGGGAAAGGGAAGGGAAGGAAAGGAAAGGAAAGGAAAGGAAAGGAAAGGAAAGGAAAGGAAAGGAAAGGAAAGGAAAGGAAAGGAGGAAAGGAGGGAACGGAAGGGTAAGGGAAGGGAAGGGAAAGGAAAGGAAAGGAAAGGAAAGGAAAGGAAAGGAAAGGAAAGGAAAGGAAAGGAAAGGAGGGAACGGAAGGGAAGGGAAGGGAAGGGAAAGGAAAGGAAAGGAAAGGAAAGGAAAGGAAAGGAAAGGAAAGGAAAGGAAAGGAAAGGAGTGAGAGGAGGGAAGGGAAGGGAAAGGAAAGGAAAAGGAAAGGAAAGGAAAGGAAAGGAAAGGAAGGGAAGGGAAAGGAAAGGAAAGGAAAGGAAAGGAAAGGAAAGGAAAGGAAAGGAAAGGAAAGGAAAGGAAAGGAAAGGAAAGGAAAGGAAAGGAAAGGAAAGGAAAGAAGGAAAGGAAAGGAGGAGAGGAGGGAAGGGAAGGGAAAGGAAAGGAAAAGGAAAGGAAAGGAAAGGAAAGGAAAGGAAAGGAAAGGAAAAGGAAAGGAAAGGAAAGGAAAGGAAAGAAGGAAAGGAAAGGAGGAGAGGAGGGAAGGGAAGGAAGGGAAGGGAAAGGAAAGGAAAGGAAAGGAAAGGAAAGGAAAGGAAAGGAAAGGAAAGGAAAGGAAAGGAAAGGAAAGGAAAGGAAAGGAAAGGAAAGGAAAGGAAAGGAAAGGAAAGGAAAGGAAAGGAGGAAAGGGAAGGGAAGGGAAGGGAGAGGAGAAGGAGTGACCTATAACAGTTCATCCTTCCCCAAACTATTCTGATCTCCTTAAAGCCCATTGTGCCCCCTCAAAAAATCACGGGACCAATGACTTCCACAAGTTAATTACACCCTGATATTAATTCAACACTCTGTAATTATTCCTTGTCATTCAGTGACCCTGACAGGTTTTGCTCAGGAGATGAAAAAAAAAAGACGAAAAAGAAAAGAACCCAGTGTGCACTAAGCACAACTGAAGCCGCCTTTTGGGTGGCAGATAACACCCCCCACCCCCGGAGACCCAAATGAAATGGCCTCAGTCAAGCCGTCTGTAAAATGGGCCCAGCTGCCCTCTACAAGCCTTCCCATTTGTACCTTTTTCCAAATGGTACATTTGGATTGCCATTTGTCAGAAATGGTGTAGGGCCGCGATGGCGAACCTATGGCACACGTGCCACAGGAGGGGCCATATTGGTGGGGCACGCGAGCTCAGCTCCAGCTGATTTTCAGGCCTTTTGGGCCCACTGGAAGTCAGCAAACAGGCTGTTTCTGGCCTCCAGAGGGCCTCTGGGGAGAGGGAGGGGAAGACCGTTTTTGCCCTCCCCAGGCTCCTAGAAAGGCTCTGGAGCCTGGAGAGGGCGAAAAAAGGGGCCTACTGGGCCCACCGTGCCACTGTGTGCCAAAAGCGGGGGAAGCGCGGAGGGGTCGCACACATATGCACAGGGGTGAGGCGCATGGAATTATGGGGGTGGGCACACGCGTGTGCGACCCCTCCCCGGCACTCCCCCCGCTTTTGGCACGTGATGGCAAAACAGTTAGCCATCACTGATGTAGGGTCTCCTGTTTAACGTGGGCGGGTTGGGCCAGATGACCTATAAACTCCCTTCCGACTCTTTTCATCTGTTATCTGTTACCTTCTATTGTTCCCAGCTGTTTCAAGGAACTGGATTTTTTTTTTTCCTCCACCTTTTGACCGTCAGCACGACAAACTCCGTCCCTCCGAATGATGGCACCAGGCTGGGAATTGCTCCCCAAGGAAGCTTCATCTGCAATTAAAAAAAAAAAAAGAAGAGGTCAAAACAGCAGCACCCCGATATTACTCCAGGAAAGGGGAGATTCTGGTCCTTATGACAAGCAAAAGGCAATGGAGGCTACAGCTGCAGAAATCCCTTTGATCTGAAAGTCTGGGCCTTTTCTGGGCTCCTCCTGCTATTGGTCCAAATGCTGTGATGTCACAAAATGTTTCTAAAAGTTCCAACCTACCACAGAAAGGGAAGACCCCATAAAGGTAAAAGTTCCCCTGGCACATATGCGCTAGTCGTTCCCGACTCTAGGGGGCGGTGTTCATCCCCGTTTCAAAGCCGAAGAGCCAGCGCTGTCCGAAGACGTCTCCGTGGTCATGTGGCTGGCATGACTCAACCCCAAAGGCGCACGGAACGCTGTTCCCTTCCCACCAAAGGTGGTCCCTATTTTTCCACTTGCATTTTTTACTTACTTTCGAACTGCTAGGTTGGCCGAAGCTGGGAGAAGTCATGAGAGCTCACCCCGTTACGCGGCACCAGGGATTCGAACCGCCGAACTGCCGACCTTCCGATCGACAAGCTCAGCATCTTAACCACTGAGCCACCGCGTCCCTGAAGACCCAATAAATGGGCACTAAAGTAAAGTATTAAGTATCGTAATTAAAAGGGTCATAATTATATCTAGATACAGGTCGGCCTCGAGTTACGACCGCAGTTGAGGCCCAAAGTTTAGGTTGCTAAGTGAAAACATTTCTTAAAAGGGACTTTGCCCCATGTGACCAATTTTCTTGTCGCGGTGGTTAAGTCAACCATCGCCTTTGTTGAATTAATAAAATGGCCGTAAAATGGCTTCCTCAATTGACTTTGCTTGTCAGAGGTCGTAAAAGGAAGTCACGCGACCTTGGGACGCTGCAACGGTCATAAATATGAATCAGTTTGCCAAACGTCAGAATTTTGAGCACGTGATCATGGGGATGCTACTGTGCAAAATGGTCATAAGTCACTGTTTTTAGTGCATGTTGTAACTTTGGTCACTAAAAGAACAGTTGTAAGTCAAGGACTACCTGTACAGTACAGGTAGGCCTTGACTTACAGTCATTCATTGAGTGACCATTCGAAGGGCAATATGACCGCTTTTCACACTTATGACCGTTGCAGCATTCCCTACAGCAGGGGTCTACAACCTTAAACACTCAATGAGCCATTTGGATCCGTTTCCCACAGAAAAGAAAACACCGGGAGCCACAAAACCTTTCCTGTGCTTGACTATTTCTTGAGCGGCCAAAAAACTAGAATCTGTAGTTGAATTAAATGTTCTGTTTTCTTCTGAAACTTTTCTTTTCTTGGATTTATCCATGGTTGGCCTACCGGGGGTTGGAAAGCTCAATAAATCGCGTGCCGGTGGGTGTCGCACATTGGCGGTTGTGACACAGATTTTGAGTGACAAGGAGCCACAGCAGAGGGGTGAAAGAGCCACATGCAGCTCCAGAGCCGCAGGTTGCTGACCCCTGCCCCACAGTCATGAGTCTTGACTACTGCAATGCACTGCTCATAGGGGGGGACCCTTGAAGACATCTAGAAATTGTATTTAATACAGGTTCGCCTCAATTTACAACAGTTCAGTTAGTGACTGTTCGAAGTTACAACATGACTGAGAAAAGTGACTATTGACCGTTGCAACGTCCCCCTGGCACGTGATCAAAATGTGGATGCTTGGTGACTGACTCACATTTATGATTATCATTTATGATTGCAGTGTCCTGGGGGTCACATGATCCCCCTTTTGTGACCTTTTGACAAGCGAAGTCAATGGGGAAGCCAGATTCGCTTAAGATCGGTCAAAACTCACTTAATAACTGTCCCACTTAGCAACAGTAATGTTGGGCTCAATACTACTAACATTCTTGTTGTTGTGATCATTAACCTGGGCGAAACGGTGCATCGTTGGGCAAGCATTTTTGAAGCAAGGTACCCCAAATGGGGTTAACTTACAGAATGCACCCAAACTTGGACACCCAGGACTCCCAAGAGAATGAAATCTGGGGGGTGGTGTGGTATGGCTGATTCAATGCTATTGGCCGCTGCTGTGGTCACATGATCTTCATTTTCAATGTTCCGTGACAATTTCCCAGGCACTCTAGCAATCCCTTGCTCCCTTCCTCTCCTCCAATTTTCTCTGAAAAAAATATACCTAAATACTGAATAAGACTCTGCAGCAGCGTTGGCCTTAATTGCTGCTAAAATTAGATCCTCCAGGAGAGAGTTAGAGAACAATGAAGTTAATGTTCAGGCTGACCTTTCAAAAATAAAAAAAGAGAAATGTCACAGAATCACTACCCACAAAAAGTCCAGAGAAAATTTAAAGTAATCTAAGTAGGAAGTGCAAAAAACAACCTCTTTTCCAAGGGGAAGACACCATTCAGGAAAGAGAAGGATGGCTTTCGGATCAATATCCGAAATTGGTTCACAATTGCTTTAAAAAGTTTTCTCCTGCAAAGGAGGAAGAATGGTGCATTATCTTATTTACCGTAACTACTCATTATTATAACTGACTTCATTACTGAAAATGGCAAATAGGTGGCGGATGAAGCAAGAGAGAGCAAGGGGGTTATTGGTGAGTGGGTGGGTAGATGGATGGATGGTTCAAATGGATGGGCAATAAGGTGGGTAGGTAGGTAGGTCCAACAAGAGAGAACATGGATGGATGGATGGATGGATGGATGGATGGATGGATGGATGGATGGATGGATGGATGGATCAATGGATGGTTAGATATATGGATGGATCGATCAATTAGATGGATTAACCATAAGAAGGTAGGTAGGTAAGTTCACCAAGAGACAACATGGATGGATGGATGGACGGACAGACGGATGGATCAATGGATGGTTAGATATATGGATGGATGGATCAATTAGATGGATTAACCATTAGAAGATAGATAGGTAAGTTCACCAAGAGAGAACATGGATGGATGGATGGACGGACGGATGGATGGATGGATGGACGGATGGATCAATGGATGGTTAGATATATGGATGGATGGATCAATTAGATGGATTAACCATTAGAAGGTAGGTAGGTAAGTTCACTAAGAGACAACATGGATGGATGGATGGATGGATGGATGGGTGGATGGATGGATGGATGGACGGATGGATCAATGGATGGGCAATAAGGTGGGTAGGTAGGTAGGTCCAACAAGAGAGAAAATGGATGGATGGATGGATGGACGGATGGATCAATGGATGGTTAGATATATGGATGGATGGATCAATTAGATGGATTAACCATTAGAAGGTGGGTAGGTAAGTTCACTAAGAGACAACATGGATGGATGGATGGATGGATGGATGGATGGATGGATGGATGGATGGATGGATGGATGGATGGATGGATGGATGGATGGATCAATGGATGGTTAGATATATGGATGGATGGATCAATTAGATGGATTAACCATTAGAAGATAGGTAGGTAAGTTCACCAAGAGAGAACATGGATGGATGGATGGATGGATGGATGGATGGATGGATGGATGGATGGATGGATGGACGGATGGATCAATGGATGGTTAGATATATGGATGGATGGACCAATTAGATGGATTAACCATTAGAAGATAGATAGGTAAGTTCAACAAGAGAGAACATGGATGGATGGATGGATGAAATAGATGGATAAATCATCAGAAAGTAGGTAGGTAGGTAGGTCTACCAAGAGAAGGTGGCTGGCTGGCTGGCTGGCTGGCTGGATCAAATGGTTGGGCAATAAGGTGGGTAGATAGGTACATCCACTAAGAGAGAGGATGGATGGATGGATCAAATAGAATAGATAGATGGACAGACCATTAGAAGGTAGGTACCGGTATGTAGGTAGATTCACCAAGAGAGAACATGGAGGGGTGGATGGATGGATGAAATAGATGGGTAGATCATCAGGATGTAGGTAGGTCCACCAAGAGAGAACATACATGGAAGAAAGGAAGGATGGATGGATGATCGATCAATTAGATGGAGGAACCATGAGAAGATGGGTAGGTAGGTAGGTACCGTAGGTAGGTAAATCCACCAAGAAAGGGAGGATGGTTGGATGGACAGAGAGATCGTTATTTTTATTACAATTATTACAATGATTGTAATAACATAAACTCGGCAAATAATTGCAAATAGGACAAAAAGGAAGCCAGATACTCTGGCACTAGTTCATTAACTTTTGCAGAAGGTTACAGCTCATAAAACAAAATTTTGCAACATTTAGCCAAACAGATGCATTTCTGCCGGGAGGATAAATCAAATAAAACAGTTCTGACTGCGTTGCTGTTATTAAAGGGAAAGCAGATCACCCTGCAGAACAACAATAACAACAACAACAACAATACAGGGTGTTGTTTCAATGGCACCAGCAACATAAGTGTGAGAAATTCTCTTAAATTTCTCCTCCAAGATTATCTGAATTCCGGCAAGTTTCAGATAATTTCTGAATTTTGTACCTATCGATCCTGAGCTGGTCTTTGATGTTTGATGACTTGAAAAAGCACCTTTAGCCAAAAAGACCCCAAATTCCTTTGGACCATTGATATAGGCAGTCCTTGACTTGCAACAGTTCATTTTAGCGACCGTTCGAAGTTACAACGACACTGCAAAAAGTGATATACGACCGGTTTTCACAGGACAGTTGCAGCATTCCCATGTTCAGGTGATCAAAATTCGGACATTCAGCCACTGACTCATCCTTAGGACGGTCACAGTGTCCCCCTCCCGGGGTCACGCGATCCCCTTTTGCAGACTTTGTGACTAGCAAAATCAATGGGGAAGTCAGATTCACTTAACGACCCACTTCACAACTGCATTGATTCGCTTAAGAAATGTGCCCACAAAAAAGGGAGGGGGGAGAAATTCACTTAACAAACGACTTGCTTAGCAACAGAAACTTTGGGGATCCATTGTGGTCGCAAGTCGAGGACTGTCTGTATTAAATTTATCAGCGAATGGGGAATGAATGGATGGATGGATGGATAGATGATAGATAAATAGATAGATAGATAGATAGATAGATAGATAGATAGATAGATAGATAGATAGATAGATAGATAGATAAATACTGTAGATAAATAGACAAATAAATAAATAAATAAATAAATAAATAAATAAATAAATAAATAAATAAATAAATAAATAAATAAATAAATAAATAAATAAATAAATATCTTCTGAGATCTTCCATTCAAACTGAACTGAAATTCGGGGTGTTTGAAAAACTGGAATTCATTGGCGAAGATTTGGACCCCAGATTTTTTCAGTCGTCTCTAAAGAAATGCAAGAGGTCAAATTTGCAGGATCCTCAGATGATTGCCGATTGGGACCTTCCCAGCTGGCTTCTGATAAGCAAAGCTAATGGGGGAAGCCAGATTCGCTTAACGACTGCTTGATTCACTTAAGAACCATAGCGATTTGCTAAACAACCTTGGTCAAAAAAAAAGGTCACAAAACGGGACATTGCTCGCTTAACAATTTCCTTTTCTTAGCGACGGAAATGTTGGGCTCGATTGTGGTCGTACGTCGAGGACCTGTTTTCTCCCTTTAGGGTTTTAAAAAAAAAATTAAATCGTATGAATTATGATAAAAATGAATGTGTTCACAGAAGCATATATTCCCCTCCACATCAAAGAGAAACAGAGAGGGTCCAAATGGATTCTTTTATACAAAGGAAGAGAGTATCTTTAACCTTGTTTCTATTTTGAAATTGCTTCCTGATTTTATGCTTGCAATGAATTAAATAAATAAGTAAAACAAAACTAATCAGATAGGTTTATTGTTATAGAAATGGCTTATGCACACTCTTGCGTAAAATCCAAAAGTTGCGGTTGTAATCAGAGGTTATATTCAGACAGTTCGCAACAGTTCGGGCGAACTGGTAGCGGCGATCAGCTCCAGGTCGTTCTATATAGGCACATTTTCAAGGCCGAGCACATGCGGGAATGCGCACAAACGAGCAAAGCCAGGTGTGGAAAGCCGGGCACAGCACATGAGCGTACACACAGTGAACCAGTGGTAAAGGTAAGTTAAATCCACCCCCGGTTGTAATGTTGTTATCTTCTCGTGCACTAAAGAGAGTTGGAAGTCCATGCCTTTTTTTTTTCTCTTCCCTTCTTTTACACCATTTGTCTGAAGTGGTGTAGGGTTTCCTACCTAAGCAGGGGGTTGGACTAGAAGACCTCCAAGGTCCAACTCTGTTATTCTTGTGGTGACCCAGGCCCAAGTAAGTAGTAGGAAAAACAGTCAGTGAAAAAACAAACTTTATTCGAACAGCTGAGAATGACTTCATTCCCAGCGTCGTTCAATTAAATTAAAGCAAATTCCTCCCAGCACAAATTCCTCAGTCCTATCTCAAACCTTGGTCCAATTAGGCAAACTGCCAAAGGCTTTTCTTGGCAAACATTCAGAAGTCCCAGATACAAAAATAAATACAAGACGTAGACGAAGAAGAAGATGAAGTTACCAATGTTGTTTTCCGGCAAAGCCCAAACACCGTTGCTGGTCTGTTTTAAGCCTTATGGGAGGGGCCAATCATCTTTTGGCCCTACTCCCGAGTTGTCCTCTTTGCTTGAGCTGCTCTTACCTTCTGACAGCTCTTCTCATGCGTGATCTGTCCCCCCCCTTCAGAGACCCACAAAAACACAGCCAGCCGAGGGTTAATAATCACTTGGCACACTCCGCAGTTCTTATCTCAACCTTGGCAGCGATATGCACACCGTCTGCCAAGGACTTTATTGGTTTACACAAACAAGAAAATCTCCTTCGTAGCTTTGCCGTTCATCTAGCTTCCAAGACTACGAGGTTGCTCCGTTTGTTTAGCTTTGTTCGTCACGAACTTCGTAACCCACCGTACTGTCTTATATACATATGCTTCTGGGTGTGGTCCAGTGAGTCATTGATCCCGTGACTCCAATCCAATGACTCAGGATTTCCTCATACGCCTCAGCTGCAGTACCCTTTTCTCTCGCCTTCTTTGGCGTGCGTCCAGGAATGACGTCTCTCCCTCACTCTCATCTGAGACACCTGTTTCCCCACTACTTGGCTCTCTTTCAGCTGGCACCTGAGCCGGTGCCAGAGGGGGAGGGCTGGGAGATCTGGCTGGCTCCTCTTCCTCCTGCTCAGAGCTGCCTTCCTCCAAAGGGATAGGCTCAGAGGACGGGGCCACAACACTATCCCCCACCGCAGGGCCCTTCCCCCGGATCTGACGGTCGGGATGGGGTCGGGACGGGAACTGTTCGTGGAAAGCCCGCACCAGGTCAGGGGCCTGAACGGCAGACGCGTCCACCCAGGTGAAATCCTCGGCCCCGTACCCTTTCCAAGCGATGAGGTATTGGAAGCGCCCCTTCAGCCAACGGGAGTCCCGAATACTGTCCACCTCATACGTCGAGGCGTCGTCCTCGTCGGCTGCGGCTGGGGGGGCAGGCGGCGGCGGGCGGCGGAGACGGCTAGTGGGAGTCTCAGGGACCAGGAGGGACCGATGAAAAACGGGGTGGAGCCGCATGGAGCGGGGTAGAGTCAACCGATAGGCCACCGGGTTGATGACCGCCTCGATGGGGAAGGGACCGATAAAGCGGTGGGCCAGTTTCCTCACCGGCTGGTCCGTGGGGAGGTGTTTCGTGGACAGCCAAACCCGATCTCCAACTTCCAGCGGTGGCGTCGCCCGGCGGCCGCGATCGGCGAACCGTTTATAGTCCTCTTTCGCCCGGATCAGTTGCTGCACCGCCTGCAGCTCCGAGAGGAAGGAACAGGGGAGTCCATGATGGTCAACGGAAAAAACCGTGGATGGTACCCGACGTTGGCATGGAACGGTGTCATCTGGGTGGAGGTATGTTGGGAGTTGTTAAAAGCGAACTCCGCCAGGGGAAGGTACTCGGCCCAGTTGTCCTGCTGTTGGTTGACAAAACAGCGGAGGTACTGCTCCAGTATGCCAATGACCTTCTCCGTGCCCCCGTCAGTCTCCGGATGGTGTGACGACAACAGGCACACCTGCACCTCCAGCGCAGCCATCAGGCTTTTCCAGAAGCGGGCTGTGAACTGGGCACCGCGATCCGAAACCACCCGGTCCGGCAGGCCGTGGAGGCGGAAGATGTGTTGCAGGAACAGGCGAGCCGTGGTACGAGCCGAGGGCAGGCCGCGGCACGGGATGAAATGTGCCATCTTCGTGAGCGCATCCACCACCACGAGGACGGTCGTGAATGTAGCGGACAGGGGCAGGTCAGTCAGGAAGTCCATGGAGATGGCTCCCCATGGTCTCTCCGGTGTTGGCAGCGGCTGGAGGAGTCCAGGAGGGGGGCCGGACGCGGCTTTGGCCTGTCGGCATGGCACACAGGATGTCACGTAGGCGTGCACATCGTGCCGTACCCGAGGCCACCAAAAAGTCCGTGTCACTAGGTTCAAGGTCTTAAAGAAGCCGAAGTGCCCCGCCGCGGGGTTGTCATGGCACTGGTTCATGACGAGGGCTCGGAGCGGACTTGTGGGCACGTACAGCCGACCCCGGTGCCTGAGCAAGCCCTCCTCCACGGTCCATGGGGACGCGGGGCCGACGTCCGCTCTCCGCTGCTGCGACCAGTCGTCCCGTCGCTGCGCTTCCAGCACCTGAGTCCGCAGGTCCACCGGTTCCTGGACCGCGGCCAAGGAGTCCGCTGGCAGCACCGTCCGGGGGGAAAGGGAGTCCTTGGGGCAAAAGTATTCCGGTTTACGGGATAGTGCGTCCGCCCTCTGGTTGAGGTGGCTCGGAATGTATGTGACGTGGAAGTTGAACCGGGCGAAAAACAACGACCACCGGATCTGCCGCTGGTTCAAATTCCTGGCCGTGGTGAGGTGCTCCAGGTTCCGATGGTCCGTCCGCACCTCCACCTGGTGTCGGGCCCCCTCGAGGTGATGTCGCCAAGCCTCGAACGCGGCCTTGATAGCCAGCAACTCCTTTTCCCAGATGGTGTAGTTGCGCTCGGAAGGAGTGAGTTTCCGGGAGTAGTAAGCGCAGGGAAAAAGAGTGCCGCCATCCACCGGAGCCTGTAGCAGCACCGCTCCAATCGCCACGTTGGACGCGTCTGTCTCAACCACGAACGGACGGTGTGGATCGGGGTGCTTCAGGACCGGCTCCGTGACAAAGGCCTGCTTGAGAACCTCGAAGGCCTGCTGCTGCGGGGGCCCCCACTGGAATGGAACCTTCTTCCGAAGGAGCTGGGTCAACGGCACGGTCAGGGTGGCAAAGCCCGGGATGAAGGTCCGGTAGTAGTTGGCGAATCCCAACAGACGCTGGACGTCCTTCACCCGACGCGGGGGTTCCCAACTGCGCAAGGCCGCCACCTTGTGTGGGTCCATCGCGATGCCCTCGGGGGTGATGATGTGCCCGAGGAACTCTATGGAAGTCTGGAAGAAGTAACATTTCTCCAACTTCGCATAGAGCTGGTGCTCCCGCAGGCGCTGCAGGACCTGGCAGACATGCTGGAGGTGACTCTCCGGGGTCCGGGAATAGATCAAAATATCATCCAGGTAGATCACCATGAACCGATCCAGCATGTCCCGGAACACGTCGTTCATCAAGTGCTGGAAGACCGCGGGGGCGTTGGTCAACCCGAACGGCATGACGGTATATTCAAAGTGTCCGTATCGGGTGCCAAATGCCGTCTTCCACTCGTCCCCGTCTCGCATCCGCACCAGGTTGTAGGCTCCCCGGAGGTCGAGCTTGGTGAAAATCGAAGCCTCCCGCAACCTCTCCATCAGCTCCGGAATCAGCAGCAGGGGATAGCGATTCCGTACCGTGATGGCATTCAAGCGCCGGTAGTCGCAACACAGGTGCAAGTCCCCCGTCTTCTTTTTCACGAAGAGGACTGGGGCCGAGAGCGGGGAGGTCGAAGGCCGGATGAACCCACGGGCCAGGTTCTTGTCCAGAAAGTCCCGTAAGGCGGCCAGCTCGGGCTCCGACATGGAGTACAGGCGTCCCGAGGGCAGGGGCGCGTTGGGCATCAAGTCCACCGCGCAGTCGTAGGGTCGGTGCGGGGGCAAGCGATCCGCCTCCTTCTCGCTGAACACGTCGGCGAAGGATGTCAGCTCCGGAGGCAAGGAGACGTTCGGGGCAGCGACGTCCTGGCCGGCACAGGTGTGGCGAAGGTGGTCGACACACTGCAGGCTGGGGAACGAGATGGCATTTCTCGACCACGCCACCTGAGGGTCATGCGCCCGAAGCCAGGCCATCCCCAGGACCAAGGGGAAGTGCAGGTCCGCCGTCACATAAAACTGGATCGCCTCCTCATGGTTCCCAATGGCAAGGCGCAAGGGCTGAGTAGCAAAGTTGATGGGCCCCGCCACAAGTTCCCGCCCATCAATAGTTTCGACCCTCAACGGAGGGTCCACTGGAACCAAGGGAACCTTGTAATGGGCCACAAAGGCCTGGTCCATAAAGTTCGTGGTGGCCCCCGAGTCCACCAGCGCGTGCGCCTGGAGCCCCTCCGACCGGTTAGCCAACAACACCCGGGTGTTCAAAATCAGGTGCCGAGGGGGCTCACAGTCCACAGCCGCCGCCTCTGGCGGGGCATGGTCACCTGCCTGACCCAGAGTTTCCCCTAAGCCAGGCCTGACCCGTTTCCCGGCTGGTCACGCCGAGGCTCCGGAACAGACTTCAGCGATCCACTCCGCTTCCGGGGACACGAGGCGGCGAAATGTCCAGCCTCGCCGCAATAGAGGCACAACCCCCCTTGGCGTCTCCGCATCCGCTCCTGGGCCGTCAGTTGAGGTCTGGCTGCTCCGAGCTCCATGGGCTCCTCAGCCGTCGCCACCAAACGCGGTACGGTCCGGGGCGCTGTTGGTACGAAACGCGGGGGTGCCGGCACTGTTGGTGGTTCCGGAAGAGCCCTACGGGGCCGTCGCCGTTGTAGGCGGGCATCGATGCGCAGGCATTGGGTCACCAGCGCGTCCAGGGTCTGTGGCGCCTCCACCCGAACCAGCTCGTCCTGCATCTCATCGCAGAGGCCGTCCTGGAAGGCATCCATCAGCGCCGCCTCATTCCAGGCCGAATCCTGGCCTAGCAATCGGAACTCCGCAATATAGTCCTGCAGGGGGCGCTTGCCTTGGCGGAGGTCTTTGATGCGCCTCGCTGCCGTCTGCACCCGGAGGGGGTCCTCAAACATGGTGCGCAGGTGTTGCAAAAAGCCCTGATAGTCCAGAAGCAAGGGGCTGTCTTGCAGCAACAGGGGCGTGGCCCATCGGGCGGCAGTGCCAGAGAGGGAGCTGATAATAAAAGCCACCCGAACCCGGTCATCCGGAAAATCCTCCGGCCGCATTGCCATGTACAGCTGGCACTGTCCCAAGAAGGCCGGGAACATTTCCTGCTGTCCAGAAAACTTATCTGGCATGTTCACTGGGCATCTTGGACGGGGAAGGGGAGCAGGTGGAGCTGCTACAGGAGCATTTCCCAAAGCAAGTTGTGCAGTTAGCTGTGCTACTTGCTGTTGCAGAAGTTGATTGGCCTCCAGCATCTGCTGTACCTGCTGCTGCAGCTGTTGGTCCATCGTGGGTTAACGATGGAGTTTTGGGTGACGAACAAGATGATCTGTCCCCCCCCTTCAGAGACCCACAAAAACACAGCCAGCCGAGGGTTAATAATCACTTGGCACACTCCGCAGTTCTTATCTCAACCTTGGCAGCGATATGCACACCGTCTGCCAAGGACTTTATTGGTTTACACAAACAAGAAAATCTCCTTCGTAGCTTTGCCGTTCATCTAGCTTCCAAGACTACGAGGTTGCTCCGTTTGTTTAGCTTTGTTCGTCACGAACTTCGTAACCCACCGTACTGTCTTATATACATATGCTTCTGGGTGTGGTCCAGTGAGTCATTGATCCCGTGACTCCAATCCAATGACTCAGGATTTCCTCATACGCCTCAGCTGCAGTACCCTTTTCTCTCGCCTTCTTTGGCGTGCGTCCAGGAATGACGTCTCTCCCTCACTCTCATCTGAGACACCTGTTTCCCCACTACTTGGCTCTCTTTCAGCTGGCACCTGAGCCGGTGCCAGAGGGGGAGAGCTGGGAGATCTGGCTGGCTCCTCTTCCTCCTGCTCAGAGCTGCCTTCCTCCAAAGGGATAGGCTCAGAGGACGGGGCCACAACAATGCGTGCGTTAGGAACAGGCTCCTCCTGTTCCTCTGTGTTGTGGCCCGTCAGCGGCCTGTGCAGATCGTAGCTGATTCCGACAATGAGGAAGTTGGTGTGGTGCTATGCCAGTAGCCTGTGCAGCTGGTGCTCAAGTCGGACAGTGAGGAGGTTGGAGAAGATGTGGTGCCAGAGGCAGGGATTCAGCCAGGGCCTTCAGAAGCTCCAGAAGCTCCTTTAAGTGAAGAGAACAAAGAGGAGGAGCCTCTTCTCGATGCACGGGCGCACAGAGCTGCCAAAAGGCAGGAGTTGCTCCTCAGGAGGAGGTCTCCTCGAGAGTAAGTCTTGGGGTTAATTGGCCACTCCCTTAGCCTATTTAAGGAGGAACGCCACTTGCAGCAAGCTGTAGGGAACAACTTTAGTTCACTCTCCTTCGCGTTTGGATTCTCTGCAAAATTGCTTCTGGGTTTTCTGCCAACTCTAGTAAGATTGTGATTACCTTATCTCAGAATTCTTGTAGGCTGTTAAGACAGTTTATTAACAGTCTTTGGTTGATAAAGTCTGAGTTATTTGAGTAAAATAAGCTTTGTATAGAGTTTGTGTGTGCTGTGTTCTTTGGGGCCCGTAGCTGGGGCAGGATACTCTGCCTCAGTCCTATCAGTCTCTGGAGGCTCTGGAGTCCACACCTCACTCCCCGATGGCCCTGGCCCCATCTCTGTCTCCAATGCAGCGCCCTCATCCGGGCCTTCCCCAGCCTCCAGGACTGGCCCATGTTCTTCCTCAACCTCATCGCTGTCCGACTCCGCTGCCAGCTCCTCAGGCTGCTGGCGGACCACAACAATTCTATTCTATTTTTTTTTCCTTTTTCCCCTCCCCTCTTGCTGGTTTTCCCTTACTTTTTAAAATTTCTCTTTGTGTTTTATATCTTGATAAACCAATAAAAAAATTAAAGCAAAAAAAAAAAAGTACCGACGAAGTCTCATTCGTCATCTTCAGGCTGGTGTTCTTGGCTTCATGCTTCCAGGAGCAATGTGAGATCACAGCTGTCTCTTCCTTTTAACTGCTAGTGGAGGTGTGTTCTGATTGGTTAGGGGCTTGGCTGTGCTCTGATTGGATGGGGGGTTGGTTGTGCTCTGATTGGCTGGGGGGGTGTTCTGTTTGGGTGGGGGCTCGGTTGTGCTCGGGTTAGTCTGAGTTGCAGGGGGATTTGAGCTGGTGAGCTGCGTTGTTGTTGTTTGGCTTCGTGTTTGTGGCCGTGAGAGCTCTTCCTGGTGGGCGTCAGTCTGTTTCATGTATGGATTGGAGGGGTTTAAATGCTAATGATGCAGCTGTGGTCTGGGTTCTGGTCCTTGGTCGTACCTCATTATCAGTGTGGGTTTGAGTCTGCTTTCTGCGTGGATGTGTGGTGGTGACATCCTGTGTGGCTCTCGTGAGTGTGGATCTGGTGTCATTCATCATGTTAGGGACTCGTTTGTCAATAAGGGCAGGTTTCCAAATGGCTGGTAGGTGGGAGGTATCATCTCGTTTGTTCATGCTGTGTGGGCGTTTTTCTATCTCGGTGGCTTCTCTGATTATTCTGTTATTAAAGTGTTCAGTTTTGGCGATAGTTCTGGTCTTTTTAAAGTCAATTTCATGTCCTGTGGCTTTAAGGTGTTGGACCAGGGAAGAAATTGGTTCCTCTTTTCTGACTGAGTTCTTGTGTTCTTCAATGCGTGCACTTATTCTTCTGTTGGTTTGTCTGATATATGTGGTGGGGCAGGCAATGCATGGGATTTCATATACTCCTTGATTTTCTAACTCAATTTTGTCTTTGGGGTTCCTTAGGATGGTGGATATTTTTTGGTTTGTGCAGAATGCTGTCTTGATGTTATGTTTGTGGAGGATTTTGCTTATTCTGTCTGTGGTGCCTTTTATGTATGGGAGGAGGGCTTTGCCGTTTTCTTGTTCCCTGTCTTGGATTTTAGTGAGGATTTCTTTTTGGATTAGGGTGGTAATCTTATTTCTTTGGAATCCATTGGACGTTAGTACGTTAGTGAGAGTGTGTAGTTCGGTTTTCAGGTGTTGTTCGTCAGCTAAGCGTTTTGTTCTGGAGATGAGTGTCTTGGCTACAGAGTTGATCTGGGCTGGGTGGTGGTGTGAGAGAGTGCATGCAGATAGCAGTTTGTGTGTGTTTTCTTCTGGTAGATAGTGTGTCCTAGGGAGCCATCGGATTTCCTGTAGACTAAGACATCCAGGAAGGGAAGTTGGTTGTTTGCTTCCGTTTCCATGGTGAACTGTATTTTGGGGTGTAGGCTGTTGAGGTGTGTGAGGAAGTTGTCCAGTTTTTCTTTCCCATGTGGCCAGATTATGAAGGTGTCGTCTACGTATCTGAGCCAGAGTTTCGGTTTGTGATCAGATTTTTCTAGAGCTTGGGTTTCAAAGTGCTCCATATAGAGGTTGGCAATGACAGGTGAGAGGGGTGATCCCATGGGTGCTCCTTCTGTTTGTTTGTACTTTTGTCCATTATAGATGAAGTATGTGTTGGATAGGCAGTGGTTGGTCAGATCTAGGATGTGCTTGGGGGGGGTTATATTTGTTTTGGATAACTGTCAAGGCTTCTTTGATTGGTACTTGGGTGAAGAGGGATATGACATCGAAGCTCACAAGTAGGTCACTGGGCTGTAAGTTTTGTTTCTTTATGATGTCTATGAACTGGAATGAGTTTTTTACGTGTGAGGTGATGGATTCTGCATAGGGCTGTAGTTGTTTGGCGAGAAATTTGGCTAGGTTTTGTAGAGGTGAGCCTATGGAGCTGACTATGGGTCTAAGTGGGGTTCCTTCTTTGTGTATCTTGGGGAGACCATAGAGTTTAGGGCATCTGGATGATTTCTCTCTGGGATCTCTTTGCTGGATCTCTTCGCTGATGGGGGAGGCTTTTATTTTGGATCTGGTGGTTTTTTCCAGGTAGGCGGTGGGATCTGGGTTTGTATGTGGAGTCTTGGAGTAGGTTGGTTAATTTGGTTTGGTAATCAGATGTGTTCATAACCACCGTGGCATTGCCGTTGTCTGCTGGTAGGATTATTATGCTGGTGTCCTTTTTCAGGTTAAGTAGTGCTGTCTGTTCCTCTTTGGGTAAGTTGCTTTTGGGTGGCTTGCTGGTGCAGAGGATGTTGGTGATTTCGAGTCTGATTCTGTTTGCGTCGTCGGGGTTGATTTTGGTCAGGCTGGTTTCAACTCTGCATATAATGGTTTCAGTGGGGATGTGTTTGGGAGCGACTGCAAAGTTGAATCATTTCGAAAGGACATTGGTTTCGGCTTTGGTGAGGATCCTATCTGAGATGTTATGCACTGTTTCATGTGTGGCTGTGTGCACTGTTTCATGTGTGGCTGTGAGGGTGGAGGGGTTTGTTTCTGCAGCTGCATCATTAGCCACTTTAAACCCCTCCAATCCATACATGAAGCAGACTGACACCCACCATAAAGAGCTCTCACGGCCACAAACACGAAGCCAAACAACAACAACGCAGCTCACCAGCTCAAATCCCCCTGCAACTCAGACTAAGCCAAGCACAACCAAGCCCCCACCCAAACAGAGCACACCCCCAGCCAATCAGAGCACAACCAACCTCCCATCCAATCAGAGCACAGCCAAGCCCCTAACCAATCAGAACACACCTCCACCCAATCAGAACACAGCCAAGCTCCCACCCAATCAGCTCCCACCCCCACTAGCAGTTAAAAGGAAGAGACAGCTGCGATCTCACATTGCTCCTGGAAGCACGAAGCCGAGAACACCAGCCTGAAGATGACGAATGAGACTTCGTCGAAACGTTGCCAAGACACTTCCAATTTTACGCGGGAGAAGACCCGAATAACCAAAGACCTACATACAAACACCCGCAAAAACCTCAGAAAACATATATATATAAAGAATTGGCTGAGAAATTCTGCGTGAAAGTAACAGGTTCATCGCCATCAGACATGCAACAATGAGCAAAATTGTGGGGGGTTTTTTGAGGGGGTGTGGAAATCTCCCAAATCTACTCTCCCCACCCCTTCAACACCTCCCCCCATCCCCTGTGTTCCCCCCCCCTTCCCGGAGTTGCATCCTTGCAACTCCAGAAGCCGAAACGCGAGAAAAACAAGTTCTTTTCAATCGGTGGGATGTGTCCCGGTGCTGAGTCAGAAGAAAGACAGTCGCAGAGGGCGAGTCGTCCACCTGGGACGGTAATTATTGTTTATCCAAATGTGGCATAGCAGGGATCGTGCACAAACATCTGGGCGGGGGAGACAGATAAACCGAGACTGACAAAATACAGATTCAGGGGTTTCTGACGAAAGTGAGAAGAAAAGGAATCCTGCATCCATTAACCAAAAAAAAAAAAAGATGTTGAGACTTTGGAAAAAGTGCAGAGAAGAGCAACTATGATGATTAAAGACCTGGAGAGTAAAAAGAGATGAAGAATGGCTGCAGGATTTGGGTTTGGCTAGTCTAAAGGAAAGAAGGACTAGGAGGGACACGATAGCAGCCTTCCAGGATTTAAGAACAATGAGGACTGGAAATTTACTGCAGTTTTAAAGGAATCTGTCTTCTATCTATCTATCTATCTATCTATCTATCTATCTATCTATCTATCTATCTATCTATCTATCTATCTATCTATCTATCATCTATCATCTATCTATCTCTACCTACCTACCTACCTACCTACCTACTGTATCTACCTACCTATCTTCTATCTAGAACTCTCCTGGTGATTGGCCCAAAGTCACCCAGCCTGCTTTCATGCCAGAACTCCCAATCTCCTGATGACTGGCCAAAGTCACTCATCTGGCTTTCATGCCTAAAGTGGGACTACAACTCACTCTCTCCTGGCAATTGGCCCAAAGTCACCCAGTCAGCTTTCATGCCTAAAGCGGGACTAGAACTCCCAATCTCCTGGTGATTGGCCCAAAGTCATTCAGCTTACTTTCATGCCTACGGCAGGACTAGAACTCACCATCTCCTAATGATTGGCCCAAAGTCACTCATCTGGCTTTCATGCCTAAAGTGAGACTAGAACTCCCAATCTCCTGGTGATTGGCCCAAAGTCACCCAGTTGGCTTCCATGCCTAACCTGGAGACTGGAACACACCATCTCCTGGTGATTGGCCCAAAGTCACTCAGCCTACTTTCATGCCTACGGCAGGACTAGAACTCACCATCTCCTAATGATTGGCCCAAAGTCACTCATCTGGCTTTCATCTCCTGGTGATTGGCCCAAAGTCACCCAGTTGGCTCCCATGCCTAACCTGGAGACTGGAACACACCATCTCCTGGTGATTGGCCCAAAGTCACTCAGCCTACTTTCATGCCTACGGCAGGACTAGAACTCACCATCTCCTAATGATTGGCCCAAAGTCACTCATCTGGCTTTCATGCCTAAAGTGAGACTAGAACTAACAATCTCCTGGTGATTGGCCCAAAGTCACCCAGTTGGCTTCCATGCCTAACCTGGAGACTGGAACACACCATCTCCTGGTGATTGGCCCAAAGTCACTCAGCCTACTTTCATGCCTACGGCAGGACTAGAACTCACCATCTCCTAATGATTGGCCCAAAGTCACTCATCTGGCTTTCATCTCCTGGTGATTGGCCCAAAGTCACCCAGTTGGCTCCCATGCCTAACCTGGAGACTGGAACACACCATCTCCTGGTGATTGGCCCAAAGTCACTCAGCCTACTTTCATGCCTACGGCAGGACTAGAACTCACCATCTCCTAATGATTGGCCCAAAGTCACTCATCTGGCTTTCATCTCCTGGTGATTGGCCCAAAGTCACCCAGTTGGCTCCCATGCCTAACCTGGAAACTGGAACTCACCATCTCCTGGTGATTGGCCCAAAGTCATCCACCCAGCTTTCATGCCTAAGGCGGGACTAGAACTCCCAATCTCCTAGTGACTGGCCCAAAGTCACCCAGTTGGCTTTCATATCTAACACGGAAACTGGAATTCCCCAGTTCCCAGTTCCTAGGTCAGCACCTTAATCACAGACCAAACGAGTTCTCACGTCTTACGGGAAAATAACAATAACTTAAAACAAATGTAACACAGGCGCTGAATCCAGCACAGCCTAAATTCACTTGACAATGCAGGGATGTTTGTTTGTTTGTTCGTTTTTAATCTGCCGCAGATTTCATCGGAAGTACAAATCTCTGAAGCACTCATAGCTTGGCAGAGATGAAGAATTACTGAACTGAATTCACTTAAAAAAAACAACAACAGACATTTGCATTGAAAATAAATGCATTTATTTAAAACAAAGAGGCGTCCCAATCAAAGGACCTGTTTCAAAACTGTATGTATCAAAGGAAAGGTACATTAGGAAACCCTGTACAAAATTCAGACAAATTAGGAATTTTGCGTGCATAATTACATGTAATAGTGGAGAGTTTTGCAATGGAGATGAGGAAAAAAATACGGCAAGTCCGCCCTTTTTAGAGGATTGCACAGTTATAGCCACCATTTTGGCTTTTTTGACCTTCCTGCCGACAGTCCGGTAACGTTACAGGATGTTGCGAAACTTGGGCCTCGGCAGGAAGGTCGAAAAAGTCAAAATGGCTCCACTGGTTTCCGCCAGCCCCTTAATAATTCTGCCACGTTTTAATGTGTGCATCGAAAAAAGGACAGAGGTGAAATGTTTGCAACGTGGAATGGAAGCCGCCTTTTGAATTTTCCGAACATCCCGACAGATGCTTTGAATAGCAAGCAACTTACTCAAATTTCCTGGGGTTATTTCATTTGCCGAACCAAAATTACAGAAGGGTGTTAGCTATGGAAATTGGTCACATCCTTGCTGTCGTTGGCAATCTTTCTAAGGAAGGGCAACAAGGCAAGAAGCCTCCGGTGGCAGATCAGGGTCCATAATATTTTTCCCCTGAACCTGTTTGCCCTTCTCAACAGTCACAGCTTTCAAAACTGTACCAACCGGAGGTTATTTTTCCAAAAAAAACAAAAACCCCAGAAGTCTAAAGTCCCATGGCAAAAAATGTTGATGGGCCTCCCTCCCAGGATACAGTTTTCGGTCTGTCTCAGCAACACAGGAGCCTTGGCCTTTTCAAAGGGAGGCGTTTCAGGTTTGCCATTTTAATACATAGCTCCATCCGATTGCAATAATAATGTTTCTCAGAATCAGATTTGGGCCAATCTATGGAAGATTTTTCCATTTTTGTGTAAAGGGATATCGAGAGAGAGAGAGAGAGAGAGAGAGAGAGAGAGAGAGAGGATGGATGGATGGATGGATAGATAGATAGATAGATAGATAGATAGATAGATAGATAGATAGATAGATAGATAGATAGATAGATAGATAGATAGATGATAGATAGATACAAACATACATACATACATCTTTATCTTTATCTTTATTTAGATTTATATACCACCCTTCTCCATACGGACTCAGGGCGGTGCACAGCGAATTAAAAAACAAGCATACAAAAATTAAAATTTCATAAAATAACAATACAAATGGCCATAGATTAAAACTAAATTCATTTAAAATAAAACTCTAAAATGATAAAATATTTGTAGGAATCAGGCTAAGCCGGCAAGCTGAAAGAGATGGGTTTTTAAAGCCCGCCGGAAGGTCGGGAGGTCAGAGATTGTTCTTAACTCTGGAGGCAGATCATTCCAGAGGGTGGGTGCTGCCACAGAGAAGGCTCTCCCCCTGGGGGTCGCCAGCCGGCATTGTCTGGCTGACGGCTGACGGCACCCTGAGGAGGCCCTCAGGGTGCCGTCAGCCAGACAAATTATATACATATAATAGATAGATGATAGATACTGTAGATAGGTAGATAGATAATAGATAGATAGACAGACAGACAGACAGACAGACAGACAGATACATAGATAGATACAGTAGGTAGCTAGGTAGGTAGGTAGATAGAGTAGGTAGGTAAGTAAGTAGATAGGTAGGTAGGTAGATAGATAGAGGAGGGAGGGAGGGAGAGAGAGAGAGTAGGAAGGTAGGTAGATACCGTAGGTTAGTAGGCATGCAGGAGGCAGGCAGGCAGGCAGACAGACAGACAGATATATGGTAGGCAGGTAGATAGGTAGATAGGTAGGTAGGTAGAGTAGGGAGGGAGGGAGAGAGTAGGTAGATAGATAGATAGATAGATAGATAGATAGATAGATAGATAGATAGATAGATAGATAGATAGATAGATAGATAGATAGATAGATAGACTGACAAACAGACAGATAGATAAACGGACCGATCACTAATAGATATTTGATAGATGGATAAATGGATGATACATCTATCGATGATGGCTGGATGGATGGGTAAGATTGATGGTGATGATGGTGATGAGAGGGAGAGGAACAAGGGAGAGAGGGAGAGAGAGATGGTGATAGGTTGACAGACAGACTGATTGAATGATGAACAACTCAGTCGATAGATAGACAGATACCAACAAGTACAGACGGAAGGATGGCTGGCTGGATGATTGGGAGTTTGCATAGACAGACAGCTAAACAGACAAATAATTGACAGACACACAGACAGGCACAAACAGATATAAAAGGAGGGGTGGCTGGCTGGCTGAAATGAATAGATGGATGGATAAACAGGCAGACAGCTAAGAAAAATAAACAAAGACGTAGGCAGGTAGGCAGGATCCCTGGATATGTGATCCCTTTGCTGAGGTTGTCTGGTGTCTATTTCAGCAACAACAACAACAACACACAAACACACCTCTCTTTTTTTCAAACTTTCTTTCAGAAGCTCCATCCCTTCCCCCGAAAACCTACCTTTTCTCACTAACCAGCAAGACCACCGAACCGTTTTGGATCTTGGCCTCTTTGACTGTTTCGTGCTCGTCCAGTTGACGGGCATTGTAGTGGAAGTTCTTTTTCCAAGACGTGACGCCTTCCCGGACCAGGTAAACTCTCAAGTCCATCATGGTATCCGTCGGCCGCACCGTCAGCGGGAGCAGTTGGTCCTCCTCAGCCAGGTGGACCTTGATGTGGTACCTCTTCCAACGGGAAAGGCTCCTGCGTAAGGTCTCCATCATCCACAGTTCCCGAAAGTCCGTCCTTGCAGCGAGAGCAACTGACAGAAGCATCCAGCCGCTGAATGCAAAGGAGGAGAAACTCCAGAGAGATCCGAGTTTCAGGAAGGAACACCACCCTGCAGGGCAGGCCTAACCGGTTCCCGGCAAATGCTCGGCTGCATTTTTCCCATTCCAAGGAAGCACGTTGCCTTCGCCTCTTGGGGGTGCTCCGGAAAAAAAATCTCAGCCTCTCTTTTACGGAAGGAAAAAACCAAGTCCATCTCATTCAGGCGTGCTTTAATTCAGAGGTCTCCAACCTTGGCAACTTTACGATTTGTGGATTTCAACTCCCAGAATTCCCCAATCAGCATTTGTGGACTTCAAATCCCAGAATTCCCCAGGCAGGATTTGAGGATTTTTAATTCCCAGAATTCCTCAGCCAGCTTTCCACAAATGCTGTTTGGGGAATTCTGGGAGTTTTTTTTTAAAATTTGATTTATATGCCGCCCTTCTCCGGAGACTCAGGGCGGCTTACAATGCGTTAAGCAATAGCCTTCATACTTTTGTACATTTATACAAAGTCAGCTTATTGCCCCCACAAACTGGGTCCTCAATTTACCTACCTTAGAAAGGATGGAAGGCTGAGTCAACCTTGAGCCTGATGAGATTCGAACTTACAGTAATTGTAGACAGCTGGAGTTAATCACAATGCATTAGTCTGCTGAGCCACCAGGCCCAGTTGAAGTCCACAAATCCTACCTGAGGAATTCTGGGATTTGAAGTCCACAAATGCTGACTGGGGAATTCTGGGAATTAAAAATCCACAAATCCTGCCTGGGGAATTCTGGGATTTGAAGTCCAGAAAGGCTGACTGGAAAATTCTGGGAATTAAAAATCTACAAATGCTGTCTGGGGAATTCTGGGATTTGAAGTCCACAAATGCTGACTGGGGAATTCTGGGAATTAAAAATCCACAAATCCTGCCTTGGGAATTCTGGGATTTGAAGTCCACAAATGCTGACTGGGGAATTCTGGGAATTAAAAATCCACAAATCCTGCCTGGGGAATTCTGGGCTTTGAAGTCCAGAAAGGCTGACTGGAAAATTCTGGGAATTAAAAATCCACAAATGCTGTCTGGGGAATTCTGGGATTTGAAGTCCACAAATGCTGACTGGGGAATTCTGGGAATTAAAAATCCTCAAATCCTGCCTGGGGAATTCTGGGATTTGAAGTCCACAAATGCTGACTGGAAAATTCTGGGAATTAAAAATCCACAAATGCTGACTGGGGAATTCTGGGAATTAAAAATCCTCAAATCCTGCCTGGGGAATTCTGGGATTTGAAGTCCACAAAGGCTGACTGGAAAATTCTGGGAATTAAAAATCCTCAAATGCTGTCTGGGGAATTCTGGGATTTGAAGTCCACAAATGCTGACTGGAAAATTCTGGGAATTAAAAATCCAGAAATGCTGTCTGGGGAATTCTGGGAGTTGAAAACCACAAGTCATAAAGTTGCCAAGGTTGGAGACCCCTGCTTTAATTTCAGAAATTGCAAAAAAAAAAACCCAAAACACCCGGAAGCTACCAGAGGATTAAGTTCTTATAACAAGCTGAGCCCCAAGAGAACAGAAAGAAAATGATTCAATCAACCAAGATGTGTAGGATGTTGTGGATGCAAATGCAGGATGTGAGGGAAACTTAAGGGAGTTTGTAGGATTAGGGAATGGCGGGGTGGTGGATTTTGTGGAAAAGGAGGGAAATATTGGAGACAAACTACCATATATATTTGTCTCCAATGTTTCTCTTCTTTTCCACAAGCCCTCTAGCCCAGCATATTGGAGGCAAGCCCCCTTTAGTTGCCCTCACTTCCTGCATAAATTTATATGGTGATGCTGAGCAGTGTTCCTCAACCTTGGCTACGTTAAAATGTGTGGACTTCAACTCCCAGAATTCTTCAGCCAGCATTTGTGGATTTTTAATTCCCAGAATTTCCAGGCAGCATTTCTGGACTTCAACTCCCAGAATTCCCCAGGCAGGATTTGTGGGTTTTTAATTCCCAAAATTTCCAGGCAACATTTGTGGACTTCAAATCCCAGAATTCCCCAGTCAGGGTAATTCTGGGAGTTGAAGTCCACACATCTTAAAGTTGCCGAGGTTAAGAAACATTGTCCTAGCTCACAGGACATCTCATCCACACCCAGAAATAAAACTCATTTTTGCATGATATGCAAACATAAAAACTAAAATTTTAACGAGTTGTTTAGCTATATGGTTAGCTACAGGCAGTCTTTAACTTATGATCACAATTGGGTCAAGTATTTCCCTTGTTAAGCAAAAGGGGTTGTTAAGGTTGACTCAGCCTTCCATCCTTTCTAAGGGAGGTAAATTGAGGACCCAGTTTGTGGGGGCAATAAGCTGACTTTGAATAAATATACAAAAGTATGAAGGCTATTGCTTAACGCATTGTAAGCCGCCCTGAGTCTCCGGAGGAGGGCGGCATATAAATCTAATTTTTTTTAAAAAAGTAAGCCACGCCCGATTTAACAACCTTTTGTGCCACAGCTGCTAAGGTGTAAGCTGTGCAATTCACACAGTCGTTAAGCAAATCTGATGAAGGAAAGCTACCTGATATCAACCTAAGCAAGTTGTGCTACCTGTTTCTGGTTATTTGGCTGTAACTTTTCATAGATAATTGAACAAACTTCGTTGCATTTACATTCTTGATTAAATTGTCTTTCCGTTGATATATAATTTTATGGTACTACTCCCCAAAAAAGTGGTTGTTATTATTAGCCATCAAACCTCAAAAATACACTTTTCCCAAAAGGTTTCTACAATTTTGGTCACTACTGTATTGTAGGAGGTTAGCACCCACCCCTTTCCTGGAAGAATGAAATATTTTAGGAAATATTAAAAAGGCAGAATATTATGTTCCCCTGGTTGAGAAATGGAGAAACATGTTTTAAAGACAAAGCAACTCCCACCTTCCTGCCCCCACCCCACACCTTTGTTAATGGGCCAGAGGCAGAAACTCAATCTTTGACAATAGGACCCATCTGCAACACAATAGCAACAGAAACTAACACAATGGGACCCATCTAGGACAGAAACTGACCACATGGCACCTGGGAAGATTACATCAGCCAGCAAGGCTAGCTAAGACCCCCACCCCCTGGGAGTCTGACAACCAATCAGGATACTCTTTCGGGCCCCAGGGAGTTCAAAGCCAGAGAAAGCATAAAACCCGGAGACTCGCATCATCTTGGCCCTTTTCTGTTCAGGAACTCAAGCCATGTGATCCTGTCCACCATTAAATCATCTTTCCAAGCAGTCTCCATGTTTCCAGTGTCTTTTTCCCCACTTGGAGCAGAACCCAGAAGGACATTTCTTCTAACAGGATATGGCTACAAACTCTACCACTAGATCCTGAACTCATCAGTGGTGGGATTTGGTAGGTTCGGGAGAATCGGTAGTTCAATTATTTGAATCCCACCACTGGAACTCATGGAAAGTACTGCATTCGCACAACAACGTGCCAAAGGGCGGAAGGGAGGTAGTTAAAACTAACCGCATCCAAATTAGAGCTCTTTAATTGTCCGGCTTTAAGCGCATTGTCAGCCTCTAAGAATTTCAGAATAGCGTCAACATAGCCGCCGAATCCAATCCTGCCCCAATCCTCTTAAGATTTCCTATTACAACATTGTATGGAGAAAAGATCTTTTCTCCTTAATCATCGTTAAAACCCTCTTCTGGAGATAAAAACAGATTTAAAGCAGAAAGACTGCAAAATAAAGAGAGATTTGAAACGTCATAAGCTCATTCTATTTGTAAGAGCTGTGAATTAAAACCATCCTACCAGCAAGCTTAGGATTTTAAGGCTCGGGCGGTCTGTTGTGTTGCAAAGGAAAAAAAGTTTATTTGGTTTGATTTTTTTTTTCCCCCTGACAGGGGGTCCTCGACTTACGACTGCAATTTGAGCCCAAAATTTATGTTGCTAGGCGAGAAATTTGTTAAGTGAGTTGTGCCCCCATTGGGCACCTATCTTGCCACAGCGGTTAAGGGAATTCGCCGCAGTTGTTAAGGGAGTATGGTTGTTAAGTGAATCCGCCTTCCCTCATTGACTTTGCTGGTCAGAAGGTCACAAAACGAGATCGCGTAACCTTTGGACTCTAATTGCCGTCATAAATGTGAGTTGGTTGCGAAGCGTACGAATTTTGATCACGTGACCATGGGGATGGCTGCAACGGTCGTAAGCATGAAAAACGGGTCACAACAAGTCATTTCTTTCCAGTGCCGTTGTAACTTTGATCGGTCACTAAATGAACTGTTGTAAGTCGAGGACTACTGTATTTTCAAACAAGAAGAAGGAACTCACATTTACCGATAGTCCTTGACTTACAAACATCCGTTTAGCGACCTTTGAAATTACGATAGCACCGAAAAAAATGTGACTGATGATCACTCCTCGCACTTACGACCGTCGCAGCATCCCCATCGTCACGTGATCAAAATTTTGGCACTCGTATTTGTCACATGCTGCACCTGCAGACCTGGGATTTTTTTAAAAAAAATTGATTTATATGCCGCCCTCCTCCAGAGACTCAGGGCGGCTTACAATGCGTAAAGCAATAGCCTTCATACTTTTGTATATTTATACAAAGTCAGCTTATTGCCCCACAAACTGGGTCCTCAATTTATCTACCTTAGAAAGGATGGAAGGCTGAGTCAACCTTGAGCCTGGTGAGATTCGAACTGCTGTAATTGCAGACAGCTGGTATTAATCACAATGCTTTTCGTCTGCTGAGCCACCAGGGATCGTCTTCCCACCCAGCAACAACTGCCTTGCTTAACAATGGACAATCAAATCCCAATTCTGGTTGAAAATTGAGGACTCTCCGTACAGATCATCCTTGACTTACGACCACGAATAAGCTCAAAATTTCCATTTTTAAACAAGACGGTTCTTAAGTCAGTTGTGTCCCTTTTTGCGACCTTTCTCGCCACAGTTGTTAAGTGAATCACTGTAGATGTTAAGTTAGCAACACGGTTGTTAAGCAAATTTGGCGTCCAATGTTGATTTCGCTTGTCATAATGCTGTAGTATGGGCTCTCCTGCTCGAGCAGGGGGTTGGACTAGAAGACCTCCAAGGTCCCTTCCAACACTGTTATTCTATTATTCTGTTAAGAAGCAACAGATGCAAACTAAGGAGAGAAGCAACCTAGAACTAAAGAGAAATTTTCTGAGAGAGCAATTAATCCGTGGAACTCCTTGCCTCCAGAAGTTGTGAATGCTCCAACACTGGAAGTTTTTAAGAAGATGTTGGATAACCATTTGTCTGAAACGGTAGAGGGCTGGGGTGTCAAACTCAATTTCTTTCAGGGCCGCATCAGGGTTGTGTTTGACATCGGAGGGCCAGGTGGGTGTGGCCAGGGTGGGGGTGACACAGGACTTGTGTTGGGGGGTATCTGTGGTGGCCAAGTGCTAAGGCAGGAGTGCCCAGAGACTCTCATTATATCCTTCCTTCCTTCCTTCCTTCCTTCCTTCCTTCCTTCCTTCCTTCCTTCCTTCCTTCCTTCCTTCCTTCCTTCCTTCCTTCCTTCCTTCCTTCCTTCCCTCTTTATTCCTCTTTCTTCTTCCTTCCCCTCTTTCCTTATCTTTCCTTCTTTGCCCTCTTCCCATCTTCTTTTTTCTTTCCTCTTTCCCTTTCCCCTTTCCTGTCCCTTCTTGCATGCTCAAATGCAAAAGGGGAAACATTTCTCTGTTTATTTTGATTTGCTAGCCCTCTGCCAGCAAAAAAGGAATGCCACACACAGTTCCCCCTCCCCAGCTCCATTTTCACTGGCAGAGGGCTGCAGGAGACCGTGGCAGCCGAAAAAGGGTGGCCACACGCAGCCCCCCACCCCCCGAGGTCCATTTTCACTAGCAGAGTGCACCGTGGGCCAGTCCTTTGCTGTTTCTAGGCCACCCCAGTGGGCCAAATCTAACAGATCCGGCCCGCAGGCCTTGAGTTCGACACCTCTGGTATAGGGTCTTCTATGTTCTATACTCTGTGTCCGTGATGGCGAACCTGTGGCACATGTGCCAGAAGTGGCACGTAGAGCCATCTCTCCGGGCACACCAGCCGTCGCTCGTTGCTCTTCCGAGTTCCGGCGTGCATAGTCTTCCCACCCGTGGGAGTGCCGGAAACCAGAAAAGCAGCTGAGCTTCCCGTTTCCAGCGTGCTGGCCGGCTAATCTTCGCACGCACATATGCACCAGAAACTGGAGGACCAAGTGACCGGTGCACATGTGTGCCTGCCAGAAATGGGAAGTTCAGCTTCCTGGCACATATGTGCATCCCAGGGAACTGCTCTTCCGGATTCCGGTGCTCCCCCTCACGTGCTCCCCCATGCGTGCTCCCGCTTCGGCACTTGGTGCGGCAAAGGTTTGCCAACCCTCCTCTATGCATTTAACTTCCAATATTTTCAAAAAGGTGACTGTATCCACAGGTTGAAAATGAGCAGGAGAAAAAGGAATTTCTCCCGCAAAGTGGGTGGAACTGGCAATTTGCAAGGCGAGATACGCCGTGCAGTTTTGCCCTGTGTGAGGCCGTTATGCCTCCCCAAAAGCTGGGAGACAGCTGCAAACGAGGATTAGGAAGAAAGCATAGACTCTGCCTGGTCCTGCTTGGTGGGTGTTCTGTGCCCAGTAATCCCCAAACATCTGAAAGGCGCCATACCAGGTTAGAGCGGGTGGGAGGCGAAATTGTGATTAATCTTCCCCCCCCCCTTCCGAGACCAACGAGTTGCAAATTGGCAAGAAGAAATAAAAATTTCATCTTCTCGGCAAGCCACATTCGGAAATCTGCGTCAAACGACTCCCGCTTAGTTTATTCTCCGGCATCCAAGCCGATAAGCTTCTCAAGAGCCCCAGAAGGAATTTTGCACTCAGGAAATCTTAAGACAGTCCAAAGTGGATTTTATTTATTTGGGGCAGGTGGAATCGACCGTCAGGCTGCTGGTGGGGGATGGACGGGCGGGCAAATGACCCTTCCTTCCCTCCTTCCTTTCCCAACCTTATTATCAACAGTTATTTCACAGAATAACAGAATTGGAAGGGACCCTGGCGGTTATCTAGTCCAACCCTCTGTTCAAGCAGGAGACTTTATTCCATCCTTGATAAATGACTGCCCGGTCTCTTCTTCAAAACCTCCGGTGATGGCGCATTTACAACTTCTGGAGGCAAGTCGTTCCACTGGCTAATTGTTCTCACTGTCAGGAAATTTCCCTTTATTTCTAGGTGGCTTCTCTCCTTGGTTAGTTTCCATCCATTGCTTCTTGTTTTGCCTTCAGGTCAGAAGGTGGGATCCTACCAGTTTAACAAACAGTTCACCAAATGTGCACATAGACAGTTTGGAGAAAACTCACCTTCTGCATTGCTGCCGGCAAGGAAAACAGCTGAGGCGCTGCACTCTGCCACGCCGATCAGCTGGACTTCGGAAAGGGAAATATAGGTGAGTATAACGCAGGCGGGCCCACTTCAAATTTGGAGTGAACTAGTTTGCTTAGGGCTGAAAGTCAGAGCTAACTATTCGCCCGAACCGGTCTGAAACAGTAGAATCCCACCACTGCCAGGTGCTTTGACTCTCTCTTCTCTGTGGCAGCCCCCGAGATATTGGAAGACTGCTATCATGTCTCCCCTAGTCCTTCTTTTCATTAAACTAGACATACTTAATTTCAGCAACCGTTCTTGATATGTTTTAGCCTCCAGTCCCCTAATTGTCTTTGTTGCTCTTCTCTGCACTCTTTCCAGAGTCTCAGTTTCTTTTTTATATTGTGGTGACCAAAACTGGATGCAGGATTCCCAGTATGCTCTTATCAAAACATTATAAAGCGGTATTAAGACTTGACGTGATCTTGATTCTATCCCTCTGTTAATGCAACCTAGGACCGTGTTGGCTTTTTTGGCAGCTGTCGCACACGGCTGGCTCATATTTATTTATTTATTTATTTATTTATTTATTTATTTATTTATTTATTTATTTATTTATTTATTTATTTATTTATTTATTTATTTATTTATTTATTTATTTATTTATTTATTTATTTATTTATTATATTTCTATACCGCCTTTCTCCCGCAGGACTCAAGGCGGTTGTACAGTCAAGAAAAAATAAAAGATACATAAACAATCATAAAATTG
Source organism: Coluber constrictor foxii (assembly GCA_038048745.1). Taxonomy (NCBI): domain Eukaryota; kingdom Metazoa; phylum Chordata; class Lepidosauria; order Squamata; family Colubridae; genus Coluber; species Coluber constrictor. The sequence goes on along the minus strand of CM075958.1, from coordinate 22,166,260 downwards.
ATAATTAAAATTATAGCAAAGTTTAGCCCAAATTAAATAAAACCCAGAATTATATAATATTTTAATCATTCCCAGTTAACATGCTTAGCCCCGCCTGATTGAACATCAGGGTCTTGAGGGCACAGCGGAAAGCACGGAGATTAGGGATGTTTCGTATATCAGGGGGCAGTTCATTCCAAAGGGTTCGAGCACTTAATATTTGACTGGTTGTCCACTAAGACTCCAAGATCCCTCTCATAGTCACTGCTATGAAGCCTGATTTATCCCAATATGTGTACTTTTGTTTTTTCTTGCCTAAGTGTAAGACTTTATTTTTCTCTACACTGAATTTCATTTTGTTCACTAGGGCCCAGTGTTCAAGTCTGTCAAGATCCACCTGGATCTTGAGCCTTTCATCTAGGGCAGGGGTCAGCAATCTTAAATTCTCAAAGAGCCATTTGGACCCATTTCCCACAGAAAAGAAAACACCGGGAGCCACAAAACCCTTCCCGTGCCTGACTATTTCCTGAGCAGCCACAAAACTAATATATGTAGTTGAATTAAAACATTCTGTTTTCTTCTGAAACTTTTCTTTTTTTGGATTTATCCATGGTTGACCTACCGGGGTTGAAAAGCTCAATAAATCGTGTGCTGTGTGTATCACACATTGGTGGTTGTGACGTATATTTTGAGCGACAGGGAGCCGCAGCAGAGGGATGAAAGAGCCACATGCGGTCCAGAGCCGCGGGTTACTGACCCCTGATCTAGGGTGTTGGCTATTTCTGCCAGCTTAGTACCATCTGCAGATTTGATAAACTCCCCTTCTACCATGGGGATGCTTTTTTCATTGCCACTGTAACTTAGTGAACAGTCACTAAGTAAACTATTATAAATATAACCCCAGAAGACAAACTCAGGATCCAAAAAGTTCTTGACAGACTTGAACCATGGGCCCTACCCAATTTAATGCGGAGAAAAGATGATTAGGGGACTGGAGACTAAAACATATGAAGAACGGTTGCAGGAACTGGGTATGTCTAGTTTAATGAAAAGAGGAGTAGGGGAGACATGATAGCAGTCTTCCAGGGGCTGCCACAAAGAAGAGGGAGTCAAGCTATTCTCCAAAGCACCTGAGGGTAGGACAAGAAGCAATGGATGGAAACTAATCAAGGAGAGAAGCAACTTAAAACTAAGGAGAAATTTTCTGACAGTGAGAAGCATTAATCAGTGGAACAACTTGCCTCCCAGAAGTTGCGACAACACTGGAAGTTTTTAGGAAGATGTTGGATAACCATTTGTCCGAAGTGGTGTAGGGTTTCCTGCCTAAGCAGGGGGTTGGACTAGAAGACCTCCAAGGTCCCTTCTGACTCTGCTATTCTATTCTATTCTATTCTATTCTATTCTATTCTATTCTATTCTATTCTATTCTATTCTATCCATTCCATTCCATTCTTCATTCCTCTATTCTATTCTGTTCTGTTCTGTTCTGTTCTGTTCTGTTCTGTTCTGTTCTGTTCTGTTCTATTCTATTCTATTCTATTCTATTCTATTCTATTCTATTCTATTCTATTCTATTCCATTCTCCATTCTTCTATTCTATTCTGTTCTGTTCTGTTCTATTTATTCCATTCCATTCTCCATTCTCCATTCTTCTATTCTATTCTATTCTATTCTATTCTATTCTATTCTATTCTATTCTATTCTATTCTATTCTATTCTATTCTATTCCATTCCATTCCATTCCATTCCATTCCTCTATTCTATTCTATTCTATTCTATTCTATTCTATTCTATTCTATTCTATTCTATTCTATTCTATTCTATTCTATTCTATTCTATTTATCCAGTTTTGGTCCCCACCTTACAAAAAAGATGCTGAGACTTTGGAAAAAGTGCAAAGAAGAGCAACTAAGACAGGGGTGGGTTCTAAATTTTTTTACTACTGGTTCTGTGGCCGTGGCTTATTTTGTGGGTGTGGCTTGATGGTCATGTGACAATTCTTTAGGATTTAGCAGAGGTACTGGTCTACCACACTTTTAACTTGCAGAGCTCTACCGGTCTACTCATTTATTTTTGCAGGCATTGGTCTACCCATTTATTTTTTGCAGGCACTGGTCTACTCATTTATTTTTTGCAGGCATTGGTCTACCCATGTATTTTTGCAGGCACCTGTCTACTCATTTGTTTTCTTTTAACACTGATCAGCTGTAGGGCGGCCCTTTGAAGCCCCACGGCAAGAGTTTAAACAGTTTTTTTCCCTCTAGCCATCAGCTGGGACTCAGGAGGCAGCAATAGATTGGGGGTGGGGCCAAATAAAAGGTAAGAATAACGCAGGGGGGGGCGGGAGGGGAGAACTGGTTCGGTGATGTCATATCGTCACCACTACCGGCTCAGCGGAACCGGGCCAAACCAGGAGGAACCCACTACTGAACTAAGACGATCAAAGGCCTGGAGACAAAAACAGACGAAGAATGGTGTGAAGGACATTCCTTTTCTTTTGGATCGAAAGAAAAGATGGAGGCCGAAGTGTCCTGCTGGTTCATGCAGGTTAATCGGAGGGATCTGTTGTTGTGAGAAAGGAGGGCAGCCGACAGAGAACCTGCCTGTGGGAGCTTAAGCCCTTTCTTATGCTCACGATAACCCGAAACTGCAATTTTAAGACTTGCCTGCCAGACAGATGGGGAGCTTAAAATCATAAGCTTTTCAACATTTGGTGGTATTTTAGAGGTCATTTAGTCTTACCCCCACCTTGCATTAAGTAGGTTCACAGGATCCGGCATCCATGACGGCCGATAAAAAAGATACAACTGAGCACTACAGCCTTGAAATATTCGTGTTCAGCAGGAAAAAAAAACCAGAAAACCAGAGAGAGATGTCTACATACAGGTTGTCCTTGACTTACAATGGTTCATTTAGTGACCGTTTGAATTTACAACGGCACTGGGGGAAAAATGACTTAGGGCCGTTTTTCACATCAGAAACTCCGCCATTGTTGAATACGCACAGCCCTCTCTGCAGGCACGCTAACCGTCGCCCCAGTCCAGCTCCACTGCACATGTGCACATGCCTCCCACCGGCCAGTTGGTCTTCGGGTCTCTGCCATGCATGTGCGGGAGGTGGGACACATGTGGGGGATGCTTGCATGCATGTGTGGGGAACGGGGTGCATGCACAGGGGGTGTAGGTTGGTGCAGGAGGCTTTCCAAGCAGGAGGAAACAAAAAATGTGCATTTTTGATATTGCACTAAATCAGGGGTCCTCAAACTACGGCCCCTGGGCCGGATACATGCAATGAACGTTTGTGTTGCAGCAGAGAGTCTCCCCCTTTGGGGTCTTTTTGTGTGGGTCGGAGGGGGGCAGAAATTCTGACTTGGGGTCTGCTTCGGCCTCCTGGTGTGGGGCTTTGGGCGAAGGCTGGAGGGAAGCACCGTTGGTGGCGAAGAGCCAGACAGCCTCGCTCCAGTGGGACTGCCTCATGGCCTGGAACTGGCTGACTATCTCAGCCCGCTGAGCCTCCAGGCTCCAGTACCTGGCCTTGCACTCCCGCAGGTCTTCCCTCTGCTTGGAAAGCCTATGCTCCTAGTCCTCATTGAGGTGCTTCTGCTGAGCCTCCTTCTCGGTCAGATCCAATTTGAACTGAGCTGTTTTGCCAACTCTTTCTCATGACGGCTGCTTAGCTCCAACAACGGCTTCCTGTTGGAAGGAGCCCGGGCGGGCAGGCGAGGAATAGCGAGGTTGGCAAGGAGCCCCTCAACATGAGTGACATCAAGTTGGCCACGCCCACCCAGTCACATGACCACCTAGCAACACCCACCCAGCCAGTCATTAAGCAAATCGTATTAGCGGTCCGTGGGATTTAAAATTATGAATTTAGTGGTCCCTGAGGTCCGAAAGGTTGGTGACCCCTGGATTAGATGATCCTTAGAGCCCCTGCCAGCTCTAGGAGAGCGAAATCTTGCAAGAGACGGAAGCCAAGGTGTGCCGCAGCATGTTAAAATATGCTTTGCTCAGCCCGAGAAGCTTGGCAGAACTTCAAGGGAGATTTTTGATTTCGAATCCCTTCGGTATCGAAGACTAAAAATAATGAACGTTAGGTCAAACCTTCGGAAGTGCGGTAATTGGGGGAAGCAGGGCTGGGGGAGGAAGCATCTGCTCGGCAGGAAAATATTCCAGATTTAAACCTAGGGAATAAGAGAGATGGAAGGGCGGAAGCCTGGTTCCACAACCACTACCAGAGTAGTTGCTACGGTAGCTACGAGGAACTGTAGGAGACGTATCTTCAATACAGGCCCGTCCTCGACTTACGACCGCAACTGAGCCCAAGATTTCTGATGCTAGGTGAAACAGTTGTAAAAGGGAGTTTTGGCTCACTTTACAACCTTTCTCGCCGCAGTTGTTAAGCGAATCACTGCGGATGTTTAGTTAGTCCCACGGCGGCTAAACGGATAGGGCTTCCCCGTTGACTTTGCTCATCACAAGTTCGCAAAAGATGATCAGCTGACCCCGGGGACACTGCCAACGGTCATAAATACGAACCAGTTGCCAAGCCTCCAAATTTTGATCACGTGGGATGCTGGAACCTGTCGTAAGTGTGAAAACAGTCATAAGTCGCATTTTTCAGTGCTGTTGTAACTTCGAACAGTCTCTGAACGAATGGTTGTAAGATGAGGACTAGCTAGACAGGTAGTCCTCTACTTATAGCAGTTCATCTAGTGAGCATTAAAGTCTTCGGAGAAAGGCGGCATATAAATTAAATTAATTAAATTAAATTAAATTAAATTAAATTAAATTAAATTAAATTAAATTAAATTAAATTAAATTAAATTAAATTAAATTAAATTAAATTAAATTAAATTAAATTAAATTAAATTAAATTAAATTAAATTAAATTAAATTAAATTAAATTAAATTAAATTAAATTGGCACTCACCGTTACGACCTTTGCAGCATCGCCGTAATCACGTGATCAAAATTCAGGCACTTGGCAACAGGTTCGTATTTATGACCGTTGCGGTATCCCAAGATCACGTGATCCCCTTTTGCGACCTTCTGACGAGCAAACTCAATGGGGAAGCCAGATTCACTTAACAACCAGGTTACTAACTTATCAATTGAAGGTGATTCCCTTAACAACTGTGGCAAGAAAAGTCGTAAAATGGGGGGGGGGAAACTCCCTTAAAGAAATGTTTCACTCAGCAACGTAAAATTTGGGCTCAATTGTGGTCGGAAGTCGAGGACTGCGTGTATTTATATAAGCAAGCTCTACCTTTTCAATCTGTCAGGTCCCTCCAGGGATGGGCTGCTGGGGGTTCACAGGGGTTTGGGAGAACCTCTAGCTAAGATTCGGCGCAATTTGGAGAACCCCCAAATCCCACTCCTGGCTGGCCCCACCCACCCCACCACGCCCCACCCAGGAGTCCCCATGCGGCTCATTTTGGATGCAGGTAAGTGCAGGGCACACACGGAAGCTTGAGGAGGGCGAAAAGTTGGCCTACTGGAAGGGCCTTCGGAGCCTGGGGAGGCCATTTTCACCCTCCCGGAGGCTTGAGGAAAGCCACTGGAGCCCGAGGAGGCCAATTAGGCCACTCCCACCACAGCCACGCCCACTCAGCAACCGGGCAGAGAACCCTTTGCTAAAATTTTTGAAGCCCACCCCTGGGTCCCTCCCCCTGGCATGCAAGCCCCACCTCCCTGACTTGCTGGCTCCTCCCACAGAGAGAGAGAGAGAGAGAGAGAGAAAGTCCTTTTTCTGTTTTTCTGTTTAACGCAGCCGCCTCCCTTTGCTTTCCTGGCGCTTCAGCCGTGCTCAGGCTGCTCTTGCATTTAAGCGGCACTTCGCCGTCGCTGGCTTCTTTTCAACTGTCTGAAAGCAGTACTTGATGGCAACAAAGGAAAGGTTTAAACACGCTGTTGTGTGTTTGCTGCGACTACCGTCGGCGGCTCTGGCAAGACAGTGGATCTGAAAGGCTGTTTAGTCACACAGAAACCCCACTCCAAAAAAAAAAAAAGAAAAACCCTTCTCTGCGAGCCTACTCAGAAATACGTATTGAAGGGAAGCCAAACAGGAGTCCCTATAAAATTTCTTCGCTCACGTTTACGCCAAAGCTCGGCCTATTTGCAGGTTTAGAATGTCTTGCAACAGCCTTTCCAACATGGCCGTGTTAAAAAACAAAAAAAAAAGAGCTTGAAAAGAACCGAATAACAGAATGAAACACCTTCCCACCCTTATTTTAAAAAAGCCACCCATAAATTAAAAAAACAAAACACTGTACTTTAAAACAGTTTACAGGTAATTCTCCACTTAAAACAGATCATTTAGAGACCTTTTTACTGAAAAAAAAGGGACTTACGACCATTTTTCAAACTTACGACCATGGCGACATCCCCTATGGTCAGGTGATCAAAAAAACCCAACTGGGTCATATTTATGAGGGTTGCAGTGTCCCGGGGGTCATGTGATCCAGTGGTGAAATCCAAATTTTTTTAACTACCGGTTCTGTGGGCGTGGCTTAATGGATGTGACGTGTCTTGGTGGGCGTGGCAGGGGAAGGATACTGCAAAATCTCCATTCCCACCCCGCTCCAGGGGAAGGATACTGCAAAATCCCCATTCCCACCCCACTCTGGGGCCAGCCAGAGCTGGTATTTGCCGGTTCTCCGATCTACTCAAGATTTCCGCTACCGGTTCTCCAGAACCTGCTGGATTTCACCTCTGATGTGTGATCCCCTTTTGCGACCTTCTGACAGGCAAAATCAAGGGGGAAGCCAGATTCATTTAACAACTGTGCTACTAAATGGAAGAACTACAGCGATTTGCTTAGCAACGGGGGCAAGGAAGGTCACAAAATGAGACAGAACTCACTCAACAACTCTCTCGCTTAGGCAATGGAAATTTGGGGCTCAGTTGTGGTCGAGAACTAGCTGTATAAGCAATCAAGGGAGCCCGTATCTAGAAATGGCCTTTGTTTTATTTTTCTTTAGTTTCTCCACATCACTGTTTCTAAACTTTGGCAATTTTAAGAGGTGTGAACTTCAATTCCCAGAATTCCCCAGTCAGCATTTCCAGAGAAGCAATGGTGGACTATTTATTTTTATTTTATTTTTTTATTTGTTTTATTTTATTTGTCAAACACGTGTAATATAACAGATATAAATATGATTACGAATACAGGAAACGGATATGAATAAATGGGGACAGTAGGACAGGGACGGTAAGCACATTAGTGCGCTTATGTATGCCCCTCTTAGGAATGGGGCAAGGTTGACATTAGACAATATAAGGTTAAAATTTGGGGGGGTTGAGGATGTAATCTCAACGACACGCAGTTGTACATTTCTACCCCGGATCACCCCAATGATGCCCTTGCCGTGATGTCCCGCTGCCTGGAAGCCGTACGGATCTGATGGGGAGGAACAGGCTCAGACTCAATCCCTCCAAGACAGAGTGGCTGTGGCTGTCGGCGCCCTGATATAGCCAGTTGGTGCCATCACTGGCTATTGGGGATGAGATCCTGCCCCCCTCAGAGAGGGCTCGCAACTTGGGCGTCCTCCTGGATGCACGGCTGGCTTTAGACGATCATATGACGGCCGTGGCCAGGGGGGCTTTTTATCAGGTCCGCCTGATTGCCCAATTGCGTCCCTTTCTGGATCGGGACGCCCTACGCACAGTCACTCACGCTCTCGTCACTTCCCGTTTGGACTACTGTAATGCTCTCTACATGGGCCTCCCCTTGAGGAGCACCCGGAGACTTCAGCTGGTCCAGAATGCGGCCACGCGAGTGGTTATGGGAGCGACTCGTCGCTCCCGGGTAACTCCCCTCTTGCGTGAGTTGCACTGGCTTCCGGTGGTCTTCCCGGTGCGTTTCAAGGTGTTAGTTACCATCTTCAAAGCGCTCCATGGCTTAAGACCGGGATATTTACAGGACCGTCTTCTGCCAATGAATACCTCCCACCGCCCGATACACTCTCACAGAGAGGGCCTCCTCAGAGTGCCGTCTGTCAGACAATGCCGACGGGCGGCCCCCAGGGGGAGAGCATTCTCTGTGGGAGCCCCAGCCCTATGGAATGAACTACCCCCGGATATAAGAAAAATTCCTGACCTCCGCGCCTTCCGACGAGCCCTGAAGACCCTACTATTTCATCAAGCCGGTCTGACTTAAATTTGTGTTAATTTTAATAGGGGTTTTTAGGGGTTTTAAATTTTATGGCCAAATAGTTTAATTATTTTATTAGTTTTAATTTTTATACGTGATTGTTTTAATATGGCTGTAAACCGCCCTGAGTCTCCTCGGGGAGAAGGGCGGTATATAAATGCAATAAAACTAAACTAAACTAAACTAACCACAGAGTCTGTAGTGCATTCCAGGCATTGACCACTCTGTTGTTTACCTTGTTTGTATCTATTCGTGTATTATTGAGGTTGAAACTGAAGTAGCCCTTGACAGGTAGGATATTATAGCAGATAATTTTGTGTATTACGCTTAGGTCAGACCGAAGGCAGCGTAGTTCTAAGTTGGCCAAGGCCAAAATTTCAAGCCTGGTGGCCTAAGGTATTCTGTTGTGAGAAGAGGAGTGGAGGACTCCTCTTGTGAAATACCTCTGAACTTGCTCAAATGGATTAATGTCCGATATGCAGTGCGGGTTCCAAGCACATGAGCTGTATTTGAGAATTGGTCTAGCAAAGGTTTTGTATGCCTTAGTTTGCAGTACAATATTACTTAAGACAGCTTTGCTTTTAGTGGAGCTGACAATCACAGTGGGAAGGAATTGAAATTCCTCTCTGGATAAAGGTGAGGACTTGAGATGGCCCAGAGTGCTCCTTGCAGATATTTTCTCTATCCAGATGCTAAAACGGGGATTTTTGTACATTTTAGAGCTCTGGGAGAGACAGGTTTGCTCAAGCTGGTTCAGAGCATTTGAAAAGGACACTGAATTCCCCGATTTCCTCACTTAATCACTTTTATTTGAAATACCTTGTAAATTGTGTTTTTAAGACATTAAGAACCTCCAGAAGGACAAATTTTATTACACTGGGTGATTTTCCTTCAACCCGGCAGCAAAAGAAGATTTATGCGAGTTTAAGACTTTTTTTTAAAAAAAAACTTTTCCTACTTGGTATTAAGGATGATTAAAATGTTGATTTTGGAAGGTTTTCAAAGGGACTAAGAGATCAGATTGCCTGGAAATAAGATTTTTTTTTGAGGTTATCCTTTGTGGAAGACAATTTTTTTACCTGTGCATTTTTAGAGAAAACGAGAGGGCATTGCGTAAAAGGAAAAAGAAATATGAAATTGATTTGCTTGTTCAAAGTTTATATAATAAAGCTTCAGCTTTCAAACTTAATTGGCAAAAGTTCATTAAGAAGTATCAGAAATATTCAGATAAATGGATGGATGGATGGATGGAAAGAGAAAGATAAACATGATTATTTCTGACAGAAATTAATGGACTTTTGCTGATTTAAGATTGAAAATTGAAGCTTTATTTGCCAATTGATAAAAATGAGATAGATTTTGGTTGAAATATTAGACATGGTGTTGAGATATTGAAAATATTTGTACTTGTTTTGACGAAGAAGGAAGTAATTTCATTTTTTAATTTTTTTATTGAATATATTTTTCTCTATTCCCCTCCATTTCCCCCTTTTTTCACTTTTTCTCCTTTATGTTTTTCTTCGTTTGTATTAGTTTATTATCGCAGTATTTTAAAACTTCAATAAAAACATGATCAGAAGTTCCCAGCCAGCTTGCAAATGCTCAATTATGACTCCTTTTTCTTTCCACTAATTATGTAGGCAATTATTACTCAACCTTTGCTGCGCTGGCTGGGGAATTATGGGAGTTGAAGTCCACAAATGCTAGCGGGAGAATTATGGGGATTGAAGTCTACAAATCCTAGCTGGGGAATTATGGGAGTTGAATGTTGCTTTTATCAGATTGACTCCCTTGGGGACATTGCTGACAACATGTTGTGTGAACCAGCCTATGTGTGTGTTATTCTCTGGATAAGAGAATTGCTGACAGAGTTTTGGGAGGCTTTAGATGTGGATTTGCACCATTTTGGAATTTTCAACCATGGCAGTTTTTAAGAGGTGTGGACTTCAGCTCCCAGAATGTCCCAGTCAGCTATGTTGAGGTGTGGACTTCAGCCCCCAGAATTCCCTAGTCAGCCATGCTTCCCCAGTCAACCATGCTGAGGTGTGGACTTCAGCCCCCAGAATTCCCCAATCAGCCATGCTGAGGTGTGGACTTCAGCCCCCAGAATTCCCCAATCAGCTATGCTGGGCTGGGGAATTCTGGGAGTTGAAGTCCACACTTCTTAAAGTGGCCAAGGTTGAGAAACACTGGTTTAAATCAACTAAAATCCACTGCTCATTCAAACTAGAAACATCATCACAGAGAATCAGAGCTGGATTATTAGGAAAATGGTACCTAAAACGATTGAATGGATTTTTCTCCATTCTTCTGAGAGTTGAAGCAGGAATCTATATATATAGGGGAAACAGGATAGTGTCCCACCTCACAGGGTTCTTGTGAGGGTGAGATGCATGAAGTGCCTCAAAACCTCTAAAAGGAGCCAAGAGAATGTACATGTTTAATATAACAAGGAAAAAGATTGAGAGAAAAAAACATTTTTTTTACTTCTTCTGTGATCAGAAAAAGGAACTGTGGAATTTAGGTGATACTTGACATTCATCCTTTTTTTAAAAAAGCATTTTTGAATGGGGACATTTTCAGCCATACATTTTATTTCATTTATTTATTATTAGACTTCTAGGCCTCCCATCTCACCGAGGCACCCTGAAGTAGCTTAGCTTGCAAATTGACTGGAGGTGGAGAGAATTAAATTATTCTATACATTCCAAAAAGAAAAAGAAAAGAAAAATTAAAGTTGATTTAGGGGCAAAAAAAAGGGGGGGGGGAAGCAAGAGGCTCCATTGGTTAATCCCTACTGCCATCTGGTGGCCGGTTAAAGAATCGCAGGCGTTGAGATGCCGACCAATGGGCGACGTTGAAAAGCAGAGATGAGGTCATCCAATCTCAGATTTTGCATTTTGCAATTGAAAGTAGATCCATTGGGCGTTTCAGGAGGAGAAAAAGCATTGTTTAATGGCAGGTCGTCTATTTTAGTGCAAAAATTCCCAAATTCAACGACCACCAACCTCAGGAAGATTTAGTCTTAATTTTGGTCAGCCGAGACTCATATTTTAAACTGTGGCATATTCTGCTTTTTTATCATCTATGCTAGCTTGTTCCACACTAATTAAAAAGAAAAAATAGAACAGCAGAGATCTACCAATTCGTAGTTTTTGTGTCTTAATTCTTCCCAGTTAAAAAATAATCGGAACAGAATAAAATCACAAAGCTGAAAGGGACCTTGGAGGTCTTCTAGTCCAACCCCCTGCTTAGGCAGGAAATCCTACACTTCAGACAAATGGTTATCCAACATCTTCTTAAAAATCTCCAGTGTTGGAGCATTCAGAACTTCTGGAGGCAAGGAGTTCCACTGGTTAATTGTTCTCACTGTCAGGAAATTTCTCCTTAGTTCTCGGTTGCTTCTCTCCTTGATGAGTTTCCACCCATTGCTTGTCCTGCCCTCAGGGGCTTTGAAAAATGGGTTGACCCCCCCTTCTTTGGGGCAACCCCACAAGTACCGTAACTGCTTGTATTTTATTTCTGAATTGGTCAGACCTCGTTTATATCCAGGACTCGGCATCAGATTTGAAGAATCTGAAGAACGTTAAAAGACGGAAAGGACAATCAGGAAATTAAGTTAGAGGAAGAGAAAATGGGAAGGTTTAATCTTGAGAAAAAAATAATCTCAAGAGGGAAGGGCCGAGCAATACAGGTAGTGCTCACAATTGAGCCCCAAATTTTCTGTTGCTAACAGCAGTTAAGCAAACTTTACCCCATTTTACGACCTTTCTCGCCGCAATTGTTCTGTCAATCACTGCAGTTGTAAGTTGTTAAGTTAGTTAAGGAATTCTGGGAGCTGAAGTCCACAAGTCTTAAAGTTGCCAAGGTTGAAGACCCCAAGGTTGAAGACCCCTACTCTAATTAAGGAGTCCCCAATGCCCAGCATGCCAGAAACCGGGCCACGCAAACAAGCAAAGCCCCATCCGTGGGATGCAGGCAGCATGCAAAACCACGCCTCTAGTCCACGGAAAAACGTCTCTCCATGGACCCGTTCCTGGTGTCCAAAGGGTTGGGGGCTGCTGCTCTAAACCTGGGGGCGGGGAGAGAATCAGGGGTTCAGACTTTTTTTAAAACATGGCTTGTGCGGGCGGGGGAGATATCTTGGATTAGATGTCCATGGGGAGGTCAAAAAAGTCAATATGGCAGCCATAACTGGTGTTCCAGGGGGCAAAAGTGGTAACTGTAAGCAGATAAGGTTAATTTCTTAGGTTCCCATCCCTGCAGCTAAATAAATGGGATCTGGATCGGGTCTACGCTGTCTGGTCCTATAGGCCGAGCATCAAACGAGGGGGTTGGACTAGATGACCTCTGAAGTTCCAACTATCTTTCCACTATTGTAAAAAGGCACCCATTCAAATTGGTGAGGTGTTTCCTTGCCACCCAGTCAAGTTTCTAAACGCTTTGTTCTTTTTCTTCTGCAGGCGACCTCCTCTGACTGTTTCAGCCTCTCAATTTTCTTTCCGACGTGACCCGTGAGGACTTCAGAGGGATCCTTCAAATGAGGACATCGCTGGAAGCAAAGGCTTCTCTTTGTAGCAGGCCAGGCTTCTCGTTCTGCTTTTTGAAAGAACGTTAATTTTCAAACCTGCCCACTTTAAGATGGGCAGACTTCAACTCCCAGCATGGTAGCTGGGGAATTCTGGGAGTTGAAGTCCACCTGTCTTAAAGGAAGCTGGCTGGGGAATTCTGGGAGTTGAAGTCCACCTGTCTTAAAGGAAGCTGGCTGGGGAATTCTGGGAGTTGAAGTCCGCCTGTCTTAAAGGAAGCTGGCTGGGGAATTCTGGGAGTTGAAGTCCGCCTGTCTTAAAGGAAGCTGGCTGGGGAATTCTGGGAGTTGAAGTCCGCCTGTCTTAAAGGAAGCTGGCTGGGGAATTCTGGGAGTTGAAGTCCACGCATCTTAAAGCATGTCAGTTTAGGGATTCTGGAAGTTTACATCCACCCAACTTGAAACATGCTGCCAGGAGAATTCTGGGAGTTGAAGTCCATACATGGTAAAGCGTGTTGGCTGGGGAAATCTGGAAGTTGAAATCCACCCACTTTAAAATTGCCAAGTTTAAGAAACACTGCCCCCCAAAATCAATCTTGCCTTCTGCTTTTTCCGCATTCCATTTCAAACTGTAAATTTTTTTATCTTTTTTTTTTCTGGATACGGTGCCCACTCACTAACATCTAAGCAGCTTGTCCAGCATGCCAAAGGAAGATTGAACACTGGCCAAACCGAATACAGATAGTCCTCAACTTGCAACCATTTGAAGTTACAAAAACATTGAAAAAAGTGACTTAAGACCATTTTTTTACACTTATAACCATTGCAGCATCCCCACCGTCACATGCTCAAAATTCAGAGGCTTGGCTTTTGCGACCTTCGAACAAACAAAGTCGTTGGGGATGCCACATCCACTTAACAACCGTGGCTAATCTTAACAAACGGCAGTGATTCCCTTAACAAATGTGGCAAGGTAGGTCGTAAAACGGGGCAAAACTCATTTAACAGCTTGCGTTAGCGACAGAAATTCCCGGCTCCGTTGTGGTTGTAAGTCAAGGACTACCTGTATTCACCCATCCTTCACGGAAAATTTTATTTTCACGGAAAACACGGATAAGGTTATTCAAGTTTATCGGCTCCCCCAATCTGCCTCAAAGATTTTCCCATCAGCTCAATACAGTAAGATTTATTATTTGTGGAAAATGGAATGTTTCCTGCGAAACAACTGAATGGTATCCCGGTAAGAACATACCCAGAGCCGGGAAGAGGAGGAAACACACGCGCACACACACACACACAGAGTGGGGGGAAAAAAAAACCACGGTTAAGTTCACATCATCTGCAAGCTACTGTGGTGGGCTTCTGTTTCAGCAACAACAGTTCAAGGCCATAACCAGGGGAGCAAAATTCCACAGAGTGGCCACAGAGTTGTGACGGAAAAGGGGGGGAAAAAAATCTTCAATAACGGCGAGCGAAACGCGGGTCGCCCGGCGGAGTTGTTCTATCCTGGCTTGCAAAACCGCCTGGCATACTGGGTGCTTGCGCGACTGGGTTCTGCGATCCGTCTTGTGCAAATTCTCCACGCCTGTGTGGACAAAAAAAAAAAAGAACTTCTTTAGTTCTGAGGTTTCTCTCACGTTCCTTTAGATGAGGAGCTTTAAGGATGGATTGACAGTTCGGTCTAGCAGCAAAGGGACCAGGCTAGAAACTGTGGAGATGGGGAATTTTAGTCCTGAACCTAGTTATGGAAGCTGCCTGGGTGACTCATCCAGGAGATGAGGAGTTCTAGTCCCATCTTAGATATGGAAGCTGGGTGACTCTTAGTCAATCATCAGGAGATGGGGAATTCTAATCCTATTTTAGATATGGAAACTGGCTAGGTGACTCTTATCAATCATTCATTAGGAGATGGGGAATTCTAGTGCTGCCTTAGCTGTGGAAGCCAACAGGGTGACTTTGGGCCAATCAACAGGAGACAGTGAGTTCTAGTTCTGCCTTAAGTTGGTTGGGTGACTTAGGGCCAATCACCAGGATATGGCGAGTTCTGGTCTAGACTAAACATACACAATTCTGAGCCTGGCTAGCTCAGCAGATTAAGCATTGTAATTAAACACCAGCTGTCTGCAATTATTGTAAATTCGAATCTCACCAGGCTCAAGGTTGACTCAGCCTCCCATCCTTTCTAAAGTAGGTAAATTGAGGACCCAGTTTGTAGGGGCAATAAGCTGACTTTGTATAAACATACAAAAGTATGAAGGCTATTGCTTAACGCATTGTAAGACGCCCTGAGTCTCCAGAGAAGGGCGGCATATAAATCAAATTTAAAAAAAAAAACCAATTCCTGCAACTGTTCTTCATATGTTTTAGCCTCCAGTCCCCTAATCTTTGTTGCTCTTCTCAGCACTCTTTCTAGAGTCTCAACATCTTTTTTATACCATGGCAACCAAAACTAGATGCAGTATTCCAAGTGTGGCCTTAAAAGTAAAGGTAAGGGTTCCCCTCACACATATGTGCTAGCCGTTCCTGACTCTAGGGGGGGGTGCTCATCTCCGTTTCAAAGCCAAAAAGCCACTGTCCGAAGACGTCTCCATGGTCATATGGCCGGCATTGCTAAACGCCAAAGGCACACAGAGAGCTGTTCCCTTCCCACCAAAGGTGGTCCCTATTTTTCTACTTGCATTTTTTTACGTGCTTTCAAACTGCTAGGTTGGCAGAAGCTGGGACAAGTAACGGGAGCACACCCTGTTACGCGGCACTAGGGATTCGAACCGCTGAACTGCCAACCTTTCAATTGACAAGCTCAGTGTCTTAGTCACTAAGGCATTATAAAGAGGTATTCACACTTCACGTAATCTTGATTCTCTCTCTGTTGATGCAGCCCAGAACTATGTCGGCTTTTTTGGCAGCTGCTGCACACGGCTGGCTCATATTTAAATGGCCGTCCACTAGGACTCCAAGATCCCTCTCACAGTTACTGCTATTGAGCCAGGTACCACCTATCCTGTACCTGTGCATTTAGGTTTTAGAATGTAGAAGCTTACTTTTTTTCACCATTGAATTTCAAGTTGTTACATAGCGCCCAGTATTTTGTACATCCCAGACTGCACATCCCTAAGCTAACGTCAAAACATTGGGAGCACATCAAGGAGCCAATTCGTGCCCTAGACAGGCAGCTGGATGGGCCCATTTGCTGAGGTTGAAACCACAAAGCATTATCAAGATGAAGATGAAGAGAAGACAAAAATTTGTCTACCGAGATAGAAAAGTTATTTGATATAATTGTTGTGCATTTTGAAAGAACATGAAGTTTATAATAAATATGCTGGATACTTAAGATAGAAAACTATTAGATATGATTGTTATATATTTTATTAGTATATATTAAGGGGGTCTGATTTATGTTAATAACTATTAATGGGGGGTTTTTTGATACAGAAAATTTTTTGAAATGGATGTTATATATTACACTTAGCGGGATTGATAGAAATACTAGTATTTTATAGTGGGGTTTAAAGATTAAAAGAGTATTATTGATGGATAACTGAGTATTTGAGGTAAAATTGGCAACTGAGGTAAATATCTTTATTATTATTAGTCTTTTTATTATATTACTAAATGTTTCACTGTATTTTTTTTTAGCTTAATATAAGTAAGGTTCTTTTTAAATTAGTAGCAGAAGTCAAGGGGGGGAGAGGAATAGGGGCGGTTTAAAATACTTGATAAGTTTATGGTAATTAAATACTTGATAGAATAATTTTATATATATTTACTGTATGGAAGTCAAGGGAGGGAAGGGTGGGGAGGGAAGGGAAGGAAAGCAGGGGGGAGGGGGGGAATGAAAAATGTATTATAAAACTTTTTCAATAAAAAAAAAACCACAAAGCATTTAAGAAGTAATTTCAAGTCGCAATGAGAATGGGATGATTTAATAAATTTCGGGATGATTTTTAAGTGATGTATTTCCTAAGCAAACTTGCATCCCAAAAAAACCCACTGTTGCCAAATTTGAATCTCTGTTTCACTTAAAGATGCTTTTCTCTCATCCTGGATCCTCGTCCTCCAAAATTCTGAGTTAATCATCGCCCTTCTTTTTCCAGTTTAAAAAAAAATGGTATTGTTTTATAGCCTGTTCGGTATGTAATTAAATAAACTGTACCTGTATAAATGAAAGCCAGGTCATCAGAGTTAAATGATGGGCAGTTTGAGAATGAAAAAATCTTTCCACCCTCAAGTAGGATATATTAATATTCACTGTGCCCAATCATAACAAAACAATAGAATCACGGAATGACAGAATAACAGAGATGGAAGAGGTCTTCTGCTCCAAACCCCTGCTCAAGCAGACCACCTTACTGGAGGCCAAAACATATGAAGTATACCGTATCAGACAAATCATCATTCATGAGCTACTAGTTGGCATTCAGAGAAATCTAGCAAGGTTGAGAGGGACCCTGAAGGTTTTTAGGGCAAAACCACTAAGCAACCCCTATAATTTTCCTATTCAGGTACTCCTCAACCTAGGACCACAACTGAGCCCAAAATTTCCACTGCTAAGCAAGACAATTATTAAGAGAGTTTCGGCCCATTTTACAACCTTTCTGGCCACAGTTGTTAAGGGAATCCTTGCAGTTATTAAGTAAGTAACATGGTTGTTAAGTGAATCCGGCTTCCCCATTGACTTGGCTTATCAGAAGGTCGCAAAAGGGGGAACCACATCATCCCGGGACTCTGCAATTGTCGTAATTATGAACCAGTTGCTAATCATCCCAATTTTGATCCTGTGACCATGGGGATGCTGCAACGTGTGTGAAAATGGTCGTAAGTCATTTTTTTCAGTGCTGTCGCAACTTCAGAAAGTCACTAAGGGAATGGTAAGTCGAGGACTATCTACGGCACCCCCATAATAATACTTTGGCACAA
Organism: Coluber constrictor foxii; assembly: GCA_038048745.1. Lineage (NCBI taxonomy): Eukaryota > Metazoa > Chordata > Lepidosauria > Squamata > Colubridae > Coluber > Coluber constrictor. Next base: position 22,148,682 of record CM075958.1, on the reverse strand, counting down.
AACATATGAGGGGTGGGGCGGCGGAGGACAGATCTTGGTTGTACTTCTGTATGCGGGGAGGGTGAGCTTTCTTCAAGAGGGCTTCTTAGGGAAAGGATGTGAGATAAAAGTGGGGAGACAGGAATAGAAATAAAGGGATCTTTTATTGATACTCACCCTGGTATTTCTCCTCTGTTCATTACATGGCCGGGCCCAGTCTGGCTAGGAACATTCCGCTCTCCGCCTAACAAGCCAAAATAAGAGTTTACTGTGGCATACACATCCACCTATCATTATTGAAGAACATCATTTGTAAAACCACCAGGGTTTAAAGTTGTGACATGTGCACACACCAAATATGGGGCTCCACCGCTTGTGTCTGACCCAAAGACCTGGCTCGGCCTCTTGAGAACAAAATGGGATCCTTCAGGCACTCTAAGCTTGGTGTTTTCTTGGGAGACATTTCATGACCCAGCTAGGTTATATCATCAGTGCTAGAAGAAAGTGGGGTTTGTGGAGGAGGAGGAGGAGGAGGAGAGGACTGTGTGGTCCTTGGTGCTCTCTGAGCTTGGTTGTTTTCTTGTAAACATTACCCAACTAGGTAGCACATCAATGGTAGATGGGAGTGGGGTTTGCTCTCAGTTTATATACAAGTGACTTGGCCTGTCAGCATTGGTGGGAGTATTCTTGATGCTTCCTTGATTAGGCTGTTATATACCAAACCCCAACTCCCTTCTAGCACTGATGATGTTACCTAGTCTGGTAATGAAATGTCTGCCAGAAAACAACGAAGCTCAGAGATCACCAAGGACCCCACGGTTCAACCCTGAGCTACAAATATTCTCTTCTATCGGTACAGGAGCTGCCTTATCAAGAATAGGCCGGATCCTTTCATCACAGGCAGGGGGCGCCACCAAATCAAACACTGTCCAACTCCATCTAGGAAGAAAGGTGGGCTTTTACCTTGCCATCGATCATGGTCCATCTCTCCGTCTGCACTCCCTGTCCAGGAGCGGTCTTGATGCCCCTCCAGCTTTCGGCCGTGATCTCCCCAGTGTCTCCCTTCCCTGGAAGAGGGTGGGGAGGAAATAGCAGGGGTTTTTTTTTTTTTGATCTCTTGCCAGTTTTCAAACATGTTTTTATTGTTTTAATTGTAGTGTATTTTTTGACCTGTAAATTGCCCCTGAGTCATTAACTGAGATGGGCAGATTAGATAGATAGATAGATAGATAGATAGATAGATAGATAGATAGATAGATAGATAGATAGATAGATGGATGGATGGATGGATGGATGGATGGATGGATGGATGGATGGATGGATGGATGGATGGATGGATGGATGGATGGATGATAGATAGATGATAGATAGATAGATAGATAGATAGATAGATAGATAGATAGATAGATAGATAGATAGATAGATGATAGATAGATGATAGATAGATAGATGATAGATAGATAGATAGATAGATAGATAGATGATAGATAGATAGATAGATAGATAGATAGATAGATAGATAGATAGATAGATAGATGATAGATAGATAGATGATAGATAGATAGATAGATAGATAGATAGATAGATAGATAGATAGATGATAGATAGATAGATAGATAGATAGATGATAGACAGACAGACAGACAGACAGACAGACAGACAGACAGATAGATGGAGATAGTGAGAGATAGATGGATAAAGTGAGAGAGAGAGAGTGAGCTTGTTTCCCAATCAATATAACCAACAACACAGAATGTGGGTCTGGGCAACTTAACTTCACACAGTGCACTAAATTACAATTTCGTTTCATAGATTTGGGTTTAACGCCTGGGGCAAACACCCGTTTAAATTATTATCATGACTGTCGTCGTTTTATATTATGGATCGACATACATACATTTCTTGGCTCTTGGCAAGAAAAAATATCTAAGAAATGCTGATACAGTCTTGTTTTTTTTAAAAAAAGAACAAATATTGCCCCCCAGTGGAACTTCTCCATAGGCAGGTGCCTTTTTAGAGGTGTTGGGATTTACAGGCAGTCCTTGATTTACAAAGCTTCTTACCAACCGTTTTACTAACTTTAAACCAGAGCACTGATTGACTTACTGTACTTTTCGGAGTATAAGATGCAATTTCCCCCCTCCTAAAATAGGGTGGAAATGTTGGTGCATCTTATACACCAAATGCAGCCACTTTTGGCCTCCCAAAACCCCAGATGTCCTGTTTTCGCCAACAGGCCCATTTTTGGACTCCCAAACCCCCCATGCGTAGCATTTTTGCCCTCCCCAGCCCCCAGGAGCACTCTGCAGGCCTCCCAAACCCTCTGCGGGTCCCGTTTTTGCTAAAAACAGGCCCATTTTTCATAAAAACGGGACACGCAGAGGGTTTGTGAGGCCTGCAGAGTGCTCCTGGGAGCTGGGGAGGGCAAAAACCAGAGGCGCGGAAGCCAAAAATTATTTTTTATAGTCCAAAAAAATACACCTATGGCAAGAAAGGTCATAAAACACTGACTTAATAACTGTCTTGCTTGGAAATGGAAATTTGGGTCTCCTTTGTGGCCATAAGTTGAGGACTGTCCTGTAATGACTAGGGAGGGTGTGGATCCTTTGGCACTAACCACACTGAAGGGAATGTGTACATTCTCCCTGCCCCGATTCCTCAAATTTGAATTCACAATGAATTGATCTTTTGGCTGGCCATGCCAGCTCTGGAAGAGTCAAATCAATGGTTATCTCCTCAATGGTTCAGTCTCTATCCCCAGCACACTGTATCCAGAGAGCCAAAGCCTAGGTCGGCATAAACAGGTAGTCCTCGACTTACAATGGTTCGTTTAGTGACAGTCTGAAGTTATAACGGCACCAAAAAGATTGATTTATGTTTATTTTACACATATGATGGATGCAGCATCCCCATGGGCACATGATCAAAATTCTGACGCTCGGCAACTGGCATGTATTTATGATGGTTGAACGATCCCAAGGTCATAGGATCCCCATTTATAACCTTCCCAGCCAAGCTTCCAACAGGCAAAGTCAAGAGGGGGGTGGGGGAAGTCGTAAATCGAGGATTATCTGTATGCGTGTACCTCCCTCTTTCTTTCTCCAAAAAACATGGATGAAAGGCACCTCTTCCTCTTTAAATCAACTCACCGGGGAGGTAAACCTCGGCCTCTGCTCAGCCTCCGCTCTGACCCGTAACCCCCCCAGCCGTCCCGGGAATGGCGATCGGGGCCCCCGTGCCTCTCGTCAGGATAGTGCTGAAAGAGATAGGCCACAAAATCAGGTTACAAAGCTTCTCGACGCTAAATGTTCACATGTTAAAACGACAGCGGGGTTAAGGGAGCAGCTGTGAGTCCTGGTGGCCCAATGGTTAAAGTGCAGCATTGCAGGCTGACTCTGCCCACAGCCCAGAGTTCGATCCTGATGGGGCTCGAGGTTGACTCAGCCTTCCATCTTTCCAAAGTTGGTAAAATGGGGACCCAGATTTGGAAGGCGGGGGCAGGGCAATAGGCTGACTCTGTAAACCGCTAAGAGAGGGCTGTAAAAGCACTGTGAAGCCGTATATAAAGTCTAGGTGCTATTGCTAACGTAGTATGATTAATATTATTAGTTTCTTCCACCATTGGACCAATTTGGCCTTTACTTTCCACATCATCCCCATTTCCTCCTTCAGGTCCTGATACTTCTCCAGTTTCTCCTATTCCTTCTTCTTGAGGTTGCTCTCACTTGGCACGGCTGCATCTGGCGCTAGTGATGGTGATATAGTGGATATCAATATGTCTGCCTGTCTATATTTCTATCTATATTTCTCTCTCTCTCTCTCTCTCTCTCTCTCTCTCTCATCTAATCTATTTTATCTATCTCTTTCTATCTATCCATCCATCCATCTCTCTCATTTCTCTTTTCCATCATCTCTCTTCTCTATTTCTCTATCCCTGTATCTATCCATCTCTCTCTCTCTTCATATATTTTATATATTTTCTATTTCTATCTCTCTTCTCTATGTCTATCTATCATCTATTTATCTATCTCCATCTTTCTATCTGTACATCTATCATCTATCGATCGACAGTTGATAGATGTACAGATAGAAAGATGTAGATAAATAGATGATAGATAGACATAGAGAAGAGAGATAGAAATAGAAAATATATAAAAGATTGATTGATCTATCTATCTATCTATCTATCTATCTATCTATCTATCTATCTATCTATCTATCTATCTATCTATCATCTCCTTAATTTACAATCATTAGTTTAGTGGAAGAGCCGGGGTAGCACAGTGGTGAGTATGGAGCATTGCAGGCTAACTTTGCCCACTGCCAGAAGTTCAATCCTGGCTCAAGGTTGTTTCAGCGTTCCATCCTTCGAGGTCAGTAAAGTGGGGATCTAGATTATTGTGGGCAACATGCAAATAATGCTTCTACATTGCAAACCACCCAGAGAGCGCTGTAACGCAAGATGGGGTAGTGTATATAAACCTAAATGCTATTGCTAAATGCCTAGCTATGTCTTTGGGGCGCTCGTCAGTGGGCCATGAAGCCGAACGCGAAAGCCAGCTCCTCTTATCAAAAACATTATTTTAAAAAAAAAAAACCTCGATGGCTGCTCAGTTTGGAATAAATTGTGATCCTGTCACCCTTACATCTGTAGCAAATCCACTTTCAGTTTAACGGCCGCAGAAAGCGAGTGTCTGTGTTAAACAAAACCTGACTTTGGATGAAGAAGCATCTAATTTCACGGTCCAAATTTTTAATGGCTAATTTGCATTCCCATGTCGGCGATGGGAGAGTATGTGAAAAAGACCATGCAGGAGAGCAGCCCACACGAACTCAAGAGGTGGGCATCTAAAAACGAAACAGAGGTAGTCCTCGACTTACGACCACAATGGGGCCCAACATTTATGTTGCTAAGTGAGACACTTAAGTGAATTTTGTCCCATTTTACAACAAAGGGGCGCAGCGGTTAGAGTGCAGGCTGCTTCTGTTGATCACCGGCTGCCAGCAGTTTGGCAGATCAAATCTCACCAGGCTCAAGGTTGATTCAGCCTCCCATCCTTCCGAGGGTGGGAAAATGAAGACCCAGATTGTTGGAAGGGCAAGAGGCTGACTCTGTAAAGCGCTTAGAAGACTATAAAGCACTGTGAAGCGGTATATAAATCTTAAGCGCTACTGCTATTTCTTGCCACGATTGTTAAGTGAATTGCTGCAGTCATTAAGCCAGTCACACGGTTGTTAAGCGAATCCGGCTTCCCTGTTGATTTTGCTGGTCAGAAGGTGGCAAAAAGGGATCACGTGACCTCGGGACATTGCAACTGTCATAACTGTGAGTCAGTTGCCAAGGGCCTGAATTTTGACCGTGTGACCATGGGGCTGCTGCAATGGTTGTTAAGTGTGAAGAATAATCGTAAATTGCTTTTTTCAATGCCGTCGTAACATCGAACGGTCACTAATTGAATGGTTGTTAAGTCGAGGACTGGCTGTAAAATTGGCTTGTTCAAAAGGCAACCTTGGGAATGATGGGTGTGGCCTCGACTCTCCCTTCCTTTGATGGACGATGGACACAGTTTGAGCGAGCTTCTGTCGTCCACCTTTGACTTCAGATCTGCCCCTTAGAAATTGCAAATCCTAAACCCTTAAAAACAGGGCAGTTTTCCAGCAAGAGGCAGAGATTAAATTTAACAATTCACACCATCGATCAAGCCGAACGTACCTGTCCATCTCGGTCTGGCCCCATTCTTGAACTTTCTCTCCTAGAAGGAGAAAAGGAAATTATCCACCACACACATAGATATATATATTTATCAGAAATTGAAATAATTATGAAGTTTAGATGATCCCAGCCGCCTTGACCCTGTGCAGAAAAAGTATAAATAGGTATCTTTGTAAAGGTGTAGATGCCTTTATGTTGATGAATGACGGTTATCACCAGTAGTGGGTTTCAATTTAGTTTGCTACCGGTTTGCTCGTGTGCGCAGAAGCGTCCGGGCGGAGCCTCCCACCCGATCCGGGGAGAACCTGTAGCAACCTGGTGGCTCGGCAGACTACAGCATTGTGATTAACATCAGCTGTCTGCAATTACTGTAAGTTCGAATCTCACCAGGCTCAAGGTTGACTCAGCCTTCCATCCTTTCTAAGGTAGGTAAAATGAGGACCCAGTTTGTGGGGACAATAAGCTGACTTTGTATAAATATACAAAAGTATGAAGGCAATTGCTTAACGCATTGTAAGCCGCCCTGAGTCTCCGGAGAAGGGCGGCATATAAATCTAATTTTTTAAAAAACCACCACTGGTTAACACCAATTGGAACCAATCCTAGTGATTTTCACCTCCCCAATACATGCGCCAGGATGACCATGATGAGATGAGGTTTTAATAAATGTACGGCCACCTTGATGCTCTGGGATGTTTCAGTCATTTTTAATTCTCTGCAGGACTTTGGAAGCCATGGGTAAACAGCTTCAGGGTTAGATAGAAAACTTGTCCCTGGTTCGGTTTGTGTTTTGAGAGCTTTGAGTTACCTACCTGTCCCCGAAATGGTCATGGTATCGGCCACGATCTCTGTGGTCGAAGTTGTGGAAGCGATCTTGTCGGCTGAAGTCCGAATGGTATCGGTCATCCATGGCCATTCGCTTTGGTTCCTGCCAGTAGCCATCGTCACGCCTGCAAAGAGTCCGGATTCAACAAGTTATCAGCGCTCCGGTTCTGGACAGACCTGGGTTACTGTTTCAGCAATTTATTTATATACGGATTTATTTATTAGATGTTTAGCCTTTATTAGCCCTTTTGAGTAACTCGAGACAGCAAATGTACGTAATACTCTTTCCTTTTTCTCTCTGTGAGGTGGGTTGGGCTGAGAGAGAGGGACTGGCTCAAAGTCATCCAATCAGCTTTCATACAGAATAAGAGCGTTGGAAGGGACCTTGGAGGTCCTCTAGTCCAACCCTCTGCTCAAGCCATTCCAGCTGTCCAGTCTCTTCTTAAAAGCCTCCAGTGATAGACGTCCCAAAGGTGCTTTTTCAAGAGGCAACTGGACTTTCTCGTTTTTTTATTTGAAGACGTTTCGCTTCTCATCCAAGAAGCTTCTTCAGCTTCTTGAACATCTTCGAAGAAAAAACAAGAAAGGCCAGTTGCCTCTTGAAAAAAAAAAATCTTTGGGACAACCACGACCTGGATGACTGAGAATCTCAACAGACTTTTAGGTATATAATTTGGGATGAACACCCTTTGGGAGTAGGAATGGCTTTCCAGAGGGGGGGGGAAAATTGCAGACTACAGGAACCAGGAGCACCACTCAGGTAACCCTGTGGATATAAATCAACCTCCACGGGTTTCAAAGACCCTCCAAAAGGATGCAAGTGCCCAGCTGTCTGCAAGGAATATAAATCCTCCCCTTGCTCACCATCCAGTCAGAGCTGAAGAAGCTTCTTGGATGAGAAGCGAAATGTTTTCAAAATAAAAAACAAGAAAGTACAGTTGCCTCTTGAAAAAAAAAAACACCTTTGGATCAACTATGACCTGGATGACTGAGAATCTCGACAGTGATGGAGCACCCGCAAATTCTGAGGGGCAAGTTCTTTCACTGATTAATTGTTCTAACTGTCAGGAAATTTCTCCTTATTTCTAGGTTGCTTCTCTCCTTGATTAGTTTCCAACCGTTGCTTCTTGTCCTGCCTTCGGGTGCTTTGGAGAATAGGTGCCCCCCTCTTCTTTGTGGCAGCCAAATAAATAGTGGAAGACTGCCATCATGTCACCCTTACCCTTTCTTTTGGCTAGACAATTCCTGCCACCGTTCTTCATTTGTTTTAGCCTCCAGTCCCCCAATCCTCTTGGTTGCTCTTCTCTGCACTCTTTCCAGAGTCTCGACATCTTGTTTACATCATGGCGATCAAAACTGGATGCAATATTCTAAGTGTGGCCTCACCAAGGCATTTTAAAGCAGTACTAACACTTCACGGGTTCTTGATTCTATCCCTCTGTTAATGCAACCTAGGACTGTGATGGCTTTTTTGGTTAATAATGTTAATCAAACATTATTAACCAAACAGATGCAGCATTTGACCAGAAAGAGCGGGGAACAAAATGTCCACAAGGTAGAAAGCTTACAAAAACACACAGGCAGTTAACAGAAGCTCCGAGTCTGACTTAATTGGCAAGACCAGCCAGGCACCATGTTGGTCCTCCCGCCTTACAAGCGGACTCTCTCTCACCGTCCATCGTTGTAAGGTCTCCGCAAGGACGATCGGCGGTCCTGCTCGTAGCGCAGCTGCTCGTGCTGCCGCCGTAACTCCTCCCGCTCCCAGTGGATGCGCTCCTGCTCCCTCCGCCGCTCGTGCTCGATGCGCATCCGCTCCCGCTCCAGCCGTTCCCGCTCCATCCGCTCCCGCTCCAGCCGTTGCCTCTGGAAGTGAAGCCGCTCCCGTTCCCTTTGCAGCCGCTGCCTTTCGTCCCACTCCTGGGTCTCCTGGGAGTGCTGGTCCCGCTCCTTCCGCTCTCGTTCCCTGCGTTCACAAATGGGAGAGGCGGTTTGCATGGGGAAGACGGCAAGGCTGAGAGTTAGCGTTCCCCAAATCGTTGGCTTTCAGATATCGGCGGGGAACGATGGGAACTGGTCCCTCCTCTCTGGAAGATACCATCGCCTCTGCAGTGGGCTTGTAGCAGAGTACAGGTAGTCCTCAACTTACAACAGTTTGCTTAGTACTGTTAAAGTTACAACGGCACTGGGAAAAAGTGACTTTATGACCATTTTTCACACTTATCACTATTGCAGTAGCCCTGTGGCCACGTGATCAAAATTCGGATGCTTGGCAACTGACTCATATTTATGACGGTTGCAGTGGCCCAAGGTCATGGGATCCCCTTTTGCGACCTTCTGACCAGTAAAGCCAATGGGGGAGCCAGATCCACTTAACAACCGTGTTACTGACTTAACAACTGGAGTGATTCACTTAAGAACTACGGCAAGGAGGGTCGTAAAATGAGGTAAAAATTCATTTATCAAATGTCTTGCTGAGCAACATAAATTTGGGGCTCAGTTTTGGTTGTAAATCAAGGACTACCTGTATTCACACTTTCTCAGATTTAAGGTCTGCGTTTGGCTTGAGTGACATGCAAAGGGCCATACCCCAAGAACAGAACAGGGCTAGTCCCTGATTTACAACTACTCAGAGTTAAAGCTGAAAAAAAAAAAAGAGACTTATGATCATCCTCACACTTACAACCGTCACAGCATCCCCACATTCACATGATCAAAATTCGAGCGCTTGGCAACCAACATGTATCTACAACGGTTGCAGCATCCTGAGGTCATGTGATTCTCATTGGCGACCTTCCCAGGGGGCTTCCAACAACCATGGGGGGGGGGAGAGAGAGAGCTGGATTTGCTTAATGACCGTGTGATTTGCTTAACTGCAGTGATTCGCTTAACGACCGTGGCAAAAAAGTTCATAAAATCAAGTGTGGTTCACTTAACAACCACATCGCTTAGCGACCAAAGTTCCGCTCCCAGTTGTGGTTGTAAGTCGAGGATTAATTACAGAGCCGAGACAAAATGATCCGAAACAGTTCATTTAATTCTGAAGAAACAACGAACATGGGACGGGAATAGGATCTGCTAAGATCTGGATTGATTTGATCTGTTTCAGAGATCAAATCTGAACAAAATTCATATGTTAAGGTAGCTCCAAAGAAGAACCAGGCACACTCAAGCACAGAGCTTGTGAAATCCCAAATTTAATGGACCAGAAAATCTTGCTCTAAAGAACAGGTCTCCGAACTTGGCCGCTTAAAGACTTGAGGACTTCAACTCCCAGAATTCCCCGGTCAGCACAGCTGGCTGAGGAATTCTGGGAGTTGAAGCCCACAAGTCTTAAATTCTGCTCCAAGGCGATAGGAGTTAAATCCAAGCTTATTTTCAAGAATCTAAATTCTAGCCATGGCTAGAATGCGAGATATTGACAAACCATTCTAGAGGACAACAACGGAGGCCTTCTATGTTGTGAGAGGTTGCTCTGAATCTAAAACCAGATTCAGAGCAAACTCCCTAAAGGCTTTGGGAGTAAAGATAAGTAAAGATAAAGAAACATTGCTTCCCCCCCCACCAATTAAAAGTATGAAATTGATTTATGGCTCCTGCATCTGATCGTGGAGAAATTCCAAGTCTTCCTAAAAAGCAATTAGCTAGATATAATGTTAAGAAGCGTTTATGTTGCAGCCGTTTAGATTTAATTTTGTTTAATGGCATGGCTGGTATTGCTTTTTCACATTGCTCCATTGTAATCTAGGACTATATTACGAAGGAATTTTTTTTCCCCCTTTTAACAGAAAAGGAGGAGAAAAGACATGTGAATCTAAATTGTAGCCGGCTTCAGCAACTTTTAAAGCGTTAATTTTAATTAGCTTTGCTTGTAGAAGAAATTATATTGATCGACAATAGCTTTACGTTTACTGGTTTATCCTGCTGGATTATAAAATTTTATTTTTATTTTGTATTCTCAGGGCAAGTGCTTCAGACATACCATTGCAGTCATCCTAGGAAAAACAGATCTGCTTTTAAGCTTTTAAGACTTTTCTTGCCACAACCTCAACTCAGGGGTCACTCTCTGTGCACTCAGTGAAACATACCAGAGGATAGAGGACATTTTAAGACTTAAATGTTAACACAGGTAGTCTGCGGCTTACAACAGTTTGTTTAGCGACTGTTTGAAGTTACAAAGGCACTGAAAAGTGACTTACGATCGTTCAGTCACACTTATGACCGTTGCAGCACGTGATCAAAATTCAGACACTTGGCAACTGGCTTATATTTATGAAAATTGCAGCATCCCGGGGTCAAAGCAGGGAATTGTGAGTTCAAGTCCTGCTTTAGCCATGACAGCTGTTGGGTGACTTTGGGCCAATTACAAGCAGACAGTGAGTTCTAGTCCTGCCTTAGGCATGAAAGCCAGCTAGGATGGCCAATCACCAGGAGATGGTGAATTCTAATCCTGCCTTAGGCATGAAACCCGGCTGGGCAGCTTTGGGCCAATCAGCAGGAGACTGTGAGTTCTAATCCCGCCTTAGATCTGAAAGCTGGCTGGGTAACTTTGGGTCAGTTGCTCTCAGTCCAACCCACCTCACAGGGTTGTTGTTGTTGTGGGGAAAATAGGAGAAGGAAGGTGTGTAGGATAGGTTAAGCACCTTGAGATATTCGTAAATATAATAAAGGTGTGATATAAATAGAATGAATTTTTTTAAAAAAAAAAATCCAGCACACTGAACTCATCTGCTCTTGATTAGGAGAAAGGAAAGAAGAGAATGTGGAAGTGAAGTGAGTATGTCAAATGAATGGGGAGTTGCAAATTCGGAAGGGAACATGCAGGTCATAGAGAGAGAGCGGGAAAGGCTTCTTCCAATATTAATAATTACGTGTCACATGCAGGAAAAAAAAAAGACCCCTGACAACATTTAATCAAAAGAAAGAGCTCCATCAGCCTGCTGACGTACGATCCATTCAGTGGGTAAACGCACCATGCTCCTACATAATAAAGAGCCCTTTAAAATATCTGCTTGGAACAAGGAGAGAAACATGGAAGATTTCACTCAGCAACTGAATTACGCCCAAACAGAGAGCAGAGCCGGGGAGGAAAGTGACAGCTGCATAATAGATCATGTCAACAGACTGCAGATTCATGCCAGGATAATCCACTCTGGCTGTGGCACAGAGGCAGGAGGGTTTCAAAGAAAAGGGGGGAAAGAGCTCAGCGTGGGAGGGGAGCCTGCTGAGCTTCGACAAGGACGCAGGATGAAAAACAAAAAGGGTTTTGAAAAACTGTTCCAGCGCTATAGCAATAACACTTAAGATTTATATACTGCTTCACAGTGCTTTTACAGCCCTCTCTAAGCGGTTTACAGAGTCAGCCTCTTGCCCCCAACAATCTGGGTCCACATTCTACCCACCTCAGAAGGACAGAAGGCTGAGTCAACCTTGAGATTTGAACTGCTGAACTACAGCTAGTAGTCAGCTGAAGTAGCCCTCAGTAATGCACTCTAACCACTGTGCCACCTCGGCTTGCTACCTGCTACACAGGTTAACAGAAGGCAAGTCTCTCGTCCATTTTTGAACTGAGCCAGGAAGGGCGACCTCAGCACACTTTTTTTCAAGGACTCCGAGAGGAGATCAAAGTGATCAAAAGAAAGGATCACCGACAGACAGCCCAACTGACAGCTCGCCAGGCGAATGGCTGGTTGGAAACAGGTTGTTTGTTCGCAGGGGTATCTAACCTTGGCCACTTTTAAGAGCTGTGGACTTCAACTCCCAGGATTCCCCAGCCAGCATAGAAGTAAAAGTGGAAGTACACTGCAACCGTCATAAATATGAGCCACTTGCCAAGGGTCTGGATTTTGATCACATGACGGTGGGTGTCAGATTCGTGTATATGCCGTTCTTCAGGGGAAGGAGGAATTTTTAATCACTTTCTGTACTTATTGCTTTCTTCCCTATGTATCCTGCATCCTGCAATTTACTGATTTACAACCTTTAGCCTGGCACCTAAGTGACCTGGCATTTTTGCACCTTTTGGGGAATGTAAGGGGAGGGAGGGCCATGTGGGATTCATCGGATAACCCTGTTAGGAAATGATAATTACCCAACTTGTTGGGTTGGCAATATATAAACCCTCAATAGAGCTTTAAGACCGTATTGCTGTATTGCATCATACGGTGTCCTGATTGGTTAGCGCTGCAGCCAATGTGCTTAAGAGGGAGTTTGAAACATGGTTTGTTTCTCTTTGCTGATCATTACTGGTCTTTGCTGTGTTTGCAACTGTTTGCAACTGTTTATCGTGTATGACTACAATGACTGGTAAGAAGACTTTGTTATTGGAATATCCCTGGACTACCATTTTACTATCTACTGCTTTATCTGTGTACGACCCGGACTGTTTATTGGACTGTGCCTTATTACTATTTCCTAAAAGTAAACACAACTCTGTGTGTTGGCTGTGTTTTATGCGTACTTACTCTCAATCCCTTTCATGTGCACACCCTTGCTACACAAGGGTTACTCTGCGAATTCCTTAACAAACCCTGCGAAAGTTCCCTTATCTTTTCTCAAGAGTGGCCAGTACAATAACATCTTCACACCTGCGGATTGGCTGAATCCACATTGGTCTGTTGGGAGGGGTTTCTAATTCCTTTACGGCCTGAGGGGACCACAGAGTTTGCCTTTCTTTTTGCCCTGCTATCACCCCCTGTTCAATAAAAGATTCCTTTCGAAATGCCAAGTTGCAAGAATCTTTACTTTCTTGAATAAGGGAGAGAGGCCGGGCCTTACAGTAGGGCTCCTGCAACAATCCCAAAGTGTGAAAACTGGTCATGTCACTTTTTTCAGCGCTGTTTAACTTGGAAAGGTCACTAAGCAAACGGTCGCAAGTCAAGGACTCCACGTAATGGCAACTGTTTGGCGTGCCAAGATGTGAAATGAGGCCAATGTTTAAAGATTTGTGATTTTTGGAAAGAAGAATGTTCTTTCCCAAAAAAAGAAAAAAAGAGCGGGGGTCGGAATGTGGCGAGGGAGCCAACCTCAACCCACCTCCTCCGTTCTGTCTCTCGGATCTCTCGCTCGCGTTGCCGCTGGCGTTCTCGCTCGCGCTGCTCCTTGATTTTATCAAAAGACAGGATGTCTTGCTTCTCTTTGCTCTCCGACTTGCGGTCCTGGCTTTTGATGCTCTGAAGCGAAGCAGAAAAGAAGGTGGCTAGAGTGGCCATGTAGCACATGAGTTTTTTTTACTCTCGGGGCCTTCAACAGGCAAGCACTGCAGGTTCTAGAGGGATGGGAGGCAGCGAGGAGCTGGATCCCCAAGTGGGAAGGAAGGTGTCCCAGAGGAAAATCCAGATATTACGTGTGAGAGAAAGAGGGTAAAGACAGCCCCACCCTAGCAGTCCCAAAGGTCCTTTTTCAGGAGGCCACTGGACTTTCTTGTTGTTTCTTTTGAAGATGTTTCACTTCTCATCCAAGAAGCTTCTTCAGCTCTGAATGGATGGTGGGGAATGGAAGGATTTATATTCCTTGCAGACAGCTGGTCATTTGCATCCTTTGAGAGGGTCCTTGAAGCACTTGGAGGTTTATCTGTGTCCTCAGGGTCACCTGAGTAGTGCAAACGGTTCCTGTAATCTGGAATTTTTGCTCTGGAAATCCATTCCTAACTCCCGCACCATTCCAAGGGGGTTCATCCCAAATTGTACAGCTGAAAGTCTGTGGAGATTGTCAGTCATCCAGGTCATGGTTGTCCCAAAAGTGTATTTTCAGGAGGCAATTTGACTTTCTAGTTTTTTCTTTCAAAGATGTTTCTTCAACAAGAAGCTTCTTGGATGAGAAGCAAAACATCTTCAAAGAAAAAAAAAAGTCTAGTTGCCTCCTGAAAAAACACTTTTGGAGCAACCTGGAGAATCTCTACAGATCCCTCCCAAATAGTTCTCAGAATATATTGTAGATCAGTGGAGAACAACCTTGGCAACTTTTAAAACTTGTGGACTTCAGAATTCCCAGAATTCCCCAGCCAGCCATGCTGGAATTCTGGGAGTTGGAAGTCCACAAATCTTAAGCGATTGGACACCCTTGTTTGTAAATGTAGAATAGAGGTTTCGGTCTGGCAAGATTTTGCCCAGAGGCATGAAACAATAAAGAACTCAGCTTGGAAGAATTATCATGTGCCATTCTCGATCTGGAGCCTGACGCTCAGTGCCTTTCAGCATTTCTAGAGGAGCTGTCTAAATTCTATGGGGTAAAATCCATCGGTGGTGCTCCCATAATTCATGAAGGCAATAAACACAGGATTCATGGCTGCTCCCTGGCCCTCCGCTGGCCTCCCTGCTCAAAATGAGCATACATTAGATGGGGGTGACCTTCACATTTTGGTGGGCTCCCATAATCTGGAGCCAAGAAAACCAGTCCTGGAATTATGGCCTATCCCAACTATTCTGGCAGAAAGGACATGATCCAGATCCCATCTGCCAAGGAATTGCAGCTGGTGGAGTCCAGAAAGGCCTTTTCTGCTATGGCTCCCATCCTCTGGAATATCGTGCCCCTCTCCCCAGCATGAGATTGCTCCCCTCCCCCATTAGATTCACTCCATCCCCTTTTAAGAGCCTTAAAATCTTTGGCAACTAGCCTGGGGCCATTATAGGGACATTTTGAAGGTGGTTAGTAGCCTAGTGCAATATCTCACTCCAGCCCATCTATGCATTAGTTCTTTATCTCCACTATAATGGTAATGGCAAAGTTTGATCTATCTGTCTGTCTGTCTAATAAAGGTGAATATTTGTAGCTCAGGGTTGACATCAGGGTTCCTTGGTGCTCTCTGAGCTTGGTTGTTTTCTCACAAACGTTTCATTACCCAAACTAGATAACGATCCGACTAAGGAACATCATCAGTGCCAGAAAAGATCAAATCCTACGCTCCCTTTTAACACTAATGATGTTACCTAGTTTGGGTAATGAAACTAGGAAAGAAAACAACCAAGATCAGAGAGTATCAAGGACCACTTATCCATCCGTCCATCCATTAATCCATCCATTTATCTGATTTCTATAGCCGCATCTCAGCAAGTGACTTTGGGCGGCTCACGATTCAAAAACATATATTAGCTATTAATGTCTGACTTTTTAATCCTGTAATTGTTTTATTCTATTTATCTATTTACTTTCTTATTTAGTAAACTTATGTGCCACCCATGTTGTCTAAGGGCGACTCTAGGCAGCTTACAATCAACACAAATGAAAAAACATTATAGTAATATTAATGCCAACTGACTTTTAAATTAACCAAGATGGCAAAGAAGGGAGGAAGATGCATGTGGGGGGAGCTGGGAGCTTATTTTAGGTTTATCTTAATTGTGACACTGTCGCTTGGTAGAGGCAGACAAATTTAATAAGTAAATAAATATATTATCATTTCACCAGTTTTGATGGAAATCTACTTCCCTGCCTCAGCTTCAAAAGCAGGATTATAATAAACAATGCTTGGAAAGTTCATTTCTGGACCCAAATTTCATCAGCTAGGAAGGCGGAAATAATGGACGTGCTCTTGACCCTTTCCAGCTTGTCTTGTTTCACAGACCAGAAGTAAAAACCAAAGACTTACTCTCTCTTTGGAGGTGGATCCAGTTTTCACGCTAATCACCGGCTCCCCTTTGGATTTATCCATAACAACTGTCCGCTCGGTTCCTCGGCTTCCTAGAGTGGCACAAAATAACACCGTGATTCTCAACTTTTCAGATGACAACGTGACAATTTCAGTTTCCAGAATTCATGCATTTGTGGACTTCACCAGCTGGGGAATTCTGGGAACTGAAGGCCCGGCATTTTGAAGTTGCCGAGCTTGAGAATCACTACCCAAGGAGACACTTGGGATCTTCAGGACTGTCCATTGAGCAGATAAAAGATTTCAAATGCAAAAGAACACATTAAAATAGAATAACAGGGTTGGAAGGGAACCTTGGAGATCTTCTAGCCCAACCCCCTGCTTAGGCAGGAAACCCTATACCATTTCAGACAAATGGTTATCCAAACTCTTCTTAAAAACTTCCAGTGTCCACAAGTTCTGGAGGCAAGTTGTTCCACTGATTAATTGTTCTAACTGTCAGGAATTTTCTCCTTAGTTCTAGGTTGTTTCTCTCCTTGATTAGTTTCCACCATTGTTTCTTCTCCTGCCCTCAGATGCCTTAGAGAATAGCTTGACCCTTTTTTTTCTGTGGCAGCCCCTGAGATATTGGAACACTGCTATCATGTCACACCTGGTTCTGCTACCATGTCACACCTTTTCATTAAACTAGACATACCCAATTCCAGCAACCGTTCTTTATATGTTTTAGCCTCAAGTCCCCTAATCATCTTTGTTGCTCTTCTCTTCACTCTTTCTCAACATTTTTTTACATCGTGGCAACCAAAACTGGATGCAGTATTCCAAGGGTGGCCTTACCAAGGCACAAAGTGGTATCAACACTTCACCTGATCCTGATTCTATCCGTTTATTCTATCTGTCTAGAACTGTGGTGGCTTTTTTGGCAGCTGCAGCACACAGCTGGCTCATATTTAAATGATTGTCCACTAAGAAATTCACATGAAGGAATCAGCTCACCATGAAACCATATTCCACCGAAAGTTTTCATTACCTGATTTAACAGATCGCGAACGTCCAGATGACCCATTTTTCTGCTCTTCTGTTCCTTTATCTTTCTTTTCGTCTCCGCTCTCTTCCACTCTCTGAGAGTCTTCACTCTTGCTGGTTTTTTCTTCCTTAAGGCTGAGAGACCTACAAACAGATCAAAGCAGTAGCTGAAGCTCTATCTGTCGAACGTCGTTAAGTCGAAATTCACCACTTTGATCTCAGGAGGAAAAGAGCACCAGGTGAGGACTTGCCAAAGTACAGTAAAGGTGGCATTCAAATCTAAATCTGAAAAACAGCACGAAAGATACCAACCCAATCCTCCTTATACAGATAGTCCTCAACTTATGACGACAATTGAGCCCAAAAGTTCTGTTGCTAAGTGAGTTTTGTCCCATTTTAACACCTTTCTTGCCATGGTTGTTAAGTGACTCAACTGCAGTTGTTAAGTTAGTAACACATTTGTTAACTGAATCTAATTTCCCCATTGACTTTACTTGGCAGAAGGTCGCAAAAGGGAATCAGGTGGACAGTGCAACCCTCATAAATATGAGTCAGTAGCTAAGTGTCTAAATTTTGATCACATGACCTTGGGGATGCTGCGACAGTCGTAAGTGTGGAAAAAGGTCATAAATCACTTTTTTCAGTGCCACTGTAACTGGTCACTAAATGAACAGCTGTAAGTCAAAGCTACAACTGAAAAAAAAGTGACATGACTTTTTTTCAGTTACGACCGTTGCACCATCCCCAAGGTCACATGCCATCAAAATTCAGAGGCTTGGCAACGGACTCATATTTATGACGGTCGCAGTATTCCCAGGGTCACGTAATCCCCTTCTGCGACCTTTCGACGAGCAAAGTCAATGTGGGAAGCCAGATTCATGTAACCACCGGATTACTAATTTATCAACTGCAGTGATTCACTTAACAACAGAGGCAAGAAAAGTCGTAAAAAGCCTCACTTAACGAATGTCTCGCTTAACAATAGAAATTTTGGGCTCAGTTGTGGTCCTAAGCCGAGGACTACTTGTAATGCGGTCCAATGCCAGTTTGCTTAACGCATTGTAAGCCGCCCTGAGTCTCCGGAGAAGGGCGGCATATAAATCAAATTAAAATTAAATTAAAAAAAAAATCTCTGTGGCCTTACTGACAGAACCTGGTTAGCCCCTTAAAACCATAACCGTCTGAACAAGCCAAGATGAAAAGGCTCGCTCTCTTTAGAAGAGAGACTCCTAATCGCTTCAGCAAAAACAGTCCTGGTTTATTACTTTTCTGATTTGGAGTCGGAAGAATGCCGCCTGTCTTTTTCCTTCTTGCTTTCACTTTCTTTCTTCTCGGGTAACGTTTTTTTCCCAGCAGGTTCGTTTTTGGCCTGGAATCAGACAAGAAAAAAGGGGTGATTTGGGGGGGGGGGTCTGGTTTAGAAGAGCGGGAGAAAAATCAAACGGCAAGCAACCCTCCCTGTTCTGAATCGCAAGCAGGATGAGGCGGGGGGGAAGGAAAAGCACAGCGCAATCATCTCCAAATGTTCCATAAGGAAAATCAAACGTAAGAGGTGGAGGAATAGGGGAAGGTTTAAATTCTTCTCCGGGACGTTTCCTTTGATCTTCATGTATGCTAAAATGTATGCAGAATAATCTAGCAGACTGGGGGGGGGGGGGGGGGGGGTCCTTGGTGCTCTCAAAACTAGGTTGTTTTTCTACAGACATTTCATGATCCAACTAGGTAACACCATCAGTGCTAAAAGGGAGCGTGGGATTCACTCTCTTTTGGCACTGATGATGATGATGATGATCCCTATTTGAATTATGAAACGACTGCAAGAAAACCACCAAGCTTAGAGAGCATCAAGGACCCCCCACTCCTCCTCTCCACGAACCCCACTCCATTTTAGCACTAATGGTATTACCTAGTTGGGCCATGAAAACATCTGCAAGAAAACAATAATCCCGCAGTTCAACCCTGAGCTACAAATATTCTCTTTATCCATAATTCAGCAGAGTAACATTTGACCAACGTTCTGCTGGTGGGGCTGGATCTAAGTAATCACTTAGACCAGTCTTCCTCAACCTGATGACCTCCAGATAGGTTGGGACCAACACTCCCAGAATTCCTCATTGGCATAACAGAGAGAATTCTGGGAATTGAAGTCCCAAAGAATCTGAAAGCTCTCAGGTAGGGAAGACTTATTTTGTTGTGGCTGGTTAAGAAGTCGTCACCGTAACCAGGCTTCATATGCTATCTAGGGCTGATGGACCCATTTTTGGACTTTCCAGTCTCTTTCCTATCATTGCCATCTTATCTACTGCATGTCCCTTTCCTGGCTGGGAGCGACATGGTGTTCCCATGTGACACCTCTCCTGCGCGAGCTGCACTGGCTCCCGGTGGTCTTCCGGGTGCGCTTCAAGGTTTTGGTTACCACCTTTAAAGCGCTCCATGGCTTAGGACCTGGGTACTTGCAGGACCACCTACTACCACCAATAGCCTCCCACTGGCCAGTACACTCTCATAGAGAGGGGCTCCTCCGGGTGCCATCAGCCAAACAATGTCGGCTGGCGGCCCCCAGGGGGAGAGCTTTCTCTGTGGGGGCACCTACTATCTGGAATGAGTTCCCCCCAGAGATACGGAGGATCCTGGATCTGCCCACCTTCCGCCATGCTCTTAAGACTTTTCTATTTCGCCAGGCGGGCCTGGCCTAACCACTCTCCGTTTTTAGTGTTAAATTTTAATCTGTTTTAAATTATTTGGGGTGTTTTAATTCTGTTTGGGCCAAATTTATTTAATCTGTTTTTAGTTGGTTTTAAATTTTGTATTTATGTATTTTTTATTGTTGGCTGTACATCGCCCTGAGTCCTTCGGGAGTAGGGAGGTATATAAATCCAATAAAATCTAAATCTAAAATCTAAATTGCCATCTTATCTACTGCATGTCTCTTTCCTGGCTGGGACTGATGTTGGTTCCTCTCCTGGATGGGAATAAAGTAAGTCCTTGACTTACCACAGTTCATTTAGTGACTGTTCAGGTACAACAGCACTGAAAAAAGTGACGTACGACCATTTTTCACACTTACGACGGTTACGGCATCCCCATGGTCATGCAATCGACGTGGCAGCTGACTCGTATTTATGACTGCAGCGTCCCCAGGTCACGTGGTCAACTTTTGCGACCTTCTGACGAGCAAAGTCAGTGGGGTTGCCATATTCACTTAACAACCGGGTTACCAATTTAATCGCTGCAGCGATTCCCTTAACAACTCTGGCGAGAAAGGACGCAAAATGGGGCAAGATTCACTTAACCAACGTCCCCCTTTAAGCAGCAAAAAGGTTGGGCTCGATTACGGTCATAAGTCGAGAACAACTTGCACGTTTGGATTTCATCGCTGATGAAAACACTCACTTTTTCCACAGATATCATCTTCCCATGGAGCTCTGTCCTGTGGAGGTGGCTGATGCACTTCGTGGCTTCCTCAGAGGAAGACATGGTGACGAAGCCGTAACAGCGGGCCCCGGGACTGCGGGCGTTTGTGACTACTTTTGCACCTACCACCTTCAAAGAGAGAGAAATGAAGAAGTTGAGAAATGGGTTTACACATCTAAACACTACTAGCTGTAGTTTGTTTGTTTGTTCCCTTCTGGGAGATAGCAATAGCACTTAAACTTATATATCGCTTCATACGTGCTTTGCAGCTCTCTCTAAGCAGTTTAGAGTCAGCCTCTTGCCCTTTCAACAATCTGGGTCCTCATTTTACCGGCCTCGGAAGGATGGACGGCTGAGTCAACCTTGAGCCAGTCAGGATTGAACTGCCAAATTGCTGGCAACTGGCAGTCAGCAGAAGTAGCCTGCAATAACCACTGCGCCACCACGGCTCACGGAGATGTAACATGTAAATGAAGATTCAATCATCCAGGCCAAAAGTATCTAAAAAGGTGATGTAACCTTTTGGGAGGAGGCTTCGCAGTATCCAAAGCAGAATAGATAGATTCTGTAATAGCTTTGTACCATATAGTATTAACTTTGTTAACTTTTTTTTTTTTAATTTGATTTATATGCCGCCCTTCTCTGGAGACTTAGGGCAGCTTAAAATGCGTTAAGCAATAGCCTTCATAGTTTTGTAGATTTTTCATACAAAGTCAGCTTATTGCCCTGACAAACTGGGTCCTCAAACTCTCAAGACTCTTTTTTCCGCTACGTATTCTAAAACATGGGTGTCCAACATTGGCAACTTTTAAGACTTGTGGACTTCAATTCCCAGAATTCCTCAATCAGCCATGCTGGCTGGGGAATTCTGAAAGTTGAGGTCCACAAACCTTAAAGTTGCCGAGGTTGGAGACTTTTGTCTGTCATTAATATATTTATATATGTATGTAGGCACACACATACATGTGTGATACACACACATACACACACACACACAGTGGGGGGGGGGGGGGAGAATATGTATATGTTTGGGGCATTATAGGTATGGATATGTATGTTTGTTTGTTTGTTTTGAGAGCAGGCAACACAATTTCATCTTTTAATGTATGCCAGTGTGTTCACAGTTCCATCTGGCTGGAGAATTCTGGGAGTTGAAGTCCACAAGTCTTAAAGCGGCCAAGTTTGAAGATCTCTGTGTTAGAACCTGCTGGATTTCACCCCTGCTTTAAATCCTATTTTCTAAGCCATAACCCATTCAGTGTGTTGTGTTCACTTCATACAGCAAATCACATTATGGTTTTGTATCATGTGTGAAGGCATCCACTGCTTGTAGACATTTGGGGCTGTTCAGTCGCTAAGTCGTGTCTGATTCTTCGGAACCCCATGGACCAGTAGTGGGATTCAAATCCCAGCACTACCAGTTCGCTATTGAGAGCACGTGGGCACACACACTCGCTGAGCGCGCAACGCTTATGCACATGTGCAGAGTGTTTTTGATGACGTCTGGGCAGGTGGGCGGAGCCTCCTGCCGCCACCACCGTCAGAGCGGCAATCAGCCCCGTTACCTTGCTTGGGGTAATTGCCCTCATTTTGAGTTGGATCGTGACTTTTATCCTTCTGTATACTTTGATCAATAAAACCGGAAATACGTCTTCTAATATTGTAAAGAAAATAAAACATCTTATTTAATCTAAATTAGTTACATCTTGGAAGCTTTCCGAGCCATGAACTTCCCTGGCTGGAGAACAAAGGAAAGGGTTTTTTTGAAAAAGTAAAAAAAGAATGGAGGACATGCGCAGTAGATACTGATAAGGACTTGGCAAACTACGGTAAGTCTGACAGTTCAGAAATAATAGCTCTGCTGGTAAATATAAAAAACGCAGTGACAACCACTACCGGTTCGCCCGAACAAGGGTGAACCGATAGCAACCCACCCCTGCTATGGACCACAGCGCGCGCACACACACACACACACACACACACACACACCAAAAAATAAAAAAAAGTATTTTATTGGCAAACTTTAAAATTGACAGGAAGGACACTTTTTTTTTTGACATCTTGATGCCCCCTGTATGTTAGATAATAAATCTTGTAATTCCTTCTTGGTTATGTGGCATGGAATTTGGAGTTCAATGACTGAACTAGATTAACTGGTTAACTTCTCAGGACACAATTTGCAAGGGAGTAACTTTGCAAGTATCACATAAATCTGTCAGTGAGCATCCTTCTGTATCAAAGGCAGGTGAATAATACTCCCCAAAAAAACACACTTAAATAAAAATATGGAGCAACAGTGGTCAAAAACAACCCTTATGTAGGGTCCTCTTTTTTCTCTCTCCAAATTTAAAATTATTACTTTAATCAAAACATTTATCTGGCAATATTGAGCTGACAAAAACCTTTAGCATACCATTTTACTTCTAGTCATCTGCCAATATGACATCTCTAATAGAGCCTTGGTGGCGCAGCAGACTAAAGTGCTGTTAAGTAGCACCAGCTGCCTGCAATTACTGCAAGTTCAAATCTTACCAGGCTCAAGGTCTTCCATCCTTTCGAGGTAGGTAAAATGAGGACCCGGATTGTGGGGGCAATAAGCTGACTTTGTATATAAAAAGAACACCGCTTTTGGGGGGGGAGGGTCGAAAGCCCTACTAAGCAGGTATATGCAAAAGTATGAAGGCTATTGCTTAAAGCATTGTAAGCCGCCCTGAGTCTCCGGAGAAGGGTGGCATATAAATCGAATTAATAAAACAAATAAATAAAATAATAATAAAATGGAACTTTGAGGAACTTCTAGCCTCTGACACCTACCTTGCCATATTTGCTAAACAGGTTCTTCAGATCGGTCGCTCTGGTCGAAGAGGAAAGACCACTGACCCACAGATTTCTGCCAGAGCTAGGAGTGGAGCGACCTAGATTTGGGGTGAGGGGAGGGGAGGGAGGGGAGAGGAGACATCAAACATGACAATGCACTCTGGGTTGAAAAATCCCTCCCAAATATTAAGTAGATTTCCGCACACGCACTTCACAGTCGGTTTCTATTGCTCCCCTCTGGGAGATAGTTTCGAAGTATTTCGAACAGGACTACCAGATTCTGTAACAGTTTTGTTCCCTAGGCCATCCGTCTGGCAAACTCTCAGGATTCCTTTTTCTCATCATGTACATGTACACATCCGAACTAGATTGTGGTGTTTCTCTGTGTCATAATTGCGTGTCTATGTGGGTATATGCATAATGGTTATCTTTTGAGAGCCGAATGCAACGAAATTTCATTTTAATGTATGCTGATACATTAAACTATTAATAAAGTTCTATTCCTATTCTATCCTATCCCATCCCATCCCTTTTCCTATCCCTAATTCTATTCTAGTTTTGTTCTATTCATCATTTTTAAGGACCTTCTAACTTCAAATGGTCACTAAACGAATGGTTGTAAGTTGAGGACTACCTGTAGCTATGTACACACACACACACACACACACACACACACACACACACACACACACACACATATGGTGATCCAGGATGACTTAACAAACATACAAATAAACCTACCTGGAAATGAGCTGGTAATCGGATAAGAGCCTGTGGCCTGAGGGTTAAATCAACTGCCTTACAGGCAGACGGCCCAGGTTCAAATCCCAGTAAGGGTATGATTGTCGGACGAGAGCAAATAAGCTCGAAATAGATCTATAACAGCCTCCCTTATTTATATAATTATCAGCAAAAATATTAAATATATATCTATATATATATATATTTCATTTCATTTCATTTCATTTCAATTTATATACCGCCCTTCTCCCCGGGAGGGGGACTCAGGGCGGTGAACAACCAAATTTAAAACACATATAATACAAACATTAAAAAGAATTTTAAAATTGAATTAAATCATTGGCGTTCCAAATAAAAGTCTCAACCCCATTAACATACCCAATTTAAAACCCCTAAAATCAATCGAAAAATTTTGTTAAAACCCCATTAAAATCAGTCAAGCAAGGCCGGCTTGTTGGAATAAATAGGTCTTGAGGGCCTTTCGGAAAGTGCGGAGGTCCGGGAGCAAACGAATTTCTGGAGGCAGCTCGTTCCATAGGGTGGGTGCCCCCACAGAGAAGGCTCTCCCCCTGGGGGCCACCAGCCGACATTGCTTGGCTGACGGCACCCTGAGAAGGCCCTCTCTGTGTGAGCGTACTGGCCGGTGGGAGGTTATCGCTAGCAGCAGGCGGTCCCGTAAGTACCCCGGTCCCATGCCATGGAGCGCTTTTTAAAGGTCAAAACTAACACCTTGAAGCGCACCCGAAAGTGCTCACAAACCTACCCTTCTCCTCTTTGGAAGCACTTTTAGCCTCTGCGTCCTCATTTGAGCTAAAGACGAGAAAGAAAAAAAGATAAGAACATTATTCAACCAGAAAAAAAGCCATCTGGAAAATGAACAGGCATGACAATGGGTGCTATGATCAAATACCTACCAGAGAAAAACCAAAAAGGATAAAGAATCGACCTTGACTAGGGAAGGGGCACAGTGGGTCTTTTTTTAAAAAAATAAATAAAAATAAAAACCCCAAAGGAAAGTCTCCGTTGACCACCAGAGAACTAACTGCTAATCAGGAATACAAAGTTAAGAATGCAACCTTTTGGAAGATGGAGATGATTATATATATGTATAAATATATATATATATATATATATATCTTTAAATGCTTTAAGAAAAAAAAAAGAACAGCCAAACGTTCTACGGAAACAAACTGTGTAAAGACAACTTAAAAAAAAAAACGGAGAAAATCTACGTCGAAGGATAAGCTATCATCTCGTTGGGGCCCTCGGCAGTGGGGGTGGGGTGGGGGGTTTCACTGGAAGGCATCACAGCACGTTTTTGGCATTCATAAATAACCAACGGGCGAGAAAAAAAGACAGCATCTGGTCTAAAACGGAGAGAAACAAACCTCGTGTTCTGATCACCACCCTCTGGGGCAGAGGACTCTCTAGTGGCAGAGGGCTCCTCCTCAACATTAGCCTTCACTTCCATCTTCTCGGCCTCTGGACTAACCACTTGAGGACCTGTGTCCGATTCCGCGGTTTCCTCACTACAGGCTTCCAGAGTTTGGGCTTCTTTGCTACTCTCACCACCTCCACCTCCACCTCCACTCCTCCTCTCTACCGCTAAAGAGTCCGAGTCCGGTTTGGCTTCCTCAACTGTCTGCTCGCTCGGCTCCCCTTTGGCTACCACTAAGAGATTTGCATCCTCCTGCTGGTTCTTGGCCTCAGACGGGCCTGATTGGCTGTCTGCATCTACAAGGTCTTCGTCCGAGTGGGTGGGAGAGGCAGCGGCCAACATGTCTTCTTCTTCTCCTCCTTCTTCTTCTTCTTCTTCCTCCTCCTCCTCCTCCTCCTCCACGGCTTCCTGTTTGCCCGGCCATGAATTATTCGTTTCCTGCGCCTGCTCAGCTTCGGAAGTGTCTTCTTTAAGGGGCTCAGATTTACAAGTGTCACCCAAAATGTCGAGCACTTTCTCATTTTCTATGGATTTAACAGGAATAGAATGGCACAAGGTTTAATCACCAGGGAAACATAGCAAAGACAAATGCCGGACGGGCATGGCTGCCCGACTAACACCGAGAGCGTAGGGCTTAAAAGGCTAACACAGAGATTGGAAAACCCTCTGGGCCAACCACATTCACACGCCTTAAAACCAACTGCAGTCTAACACGGCTATCAGAGCATGGCCTGAAAGAGAGAAGGAAGAATAACCTTTATGCACAACGCTTCCCGGCGTGATCCTTGGCTGTCTTCACACAACTGCGACGCCTTTCCAATTCTTGCCGAGACTGGCTTCCAAGCGCGGGGGTGTGGTGTGCTTGTGCAGACGGGGATCAGTGCTTTTCGACTGTTCGGCTTGCGCATTTTACCAATATTCTTTTAAGGAGACTAAGTCCACATGTGAATACCAGAAGAACTTCGGAAGTGGTTCGAAATACGTTTGGAGTCCCGAAAGCAAAGCGGAAGGCCTTCCGTGACCTTCCGTCTTCAAGTCTTCGCGTAGCCACTTAAAAAGATGTGATCCCTGCTTTGACATTATTCAACTGCACCTCTCTAGCCAAAGCTACCGTCCCAAAGCCCTGAGCGATATCACAGGATCTGCTCGGCACGTCTTAACGGCTCCTTTCTATGCGGGGCCCGGCCTGCTCCCCAGTGAAGGGATCTTAAGCAAAATTATCGTCTCAGAAGTCTGATGATTACTCTTCGATAAGAATCAAAGGTGCTCCCGCAGATCCGGTGATATGGCCAGATTTCCAATCTCTGTGGCTTTTCCTTTGGAGGCGTTCTGGACCGTGCACCAAGTTAGAATAATGGGCTACAGCTACTTATGGGATAAAAACCAAAGAGAGAGTAACTAAAGGGACGGGTGTGCGAGACCTAGTGGAAAATGCACAGGAGGGGCAGAAGGTTTTTGAAATACAGTACCTGATTCCAAAGGAAACTCGTCAAGCTCCTATTAAGAAGCACAAAAAAAAGGAAGGTCAGGACTCATCCGGCACATGTGATTATTCGATTATTTATATTTTTGTATCTTACCCACCTAGTCTTCTGTTGCAGAACCCCTGGTGCTCTCTGAGCTTGGTGGTTTTCTTTGCAGACGTTTGATTACCAAACTAGATAACGTCATCAGTGATAGAAGGGAGACACCCCACCTCCCTTCCAGCACTGATGATGTTACCTAATTGGACAATGAAACATCTGCAAGAAAACCAACAAGCTCAGAGAGCACCAAAGCATCTGCAACAGAAGACTAGGAGGTTAAAGTTACCAAGGACCTCACAGTTCAACCCTGAGCTACTAATACAGGTAGTCCTCGACTTACGGCCACAATTCAGCCCCAAATTTCTGTTGCTAAGCAAGACAGTTGTTAAGTGAATCACTGCGGTGGCTCAATTCAGTAACGTGGGTATTCGGTAAAGCTGGCTTCCCCAGTGATTTCGCTTGTCAGAAGGTCACAAAAGGGGATCATCTGACCCCGGGACACTGCAACTGTCACAGATCGAACCTAGTGTGTGAATCTTGATCATGTGACCGTGGGGATGCTGCAACAGTTGTAAGTATGAAAAATGGTTGTAAGTCGCTTTTTCCAGGTATGTTGTAACTTCGAACAGTCACTAAATGAACTGTTGTAAGTTGAGGACTACCTGTAGGTAAAATTAGTCTCCCAATTTTAATTCTTGCCTTCATACTAATTCAGTGATGGCCTAGAGCAGTGTTTCCCAAACTTGACCCTTTGAAGATGTATGGACTTCAACTCCCAGCATTCCTCAACCAGCCATACTGGGGAATTCTGGGAGTTGAAGTCCATGCACCTTAAAATAGCCAAGTTTGGGAAACACTGGCCTAGAGCCATGATGGCGAACCTATGGCACGGGTGCCAAAGGTGGCACGCAGCGTCCTCTCTGATGGCACACGAGCCGTTGCCCCCAGTTGAGCTCTGCTGCGCATGCATGTGCCTCCCCCCCAGCCAGCTGGTTCTTTGGGTCTCTGCCGCGCATGCGCGAGGGGTGGGGCGCGTGTGGGGACCACATGTGCATGCACAGGGGCGTGGCACATGCGGGGTGCACATGCATGCATGGGAGTGGGGTGTGTGCAGGGGGATACATGCACATTTGCGGAGGTGGGGCGCATTGCATTTTGGGGGTTCGGGCGTGCACACACAGATTGGCGTACACACCCGGGTGCTTTGGCACTCAGTCCGGAAAAGGTTAGCCCTCACTGGCCTAGAGGAAGAAGTTACACCACCGTCTCTCAGCTTGAGTGTGATGCTTACCTTGGCTCACCGTTTTCCTTCTACACCAGGGGTCCCCCAACCCCTAGATCATGGATGGGCACCGGGGTGTGGCATGCCAGAAACCGGGTTGTGCAAACAAGCAAAGCCCTATCCGTGGGATGCAGGCAACGTGTGAAGAAACTATGCCCCCTCTGGTCCGTGGAAAAACCTCTCCCCACGGAAACCGGTTCTTGGTGCCCAAAAAGTTGGGGGGAGGGGAGGGGCTCTGTTCTACACTACAACAACGTCAATAAATGGTATTTACAAGTCATCCTCCTAGTTACGACCATCGTACTACCGCGCAATTACAAAATCGCAATTCAGGCATTTGGCATCCAGCTCACAATTTGTTGCATCTTGCAGCCACACGACTGCGACTTTCCAAGCCAGCTTCCGAGAAATCAAGTCGACTGGAGAAATCAGAGTTGCTTAATGACTGAGCGATCCTCTTAACAACCAGATGATTCCCTTAACAACATGGTAAAAAATGGTGGTAGAACCAGGTCTGG
Organism: Coluber constrictor foxii; assembly: GCA_038048745.1. Lineage (NCBI taxonomy): Eukaryota > Metazoa > Chordata > Lepidosauria > Squamata > Colubridae > Coluber > Coluber constrictor. Next base: position 22,119,820 of record CM075958.1, on the reverse strand, counting down.
TCACGTGATCACTGGCTGAATGACATCGCATAGCAACCAAATCTCAGTCGCAATTGCACTCGTAAGTGGAGGATTGTTTTAATGAATCTCAAAACATTTTTTCGCTATTGGCTACTTAATTTCAAAGTTGCTTTTTTGATACCTTGCAAGTCAAAAGAATTGTTTGGGGCGCCTGGAAATGTTTCTGTCAAAGAGGCTATGAAGATTTCTGAATACAGGTTGTCCTCAATTTATAACTGTTCATTTAGTGACCGTTCAAACAGCACCAAAAAAAGGGACTTAGGACTGTTTTTCACACTTATGACCGTTGCAGCATCCCCATGGTCATGTGAACAAAATTCGGATGCTTGGCAACTCATAGTTATGACGGGTGAAGTGTCCCGGGGTCATGTGATCACACTTTGTGACCCTCTGACAAGCAAAGTCAATGGGGAAGACAGATACACTTAACAATTTATAAGCTGCGGTAATTCACTTAACAACGGTGTTAAGAGAGGTCGTAAAATGGGACAACTTTCACTTAACAACAGGAAGTTTGGACTCAATTATGGTTGTAAGTCGAGGACTGCCTGTACAGGTGCCCAAATGCAATTTAAATACATACTCACAATTCTTATTTAGGCGGGGAATTTCCAACGTTTCTTCAATACCCAATTGCAACAGAACTCCAGTTCTGGTGTAGAAGTAAAAAAAATCTAAATTTTTCTCCAAGGAAAAAATTCCAAACTCATAGCATTGTTGCAAACTCCCAAATATTCCTATAGCCACATTCGTGTCAGGAATGGAGGACAAAGCAGCTAAATCTGATGTAAGCTTGCACAAACCACGGTGTGAACATAACCTGGCTTAGAACGTAACGCTTTCTTATTCTAACCAAAAAAAAGAGAGCAGTTTTGCAACAGTACAGGATTTTTTTTCCCCTGTGGGAAGAACAGAGAACTGAAAAACAGCGTCAAACCTCTTTGCTTGTATTATTAACTTCTTTCTAAAGTTCAAATACCTTCAGGCTTGCAAAATCAGCAGATGATAGATCTATGGTGCTACTGACCTCTTCCGTCTGTTCCTGAAAGAGATTTAAAAACAAAAAATCATCACATTTCCCGAAAAGCTGCCATTCTTTCACTAAAGTCAGGCCGGGAAATCGGTCGCTCTCTCCTCGATCCATTATCTTCCCCCGCCCCCCCCCCCAAAACATGATTGGTAGCCACCACACAAATCTGCTCGCTTTCTCAAATAATTAAATATATAAAATAAATGGAGCGGGAAAGAAATAAAACGTGATGGGACAAAATGAGAACTGTCTTTTGATGGGGATGCTTCAATGGTTGATGCTGTCGTTTTCCTTTTGCATTCCTACCAGGTTTCAAACTGTCTGGGAATTAGGGATCCTAGGCCAGGCCAACCACGATTGCTGGAATTTATAGAATCTACCATCCTTAGTGGACGTGAGGCTGGAAACAGGCTATCATTTTTATACAGGTTGGATTGCAATACGCCAAACACTCAAAGCATGCCAACAGCTCAGAGACTTGAGTCGCGAAGCACATCAGAAGCACGCATGGAGATATCTGCTGGTTCGGCCTGATCTGGAAACGATAAGCCAAACACCGCCGACAGGGATACACGTCCCTGTGTATATACAGGAGGTCCTCGACTTACAACAGTTAATTTAATGACCATTCAAACCGGTCATTACAAACCGGTTGTAATGACCATTACAACCGGCACTGGAAAAAGGTGACTTATGGCCGTTTTTCATAGTTACCACCTTTGCGGCAACCACGTGATCGAAATTCCGACGCTTGGCAGACAGGTTCACACTTACGACGGTTGCAGTGCCTTGGGGGGGGGGTCATGTGTTCAGCACCTGCGACCTTCTGACAAGCAAAGCCAAGAGAGGAAGCCACGTTCACTTAACAACGGTGTTACTTAACTTCACGGCTGCCGTGATTCGCTTAACGAATGTGGCAAGGTGTACAATGGGGCAAAAATCCATTGAACCAACGTCTCGCTTAACGAGAGAAATTTGGGGCTCCATTGTGGTCGTTCAGTCGAGGACAGCCTGTCCTGGATTTTGGATCCAAAGCCGAAACGACACAGGCACTCAAGCTTTCCCTTGCCAAAGCGGCATCTTTTCCCGAGTTCATCCAGTAGCCTAACCTCAAACGACCTTCTTACCGATTCACCAAGAGGTGTGGCACACCCAGCCACCCGCACACCAAAATCTCTCCCACTTCCCCCACCCCTCCCCCAAAGAGGCAACTGGACTTTCTGGTTTTTCTTTTGCTTCTCATCCAAGAAGTTTCTTCAGCTCTGCGTGAAAAAGCACCTTTGAGCCAACCATGATCTGGATGACTGAGCATCTCCCGAAATGTCTCCATAAATGGCACAACAGAGGAGAACAAACCCATCGGGGCTAAATTCAGCAGTCCATCTGCATTTAAAAGATTAAAGTCCACTCTTTTGAAAACAACGAAGTCCAGCATACAGAGAGGGCAGCTGGTTTGAAAGATGGGTTAAAGGGGCCATTTATGTCAAAACTGAAAAGCCCTCTCTTAAAGGAGGGGGAGGGATCGGACATCATATCTCTCCATTCTACAACAGAGTCCTTTCAGCAGTTCCAAGGAGGCTCCACACCCATTTGCACCACTCAGGTGAACCTGAGGACATAGATTAGACCTCCAAGTGGCCTCAATGACTCTCTCAAAGGATGCAAATGACCAGCTGTCTGCAAGGAATACAAATCCTTCCATTCCCCACCATCCAATCAGAGCTGAAGAAGCTTCTTGGCTGAGAAGCGAAACGTCTTCAAAGTAAAAAAAACAAGAAAGTCCAGTTGCCTCTTGAAAAAAGCATCCTTGGGAGAATCTCCCATCGACTCCGAAATCTGTTGGCGGCTTCAGCTCTGAAGCACAGCCCAGCCCTACGTAACTCCCGTGATTGTGAAAATATCTTAAAACAAATTGCTGCTTGCCTTCTGCTTGCTAACCTGGAGGGGGAAGGCGGGAGAGCTGAGTTGGAAAAGAACACACCTAATTGCAGCTCCAACGTTAAGAGAGATTTATTAACTTGCAACAACAGGGCCTCAGGGACTTGTTCCCGCTCTGGTGGCATGCAAGCCCAGCGTGTTTGATGGCCCAGCCATCCGTGGAAGTCTTCTCCATGAAGTGGGCCCCTATTTTATTACATCTGCCCAGAGGGCAAGATTGCATGCAGGTACTCCTCGACTTAAAAACATTCTCTTGGTAACTGTTCAGGTACAGCAGTGCTTAAAAAAGGGCCTTGGGACTGTTGCATGGCAGCATTCCCCCAAGGTCACATGATCAAAACTCAAAGACGCTGAGCAACTGACTCGTATTTATGACCCGTGGCAGCGTCCCGGGGTCATGTGATCCCCTTTTGAGACCTTCTGGGAAGCCAGATTCACTTAATGACGTGACTGACTCAACCCCTGCGGTGATTCGCTTCCCAACTGTGGCGAGAAAGGTCGCCAAACTGGGGAAAAACTCACTTAGCAAATGTCTCCTTTAGCAACATACGTTGGGGGCTCAATTGTGGTTGTAAGTCGAGAACTGCCTGTATAAGGAGCTGAAGGAAGAAAGGAGAATCGGGGCATTATTTGTTAGCCCAGGACAGCCAGTTTCTCTTAAAAGACATTCATTTTGGTGCATTTTCAAGCTTTTTGACTAAGGCAGTATTTCTCAACATTGGAGACTTTAGGACCATGATGGTGAATCTATGGGCACGTGAGCATTGCCCTAGCTCAGCTCCAGGGCGTATGCATGTGCCGGCCAGCTAATTTTCAGCCTTTCGGTCCCATTGGAAGTCAGAAAACGGTTCATTTCCAGCCTCTGAAGGGCCTCCGGGGAGGGGGGGGGGTTGGCCATTTTTGCCCTCCCCAGAATCCAAAAAAGCCTCTGGAGCCTGGAGAAGGCAAAAAATGGGCTACCAGACCTACCAGTAACCTTTTTGCCATCGTGTGCCAAAAGCTGGGGGTGGGGGGAGAGCACAGGGGTGGGTGGGGCATTGAATTATGGGTGTGAGCACGTGCATGCGACACACACATACACACACACACACACACACTTCCCCTGCTTTTGGCACACCGGCAAAAAGCTTAAACATCATTACTTTAGCATGTGCGGACTTCAACTCCCAAAGCATGGCTGGCTGGGGAATTCTAGGAGTTGAAGTCCCCACGTCCTAAAGCTATCAAGGTTGACAAACACTGAACTGAGGAAACTAAGATAGGGGAGAACCAGGGAAGATTTGAGGCTTTGGATTTTTTTTTTCTTTAGGCCTGGGGATGGCTGTGGCTTTTAGAAAAGGGAGAAGGCTAAGCCTGAAAGCAGGAAAAGTCCCGTTTCAACTGAGACGGGACTCAAGTCTTCGTGAGACGCCCTGCTTTGTCACAATTGAGTCCTGTGCTTCTATCATAGGATCAAAAGAACACTAGGGGGAAAAAAAGAACATTCTCATAAATTATCCAGAATGCACAACAGTCCTCATAAAGCTTGCAATTCCCAAATTCTCCAGAAGGCAAGTTTAAAATCCACGGCTTCAGAAGTCAGCCCAAGTGGGTTTTTCATCGTAATAATAATTGGATTTAAGCTAAAGCATGATTTGCTTCATCCTTTTTGTGCGCTGAATAAACTATTGGCTAGATTCACATCTAAGTCAAACCTAAATAATTCTTTTCATTGGCAGGGATGGAGGTTTGCAAAGAGGAATTTAAAATCCATTCCACCCTACCCATGACACAAATTTGCATTCAACAGTTCAGGCTGATTCTTGATCCTTCCCTGCCCCACAATTTCAATCTAGTTAAAAGGCTACAGTCACAGAATTGAATATCCCAATTGCAGGTAGTCCTCAATTTACAACCATTCGTTTAGCGAACCAAAGTTACAATACCGAGAACCGTGATTTACAACTGATTCTCACATGTAATGAGCGCAGCATCCCCACATGATTAAAATTCGGATACTTGGCAACCGGCATGCATTTTTGATGGTGGGATCATGGGATCACCATTTGTGACCTTCGCAGCCATCTTCCAAAAAATAAAGTCAGTGGGAGAGGCCAAATTTGCCTAATGACAGCATGATTCATTTAACAACCACAGCAAAAGGTTGCCTTGGTTGTTAAATTGGGCGCCAGTCACTTAACAACCAGCTGGGCTTAGCAACGGAAATTCTGCTCTCAAGTGTGGTGGTAAGTAGAGGACTACCTGTAAAACAAACATACAGGTAGTCCTTGACTTACAGTCACAATTAAGCCCAAAATTTGTTGTTAAGTGAGACATTTGTTAAATGAGTTCTGCTCCATTTTACAACCTTTCTTGCCACAGTTGTTAAGTGAATCACTACAGTTGATAAAGTTAGTAAGCTGGTTGCTAAGTGAATCTCGCTTCCCCATTGACTTTGTCAGAAGGTCGCAGAAGGTGATCATATGACCACGGGACGTTGCAACAATCATAGGTATGTTGTCTGAATTTTTATCATGTAATCATGGGGATGTTGCAAAGATTGTAACTGTGAAAAATGGTCGTAAGTCACTTTTTTCAGTGCCGTTGTAACTTTGAATAGTCACTAAACGAACTGTTGTAAGTCAAGGACTCCCGGTTCTTTAGAATCTGTTCACAAATCATTTGCCAAAAAAGCATGTCTAGTAACTGAACTTTCACTCACGTATTCTTTTGCTTAAAAGGATTAGGGAGACTACAAAGAAACTAAAGCATTCACCACCATTCCAAACCAAAACATTTATTAGTTTTTGAAAACACAACTAATACGGTTGCAAGACCACGATTTTCCTTCCACTGACTCACGAGTCGCAGCAGTGACTTAAGCATCCCTATCCACCTTCTTCTAAACACATGAAAATGAGTGAATGGAAACACACACGGGAGGGGGGGAAGGGGGTGGAACACACATGCACGCACGCACATAGCATTTCATTAATAAAACTTTCTGGGGCTTCTAAACAAAGCATGCACTGAAAAACTAGAAGCTGCAAACAAGAATGCCATGGCTATGGATTCACATTCACACACACACACACACACACACACACACACACACACACACACACACACACACACACACGTAGAGGTGGAGGGGATAAGAAGGGAGTTTATTTTTTTCAATCCTAGGTCATTTACGTCCTTTCAAGGGGAGGGGGGGGGGAGGAAGAAAACGAAAAAATAAAAAATGAAACGTTTATAAGGATGGCGAATATATCTGCTCCCGAAGAAGGTGCATACCATGGCTACTGGTATTTCTCTGGATTCTTCTGGCATGTCTGTTAAGGATAGGGCTGCCTCCATGTTAGCCAGAGCACCTTCTGTCAGCTGCTCTGGAAGTCCTCGCCTTTCTGCATCAGCACTCTCCTTACTGTCAAAGAGGGAGTCAAGTCTACTATCAGCACTGCTATCCTCTCGGCAGTCTACACCACTGCTGTTATCTATGACTGCTTCATCTAACACACTAATATCCATCATGTCAATATCCTGCAAGTTATCCAAACTTGCATCAATATCCTCCTGCAAAAAGAAAAAAAAAAGCCACATATATAACAGTTGCTGGGGTTCCGACGCAGAAGTCTTACGGGGCATCTGGCAGCCCACGTTTGTTCCCAATACCTGCCCATCTCCGGATTCGTCTTCAAGGCCGTTGTCCTCTACTCCTTCTTCCTCAAGCCTCCGCCCTAAAAAGAACAGAATCCTTGAGCAAACACACACACACACAATTGTATCTAGCTAGCTAGCTAGCTAGCTATCTCCACATATATCATCATCTCTTTTCAATGATCCCATAATCCCTTGTGGGGTGCAGTCTGGGCAACAGAATGGAACTGAGTGTTTACTGGCCAGATGCCCTTCCTGTGTTGAGAAATATTTGCCTCTACCTAGGATCAAACTCACATCCTCCTGATTATGAGGCGAGAGCACCACTCCCATATCTATCTATCTATCTGTCTGTCTGTCTGTCTGTCTGTCTGTCTGTCTGTCTATCTATCTATCTATCTATCTATCTATCTATCTATCTATCTATCTATCCATCCATCCATCCATCCATCCATCCATCCATCTATCTATCATCTACCTACCTACCTATCTACATACTTAATCTACCTACCTACCTACCTACCTACCAGCCAGCAGCCAGCCAGCCAGCCAGCCAGCTAGCCAGCCACTGTATCTATCTACAAGTAGTCCTTAACTTACAACAGTTCATTTAGTTACCGTTTAAAGTCACAACATGTCAGAGTGTGTACAGCGTGACAACAACCCAGGAGCAAAATACAGTACACAGAGGTCTTTCAAACAGTGGTTTATTATTATTATTTATTTATTTTATTAATTTGATTTATATGCCACCCTTCTCCGGAGACTCAGGGCGGCTTACAATGCATTAAGCAATAGCCTTCATACTTTTGTATATATTTATACAAAGTCAGCTTATTGCCCCCACAAACTGGGTCCTCAATTTACCCACCTTAGAAAGGATGGAAGGCTGAGTTGACCTTGAGCCTGGCTAGGATTGAACTCGCAGAATTGCAGGCAGCTGGATGTTAATTGCTGCCTTTAGTAGGAGACATTAGCCCCCTACGCTACTCAGGCTCCTTATATACACGACATAGATAGATGGATGGATGGATGGATGGATGGATGGATGGATGCACGCACGCACGCACACGCACACACACACACACACACACACACACACACATGCTAAGCAAAGCCAAGCAATCAATCAGTCTTCTTCAACTCTACATGGAGGACTACTTGGATCGGGAAGCTCTCCTCACAGTCACTCATGCCCTTGTTACCTCATGGTTAGATTATTGCAATGCGCTCTACATGGGGCTACCCTTGAAAGGTGTTCGGAGACTACAGTTGGTTCAGAATGCAGCCGCACAAGCCAATGTGGGTGCCCCTAGATACACCCACATTACACCAATTCTCCACAAACTGCACTGGCTCCCTATTGGTCTCCGGGCACAATTCAAGGCACAATTCAAGGTGTTGACCTTTAAAGCCCTACATGGCTCAGGGCCAGGTTATCTTCGAGACCACCTTCTACTACATAGCTCCCAGTGACCGGTAAGATCCCACAGAGTTGGTCTCCTCCAGGTCCCGTCAGCTAAACAATGCCGGCTGGCGGGCCCACGGGGGAGGGCCTTCTCTGTGGCTGCCCTAGCTCTCTGGAACCAGTTACCTCCTGAAGTCCGGACCACCCCCACCCTATTGGCCTTCCGAAAAGCAGTGAAGACCTGGCTTTTCCGGCATGCCTGGGGCCGTTGATCTCGCTGTTGCGATCCTGTGAGATCCAGCCATGAATGGTGTGAATGGGTTTTAATCTTTTAATTTTAAATGTCTTTAGAATGGTTTTTTAAATGCACTTTAAGCTGCCCTGAGTCTCTGGAGAAAGGCAGCATATAAATTGAACTAAAATACATACATACATACATGCATGCATACATACATACATACATACATACAATGCATATACACACAGGACGAGGAGAGTGATACACAAAGAGAGATGCCCTCAAATGGCCTCCCTTATATAGGCAGCTTCTTAAAGGGCAATAACCCTGATGATTCATCCTCAGTCTTAAAGGGCTGGTCATCTTTAAATCATCATTACCCTGACACTCCTCCCATTTAAAGGTGAACAGCTGAATGCTTTACCAGATTCAGGATGCTCTGTTTCCATTATGGACTTGCCTCCAGCTTCAGTTCCTACTCTCATTGCTACACACGCTACGAGTACCTTTACTACTATAACTGCTGGAACGACCCCTGACTCTGTACACTCTGTTTCATTAATCTCCATTACATCCTGTTTACCATCTCTTGGCTGGATACCTTTACTTTCTCTCTTCGGTTTCCTCAGTTTGGTTTATCTGCCTGCCTGTCATTCTCTTTAACTTTGGCTTCTCCATTTATCTCGTTGTTCCTTAGGCAATGACCCTGGGCAATATCTCTTGGTAATTATGGGGTTCATTCCTAACATTATCTACTCACTTGCAGTAAACCACTCAAGAGTTAACCCTTTATTATACCCTTCAGGTCTCCTATGTATACCTCCGTTTGCCTTAGTTTTTTCTTACTTGCAGGATACACCCTGTATTTTTCCTCCTTATCAACAGCACACTCTACCTACCTTTGATGTCTATTAACCAATTTAACCCTTCACCTTTATCTATTTCCTTGCATACCTTTACTGCTTCTTTTTGGCACTTTCTTGGGGATTATTTCAGACACCACTGGAATCTCATCGGGGTGTCCTCCTTCTTCCTCAATAGCCTGTTAGAAAGAGACAAAGTCAGCATGGTAAACAGAACAGTGTAGAATTTGGCAGAAAATACCACAGTGTTCCATTCATGATGGCCATTGACTTTAGAATAGAATAGAATAGAATAGAATAGAATAGAATAGAATAGAATAGAATAGAATAGAATAGAATAGAATAGAATAGAATAGAATAGAATAGAATAGAATAGAATAGAATAGAATAGAACAGAACAGAACAGAACAGAACAGAACAGAACCCTTTATTGGTCAAGTGTGATTGGAAACACAAGGAATTTCACTCCAGTGCGTAAGTGTACATACAAGTAAAAGAGATAAATCATTATCACAATCATAAAATACTATCATAATAAACCATAAGGTACAACACTCAGTGATAGTCATAGGATGCTAAAGGTAATAGGAAAGATCAGTAGGATAATAGTAATACAACCCTACTACATAGGCCCTAGGTTGTCAAAGTCAATTTCATTAAGGGCCACATCAGGGATGTGTTCGATCTTGGGGGCCCAGGGTGGGCGTGGCCAGCTCGATATCATTCATGTTGGGGGCGCTTGTGGTGGCCCAAGCGCTCTGCCAGCAAAAACAGGCTCCCGAGCTCGGTTTTCAGTTGCAATGGCCTCCTGCAACCCTCTGCCAGCAAAAACGGAGCGTGGGAGGGCCGCACACATCCCTCCTGAGCTCCGTTTTCACTAGCAGAGGCACCATGAGCCAATCCTTTGCTGTTTGCAGGGTAGCCCCACAGGCCAGATCTAAGCACCCCATGGGTCAGATCTGGCCCCCGGGCCTTGAGTTTGACACCCCTGACCTAGGGCATAAGACAAGTATTGTGGGAATTTTATCTCATGTCATATGGACAGAAGGAAAACAGGGAATGGCACGAAAGTGCGGCCTCTATAAGTTCATAGAGAAAAGCCTGCATGACATTTTCTGCCTCCACAATCAGCTGAGGGACATGTGCAACTGTTGTTGATTTGCAAAAGAGAAAGTTGGGACTAAGATAGACTTCTGGCCTAACCCAACATGGCTCAGAATACAGGTAGTCCTCAACTTATGACCTACAGTTGAGGCCAAAATTTATGTTGGTAAGTGAGACATTAAGTGAGTTTTGCCCCACTTTACGACCTTTCTTGCCAGCTTAAGGTAATCACTGAAGCTGTTAAGTGAGTCACATGGCTGCTAAGTGAATCTGGCTTCCCCACTGACTTTGCTTGTCAGAAGTTGCAAAAGGGTGATCCCATGACCCTGGGAGACTGCAACCGTCATTAATGTGAGTCAGCTGTCAAGCATCCGAATGTAAATCACGTGACCATAGGGAAGCTGCAACGGTGGTCATAAGTCACTTTTTTCAGTACCTTTGTAACTGTACAGTCACTAAAAGGACTGTTGTTTAAGTCGAGGGCCGCCTGTATTTCTGTTTATTTGCTTCCTAGAGGCACCTCTCCCTTCTGCCTAGAGAGGCAAACAAGCCTACATCTCTAGCACCAAGCATGACAAGAACTGCTCGGCTGCATCAGGCCAACACACATCTCAGTCCAGCTGGTACTTCCTCAGGCTAGAGAGCCTGATGCCTGCAAGCAAACAGCAGATGGAGACATTTCCCTAGTTCCCTTTCCATGCTCTGCAACTGGCATAGAGACACATTCTCAGCCCAGAGGTAATACTGAACCTTGAAGACGAATACCCTGATATATAGGTAGTCCTCATCTTACACCAGTTCATTTAGTGACCGTTCAAAGTTACAAAGGGACTTATGATCATTTTTCACAGTTACGACATTTGCAGCATCCCTAGGATGTGATCAAAATGCAGATGCTTGGCATCTGGCTCATACTTATGCTCGTTGCTGTGTCCCTGTCAACCCTGAAGCCATTTCTGGACCATCTTCAGGGCTGCCACAGCTATGCTGCTTGGAGCTGTGGGAACAGGAGCGGGGAATATAGATAGCTGGGGACTTGTAGCCAAAATAAAATTCTTTCTCCTGGGAGAACTTTGACTTTTAATTTGGGTAGGACCTTTAGAGTTGGGTTTTCACCAGATGTGCCAATGACATGCCTAATAAATCTGCACTTTGAGGAACTCCTAGGCCTCAGAGTTTTTATTGTGTTGGGTCTGTTATCTATCTATCTATTTATTTATTTATTTATTTCAATTTATAAACTGCCCTTCTCCTTGCGGACTCAGGGCGGTGAACAGCCAAAATAAAATATGGTATACAAAAGTTAAAAACAATTAAAAATTATTAAATATTTATGGCCGACAATTAAAACAACCCAATTTCAAATCAATTTCAAATTTAAAACAGAGGATGGGATCAAGCTAGCCCAGCTAGATGGAATAAATGGGTTTTATGAAAGGTCCAGAGATCTGGAATCCTGCATATCTCCGGGGGTAGGTCATTCCAGAGGGCGGGCACCGCCACAGAGAAGGCTCTCCCCCTGGGGGTCACCAGCCGGCACTGTCTGGCCGACGGCACCCGGAGGAGGCCCTCTCTGTGCGAGCGTACTGGCTGTACTGTTACTTGGAACCCTGATGTTTCCAAGGTCATGTAATTCCCTTTTCCAAAATCAGTGCAGATGCCAGACTCACTCAACAATTATGTTACCAACTTATCAATTGCAGTGATTCACTTAACAACTGTGGCAAGAGAGGTCGTAAAATGCGACAAAACTGACAACAAATGTCTCACTTAGAAACAGAAATATTGGGCTCATTTGTTTTTCATAAGTCGAGGACTACCTGTACTGTCCCCTCTTCCAGAAATGTATCCAATCCACTTTTCAAGCTATATTCTGTGAGTAGCTGTCATCATAATCCACAATAATAAACTCCACAGATAAATTGTACAAAGGAGTCTAGGTTAAATCTTTTCCCAATCTTTTGCATGATTTTAAATACTTCAATCATTTCCCTGCTTCTATCCAACCAAGCTAAAGTATTCTAAATCTTTTATTATAGATGGAAAAGTCTGAACCCACAATTTTTCTGGCTAGTCTGGTCACATGTTCTCCAGTTATTATATAATTTTTCAAGCACAGCAACCAAAACCACACAGTATTCAACATTCAAACCCTCCACACACGAGGATGGTGACATTTTAAATTCATAGAATAGAATAGAATAGAATAGAATAGAATAGAATAGAATAGAATAGAATAGAATAGAATAGAATAGAATAGAATAGAATAGAATAGAATAGAATAGAATAGAATAGAATAGAATAGAATAGAATAGAATAGAATAGAATAGAATAGAATAGAATAGAATAGAATAGAATAGAATAGAATAGAATAGAATAGAATAGAATAGAATAGAATAGAATAGAATAGAATAGAATAGAATAGAATAGAATAGAATAGAATAGAATAGAATAGAATAGAATAGAATAGAATAGAATAGAATAGGAGTAACAGAGTTGGAAGGGACCTTGGAGGTCTTCTAGTCCAACTCCCTGCTTAGGCAGGAAACCCTACACCACTTCAGACAAATGGTTATCCAACATCTTCTTAAAAATTTCCAGTGTTGGAGCATTCCCAACTTCTGGAGGCAAGTTGTTCCACTGATTAATTGTTCTAACTGTCAGGAAATTTCCCCTTACTTCTAAGTTGCTTCTCTCCATGATTAGTTTCCACCCATTGCTTCTTGTCCTGCCCTCAGATGTTTTGGAGAATAGGAGGCTGCCCTCCTATTCGGAGGCTGCCCTGTTCTTTGGGGCAACCTCCAAGATATTGGAAAACTGCTATCATGCCACTCCTGGAACTTCTTTTCATTAAACTAGACATATCCAGTTCCTGCAACTGTTCATCCTATGTTTTGGCATCCAGTCCCCTAATCATCTTTGTATTCTTTCCTAATAACTATATTCTTTTCAAGTATATTCTAGACCTTTTCAATATATACAATATATACAGGTGGTCTTCAAATTACAACCTCAGTTGAGCCCAAAATTTCCATCCTTTTTGGGTTCGGACTGGCAGCGGTGTGGGGGTGTGATAGTTTCATGTGCGCATCTTAGCTCCAGTGCCAGCGCAAATGAAGCTTCACGTATTCGCCCGCCACTTATGCAGCCTAGTTCCCAACAGGCCACAGATCAGGACCAGTTCACAGTCCAGGAGTTGAGGACCTCTATTTTAAAGCATGGGCGTCCAACCTTTTGTCTTGCCTGGGCTGCACTGAGTGAGGAGGAATTGTCTTAAGATGCGTATAAATATATATAATATATTTATATATATAAATAACAAACTTATTTTTTTTTCTATTTTCTATAAATATCTTGCGGGGCCGCATTACTTGTCACATGCGAACCATGCAGTGCAGGTTGGAGGTGCCTGTTTTAAAGACTGATATATTATGGCATTTTTTTCCCTTGCTGATTCTTATCTACAAGAACAATATTCTGATGTGAAACAAGAGAATGGAAAGAATCCTGTAAAGGATTTCATTTGACTTTGGGAGAATTTTTTCCCTGACCTACCATGGTTTTAAGATTACTACTTCAAATACAGGGACCAATTCTGGTTTTGTTGTTCATTATCGGAATCTGTCAAGTTACAAATCTTCAAATAAAAAGGATAGGAAGAAAAATGTAAGCACCAGGTGACATTTCAAATGTTACACTGCTTATCTCCCACAGTTGCTACTAGGTTTCAGCTACCACAAACTAGAAAAGCTAACAGGCCACTGTTCAAGGGTGCCTTTTTTCTTTTCTTTTTTTTTTTTTTGCTGCAATTGCAGCAATTGAAAAGTGGTAGTCCAGGAGAATCAAAACATAATGTAGCCAAATGCAAGAAATAGAATTGTTGTAATTCAACCAGCAGCCAGAATCATATTACCCGCTAACCATTAATATAGGTGTGTCCAACTTTGGCAACTTTTTAAGACTTGCGGCCTTCAACTCCCAGAATTCCCTAGCCAACGCTACCTGAGGAATTCTGGGAGTTGAAGTCCACAAGTCTTACAGCTGCCAAGGTTGAATACCCCTGCCATAATACGATTTCCTTACTTTTGTTACAGAATGTTAGGTGTATACAGCCACTTTAGTTGAAGCAGGGAGCAGACATTAGCTGAGTCTCCCCACCAAAAGCTAAGTAGGATCGACCTTCTTAGTGCTTGGATGGGAGACCACCAGGAAAGCCCAACCCTGCCAAATGAAATGGAAAACCAGAAAAAAAAACCACAGAAAGCGGCAATATCAAAGCCCTCCTGTCCTGTACTCTTCGTTAAGAAGATTACATGGACTGCCTCTCCCTGAGATCCAGCTTGATTTTAATCTTTCCCTTTCCTGAAACCATAATAGGTTGGGAGATTTATGTAGCTCCCTTAGCGGTCAGAATAATAGAAGGGACCTTGGAGGTCTTCTAGTCCAACCCCCTGCTCAAGCAGATGGTATATCTGAGATATACCCTCTCAGATCCCGTAAATGGCTTCTTAAAAACCTTTAGTGATGGAGCACCCACAAATGGAATGAACTGCCCCCTGATATACAAAACATCCCTAATCTCCATGCTTTCCGCTGTGCCCTCAAGACCCTGATGTTCAATCAGGCAGGGCTAAGATTAAAATATTATATAATTCTGGGTTTTATTTATTTGGGCTAAACTATGCTATAATTTTAATTATCAATTTTATGATGTTTATGTATCTTTTATTTTTTTCTTGACTGTACAACCGCCTTGAGTCCTGCGGGAGAAAGGCGGTATAGAAATATAATAAATAAAATAAATAAATAAATAAATGCTGAAGGCAAGCCATTCCAAAATGGATCTTAAAGCCTGGCAGGGGGATAGCATGAAGATGCATGTATTAGGCACAAGGGGGAAATGACCTTAGTCTAAGATAGTGCTGCTATTGGGGTTATTAATCGTTTTGAAAACGTAACTCGAACTGAGCTTCCATTCCATTTGTTAAAAGATAAATATTTCAGTTACACCACCATACATTGTTGGCATAATTCCCCTGAAAATAGTTACAGTTACCAGGCAATTCTCAGGAACTGATGAGGATTCAAGCAGCAGCCACGAATTTCGCAGGCATCCCTCAACACCCGGTTCCGAAGGCGACTCTTCACTTTTTATAGAGTCTACGTTTCGCCAAATCCCGGAGGCGAAAGTTGAGCTGCGGCGCATGCGCAGAGGATTTAACCCCTTCGGCCCCGCTAACCCTACCCGAAAAGGCTCCGCGCTCTTCTTTACCTTCCGGAGCCGCTCGAGAAGGACGCTCTTGTTGCCTCCCGTGTCCAGGTTGCGCTGCTTCAGCTCGGCCCTCAGATCGATCACCCTCAGGTCGCTCAGGCGCCGCCGGGTCATCCCGCCTCCGAAGCTTTCCGAGTCGCCACCGCTGAGGGAAACCGTCGCTTCTGCGGCGAGCCCGGCCTGATTCTCCGCCGCCATAAGGGAAGACGGGCTTCTCGCGCAAAATTTTGGCTCTCAAAAAAATAAAATAAAAAAGAAATACCGTATTAAGCCCCACCCCCCCCGAAATTTTTTTTTTTTAAAAAAAACAAATTTCTGTAAACGGTAACGTCTATGAGGGGCGCGCGAGCGCTCCCGGCACGCATAAAATGGCGGGCGAGCTTGCTCTTTGCGCACGCGTAGAACTGGTCTGGTGAGGGATCACTGCGCATGTGCGTTCTGCTTTAACACGGCCCTAATTGGGGGAAAAGAGGCGGGCGGGGGCGCGCGAGACGTGGGGGGGGGGGAACGGCGAAAGAAAGCGAAAAAGCGGAGAAACGAAAGAGCCTGGGAGCGCATGCGTCTTGAGCATTAGCTTGGCCCGCTTTGGATGCAAGCAACTAAATATAGGGAGGCTGGAAGGCGTCTCTATGCGCGTGCGCGCGTTTTTTTCCCCCTCCTCTGTCCTTGCCTGAATAGGGAATGGTGCTGACTAAAAATAGAATTTTAAAACTGCGCAAATAGCCTTCTTTTCTCTAGACTAGCCAAATTCAAAATCCTGTAACCGTTCTTCATGTGATTTAGTCTCCAGGCCCTTAAATCATAGTTTGCTATTTTGTGCACTTTTTCCAAACTTTCAGCATCTTTTTTTGTAATGGGACCAAAACTGGATGTAGTATTCCAGGTGTGGCCTTACTAAGGCTTTATAAAGCAGTATTAATCGTTTTGATTTTGATTCTATGTCTCTGCTTATACAACCAAGGGTTGTATTAGCTTATTTGGCTGCTGCCACACGCTGCTGACTCCCGTTTAAAATTTAAACGATCGCCAAAGGGCAGAATATTTCCCCTAAAAGGGAGGCAGAAACTCACCCCCCACCTTTGGCAGAGCCTTAATAGGAATTGCCCAAAACCCCTTCATTACATCATCACCCAGCAAGGCTTAACCATGCCTGGGACACGGACAACTTACAAAATTGTCCATGGGAGTCTGATAACCAATCAGAATACAAGCTCAAATTCAAAGCCTAACAGAAGGCATAAAACCCAGGCACTCTCAGCATCTCTGCCCTTTTTCTGCTCAGGAACTCAAGCCATGTGATCCTGTTCATCAATAAATCTTATTTGCAAGCAACTTCCATGAATCCAGTGTCTTTTTCCCCCACTTGGAACTGAACCCAGAAGGATTTTTCTTCCAACAGTCCCTCTCACAGTTACTGTTTTTGAGCCAAGTTTTGCCTGATCTATACTTTACCTTTAGTTTTTCCTGCCCAGGTGTAAAATCTTGCTTTTATCCACATGAATATGTTGCCATTTAAGACTTTTATTCCCTTGCAAATAAAACGGATGTGGGCAGGAGAAGGGGGTCTGTCTGAATGCAGGTAGCCCTCGACTTACAACATTCATTTAGTGACCGTTCAAAGCTACAACAGTGACTTATGACCGTTTTTCATACGATCATTATAGTATCCCTGTGGTCACATGGTCAAAATTTGGACTCTTGGCAACTGGCATGTATTTAGGACGGTTGCAGTGTCCCAGGACAATGGGATCCCCTTTTGACAAGCAAAGCCAATTGGGAAGCCAGGTTCACTTAACAACCGGGTTACTAACTTAACAACTGCAGTGATTCACATAACTGTAACAAGACAGGTCATAAGATGGGGCAAAATTCACTTAACTGACTTGTTTAGCAATGGAAATGTTGGCTCCTTTGTTGTCATAAGTCAAGGACTACCTGTAACTGTTTTCAGTAACAAGGAGCAGCTTTGATTAATGTTTCTAGTTTCTTTGAAGCAACAAAGCAAGAATCTGATTTCTGATAAGAACCACTTCAAAGCAGCCAGACATGAGAAATGAACTCAAAAGTTTAACTTTAATAACCTGAAAAATCATTAAAATGTGGGAAACACACTTCCTGTATATGCAACTAGGCATTAACAGATCATGCTAAGTATATTATGGGATGCTCTGAACGTTTACATGGTATATGAATAGTTGCTGAGCATGCTCTATAGATTATGATTCAAATGAAACTGGCTAATTGAACAACACATTCCAAACCCAATATGTTTGAGCTCTCTCATAATTAATAATATAAAGTGATTTTTCTCACTTTGTACCTGTGGGAGACCTTAGATAGCATTTAACACTCTAACAATAGCACTTAAAGCAGTCTACCCGTTCAGAGTGCTTTATAGCCCTTTCTCTAAGCAGTTTATAGAGTCAATATATTTTCCCCAACAATCTGGGTCCTTATTTTACCGACTTCAAGGCTGAATCAACTTTGAGCTAGTCAGCATTGAACTCCAGGCAGTGGGCAGAGTCACCCTGCAATACTGTGTTCTAAGCACTGGGCCACTATGGCTGAATGATAGGTGGGTAGGGAGGGAATTTATTTATTTATTTATTTATTTATTTAATATACCGCCCTTCTCCCAAGGGACACAGGGCGGTGTACAGCCAATTTAAAACACAGAAATATTATTTTATTTATTTATTTATTTTATTCAATTTATATACCGCCCTTCTCCTGCTGGACTCAGGGCGGTGAACAGCCAAGAATAAAAATATACCCATATAAAACCTAAAAATTATTAAAAGAATTACTGTACACAAATTTGGCCCGAAATTTAAAAATATCCCAACCTAAAACCCATTAACACTTTAAAACTAAAATAAGTTAAAAGGTTAAAAGAGGTTTAAAAAGGGGGGGGGGGTTACGCCAGCCCTGCTTGAAGGAAAAGAAAAGTTTTAGGGCACGGCGAAAGGCCCGGAGATCTGATATCCTTCGTATCTCTGGGGGCAGATCGTTCCAGAGGGCAGGTGCTGCCACAGAGAAGGCTCTCCCTCTGGGGGTCGCCAGCCGACATTGCCTGGCTGACGGCACCCTGAGGAGTCCCTCTCTGTGGGAGCGTACTGGTCGGTGGGAGGCTATTAGCGGCAGAAGGCGGTCCCGTAAATACCCAGATCCTATGCCATGGAGCGCTTTAAAGGTGGTAACCAACACCTTGAAGTGCACCCGGAAGACCACTGGAAGCCGCTTCCAGTGGCTTTAAACAATTTTAAATATATTTAATATTTTGGCCCACATCAATTAGAATGAAATTACCCCATTAAACATTTAAAATTACAAATTGGCAATTCAAATTAAAACTTTTTTAAAAAGTCAGGCTAGCCCGGCTCGATGAAATAAAAGCGTCTTGAGGGCCCGGCGGAAGATGCGTAAATCGGAAATCCTCCGTATCTGGGGGGGGGGGGCAATTCATTCCAGAGGGCAGGAGCCCCCACAGAGAAGACTCTCCCCATGGGGGTCGCCAGCCAACATTGCTTGGCCGACGGCACCCAGAGGAGCCCCCCTCTGTGGGAGCAAGTTGGGCGGTGGGAGGCTATTGGTAGCAGCAGGCGGTCTTGTAAATATCCAGGTCCTAAGCCATGGAGCGCTCTAAAGGTGGTAATGTTATGGAATGAAGTGACCAAGCAACATGGGTCAGTCAGAGAGAGAGTTTATTTGCGCAAAGACTCAAAAGCCAGGTTCCAATCTTGGCTCTGAGTAACGTCTCCATGCTTGTATGACACTTATATACTTTCCTAAACAAAGGATTCTGCTAACACAGCAACTTTCCATATATGGTTAACATATATTTGTTATTTTTAATTGACATCTCCTAATTACTAAGATTTTACCTCATCCTTGCCAAACAATCATTATTCTTCTGTAACTGGCTAAAGTACAAATTCTTCTTTTGATATTTGCTTCTCGTCCAGGTGCTATTCTCTGGCCTAATCACCCTTAGCAATGTTTCATGAAGATGCTCCCTTTTCTTCTGACAAGTTAGGGGGTCACTTAGCGTATCAAGGGAGTTCATGCTGACGTTGTATTTTCTCTAGCTGGCGGTATTTCCTGTCTTCGGAATATAGTTGCTTTTAAAATATCTTTTAGAATATAGTGAATATAAAATTATCCAGTGGTCATCCAAACGGTCCCACTTTAGTAAAACCAATACCTTGAATTGCACCCTGAGGACCACCAGGAGCTAATGCAGCTCGCACAGGAGAGGTGAAGGGAATGGAGATTTTACTGTATCCTTCTCCTGCCACACCCACCAAGCCACACCCACAGAACCGGTAGTAAAAAAAAATTGAATCCCACCACTGCTGTTTTGGGACAACCATGACCTGGATGACTGTGAATCTCCACAGACATTTAAACAAATAAACTAGAAAAAGCCTTAGGAAATTCGAAATCCTAGCACTGCAAAGTTCAGGTGGTCCTCGACTTATGACCACAACTGAGCTCATGATTTCAATTGGGAGGTGAGACAGTTAAGTGAGCTTTGCCTCATTTTGCAACCTTTCTGACTGCAGTTGTTAAGTAAATCGGGCGTCCCCAAAAACTTTCCTCATCAGAAAGTCGCAAAAGGGATCACACGGCCCCAGGACACTGCAACCGTCATAAATATGAATCAGTCACCAAGCATCCAAATGTAAATCACATTGCCATTGGGGGGGGGGATATTGCAATGGCCTAAGTGTGAAAAACAGTCATAAGTCACTTTTTTCAGTGCTGTTGTAACTTTGAGCGGTCACTAAATGAAAAATCCCCACCGCAAGAAACGTGAAGGTTCAGCGAGTCCCTTGAATTCAATGTTTCTTGACACTTGGCAACTTTACAGCATGTGGACTTCAACTCCCAGAATTCCCCAGCCAGGATGGGGAAACGGCTCTTAACTTGCTTAGCTCTATAGTTAAGGGGGGGGGGTGGAAGGGACGCGAAAGGGACCACCCGTTCTCGCTCGCGCGTGCGCCCCGAGTTTCCGCGCGCTCCCTCCCTCGCTCCTGGGCGCGCACTCTTCCCGACTCCGCCAGCAAGTTTCGGCCTGTCGCGCGTGCGCAGGCTGTTCCTCTTCCTCTTCAGTCATCTCTTTCCCCCCCCCTCACTTCCGCGCAGGCGCAGCTTAAGCGACCCTCTACCGAGGCCGTGCTTGTCTCTCGGTGTTAGGCCTTCCCGCCATTTTGTCTGAGGGGGAGAAAGAACCGGGCCGTAGAGGGGGGGCGGCCGCGGCGAAGGGGGGGAAAAAAACAAGGGAAGCCGTATAGGTTTTTTTTTTTGCTCCGGCTCCGTGATTTTTGCTCCGCGACTTGTTTCGGTCGCTTCATGTGAGGAAAAGCGGCGCCTGGAAGCTCTCGCGGATGGCGGAGGAAGCGCAAGGGCCGGCCGGGCCCGTTGGTGAAGACGAGGCGGCGGTGGCGGCGGCAACAACAGCGGCGGGGCTGGCGGCTCCTTCAGCGGGCGGCTCCGGGACGACCCCCGCCGCGTCCTCGACCCCTCGGCGGCGCCTGAGCGACCTGCGGGTGATCGACCTCCGGGCCGAGCTGAAACGCCGCAACCTGGACACGGGCGGCAACAAGAGCGTCCTCCTCGAGCGGCTGCAAAGCGTGAGCTTCTCGGCCGCCGCGCGGGGAAGGAGCGGGGGAAGCTCGGGGCCAAGGACTACAAGGCCCATCCCGGCAGCGTCGTGAAGTGGGGGTTCGCTGGAGGCAGCCTTCCGGGCATAACAACTCCCATTAGCCGGCCTTGGGGATGATGGGAGTTGAAGTGCTGAGGAGGCAGCCTTCCAGGGATTACAACTCCCATCAGCCAGATTTGGGGATGATGGGAGTTGAAGTGTTGTGGAGGCAGCCTTCCAGGGATTACAATTCCCATCAAGCAGCCTTGGGGATGATGGGAGTTGAAGTGCTGAGGAGGCAGCCTTCCAGGGATTACAACTCCCATCAACCAGATTTGGGGATGATGGGGTTTAAAGTGCTGTCTCTGTTGGAGGCAGCCTTCCAAGGATTACAACTTCCATCGGCCAGCCTTGGGGATGATGGGAGTTGAAGTGCTGAGGAGGCAGCCTTCCAGGGATTACAACTCCCATCAACCAGATTTGGGGATGATGGGGTTTAAAGTGCTGTCTCTATTGGAGGCAGCCTTCCAAGGATTACAATTTCCATCGGCCAGCCTTGGGGATGATGGGAGTTGAAGTATTGGGGAGGCAGCCTTCCAAGGATTACAACTTCCATCGGCCAGCCTTAGGGATGATGGGAGTTGAAGTGCTGAGGAGGCAGCCTTCCAGGGATTACAACTCCCATCAACCAGATTTGGGGATGATGGGGTTTAAAGTGCTGTCTCTATTGGAGGCAGCCTTCCAAGGATTACAACTTCCATCGGCCAGCCTTGGGGATGATGGGAGTTGAAGTGCTGTGGAGGCAGCCTTCCAGGGATTACAATTCCCATCAAGCAGCCTTGGGGATGATGGGAGTTGAAGTGCTGAGGAGGCAGCCTTCCAGGGATTACAACTCCCATCAGCCAGATTTGGGGATGATGGGGTTTCAAGTGCTGTCTCTGTTGGAGGCAGCCTCCCAAGGATTACAACTTCCATCGGCCAGCCTTGGGGATGATGGGAGTTGAAGTGTTGTGGAGGCAGCCTTCCAGGGATTACAATTCCCATCAAGCAGCCTTGGGGATGATGGGAGTTGAAGTGTTGTGGAGGCAGCCTTCCAGGGATTGCAACTCCCATCAGCCAGATTTGGGGATGATGGGGTTTAAAGTGCTGTCTCTGTTGGAGGCAGCCTCCCAAGGATTACAACTTCCATCGGCCAGCCTTGGGGATGATGGGAGTTGAAGTGCTGTGGAGGCAGCCTTCCAGGGATTACAATTCCCATCAAGCAGCCTTGGGGATGATGGGGGTTGAAGTGCTGTCTCTTTCTTCCAGGGATTGCAACTCCCATCAGCCAGCCTGGTGGATGATGCAGGTTGAAATGCTGACTGGAGGGAGGGAGGATTTAAGGCAGCATTCCAGAGATTACAGGTCCCATCAGCCAGCCTTGGGGATGATGGGGGGGGGGGGTTGAAGTGTTGCCTCTGGGCAGCATAATTTAAGGCAACCTTCCAGGGATTACAACTACATCAACCAGCCTTGGGGATGATGGGGATTGAAGTGCTGTGTCTCTGGAGGCCAGGAGTTAAGGCAGCTTTCCATAGAATACAACTCCCATCAGCCAGCCTTTTGGGGGGGGGGGAATAGGAATTGAGACAAGCATTAGAAAGAAGGATTTAAAGCAGCTTTCCAGACGTAACAGATTACAGTTCATATGAACCAATTGGGAGGGTGATGGGAACTGAAGCCCTGTCTCACCAGAGGGAAGGAGACACAGGCAGCCTCACAGCAATTGGCGGCCCTCTACAGAGTGGACTACAACTACAGTCATCCAGGTCATGGTTGTCCCAAAGGTATCTTTGGTACGACTTCCATTATTAGCCACTTTTCTGAGGTTGAGCTCATTCTCCCTGGAGGGCAGCATTCAAGGCAGCCTTGCCCCAACTTGCTGATCTTCCAGAGATGACGGACTACGCCACCTGTCAACCAGGGTTTAAGGAACGTTATGAATTGAATCCACAGGAGGGCAGGGTTTGAACTAGCCTTATCTTGCAAAGAGGGGCTAAATCCCCACCCTTTAGCCTTTTCCACTGAGAATGATGGCATCTAATCCAAAGTCACTGAATCTGGAAGGGGTGTTGAAATCAAAAGAGCGAAGTGATTTGAAAGGAAGTCAAGATGGGTAGGGAGAGCTGAGTGGGAATGTAATTAGCATCCTTTTGGTTTTGAACCAACATCCTTTTGGTTCAGCACCCTTTATTCTGTGCGTCATAGCCTTCTCTTAATGCCTGTGGATTTTCTCAGTCATCCAGGTCCTGGTTGTCCCGAAGGCGCTTTTTTTCAAGAGGCAACTGAACTTTTGAATTTTTTCTTCGAAGACATTTCATTTCTCATCCAAAAAGCTGCTTCACCTCTGACTGGATAGTGGGGATTGGAAGGATTTATACTCATTGCAGACAGCTGGTCATTTGCATTCTTTGAGCTGTTGAGGCCACCTGGAGGTTATCTGAGTAGTCACCTGAGTCCATTCCCCACCAGTTAAATGAAACGTCTTCAAAGAAAAAACTGGAAAGTCCAGTTGCCTCTTGAGAAAGACCTTCGGGACATAGCCTTCTCTTGTACCTAGCAGTTAATGATGTATGGTAGGATTGGCAGTGCTATATGAGACCAATTTTGTAATCATGATAAATCTCCCTAAGGAGAGATCAGCTGGATCAAGCAAAAGGCTCTTGTTACCTGGCATCCTGTTTTTTGCAAAGCCTCTGGGAAGACTACCAGTAGGATACAAATGATTAGCACTTTCTAGCTCCTATTTTCAGCAACTGGCATTTGGAAGTGGTTATGCTCTCCACTGTGATAGCCTTAATTTCTGTGAATTTGGGTCTTTCTCTGTGCCTTTAGTTTTGCATCATTTAATTTCGGTGGATGAACTTGCATTCTGGTACTGTGAAATTCATGGAGGAAAAGGCTAATGGGAACAAGTAAAAGTCTAGTAAGCTAAGACATAGGCTTCCTGAATTCATTGCTGTTCACTACCCTCCAGAATCAGAGGCATTCTGTCATCACTGAATACTAATTTCAGAGTACGATATCTCTAAATCTTAGGCTAAAAAGTCCATAGGAAACACTGGGAACCAAGAATGTTGATTGAGTCAACTGGCTCCATTGAAATTAGCAACAGCAATAAGTAACAATAGTTAAAGAATGGATCCTAAAGAGAATAGAATGAATAAAAATGTATGCTCTATTTGATATTTGTTTTGCTGTAGTTTAAATATATTCTGATCCTGTTGCTTTCGGTAGCTATTTATCCCGCCTTTTAATACATCTCTATGGAACAGCAATGGTTAATATGTGATCGCTTGTGGTTTTGTTGGGTGTTTGGTCAGATTCAGCTATTATGAATCTGAGATAAAGGAGACAAATTATTGACAGTGAAGATATAAATGGAAAATGTGACTTTGGAAGTGGAAAGGGAGAAGGAAAGCCAGAGCATTCTGCAGAGGAGGAGGGACTGCTAGGTGAGGGAAATAAGAAAGGTAGGACTAGAAATAATTTATGTGGGAAATGATGGTTGGAATTGAAGTCCAGAAAAAGGAATAATGAGATTCTAGCAACAATAAACAAGGATGAGGATTTGATGAACAATAAGAAAAATGGGTTGGGGAAATTGGATGATTTAAATCTTGAGTTAGGTCTTGGGTCCAAGTATTTAAAGGGAGTCTCTGGGGAATAAAAGGTTGGAAACTACTGTATTAGATTTTACAATAAAGTTATTTGCTTGTATATACTGCTTTTCTAAAATGGCTTGTAAAGCACTCATGGCAATATGAGGGAAAAATTAGGGGAAGACAAAAAGGCAAGTGGAAAGCATATATCTTAAGCAGAGGTGGAAGTATTATAATAAGAAAAGGTGGCCTGGCAGAAATAATTGAAGTACCATAGTTTAGGGGAAGAAAAGATTTAGATAATATCAGCAGGGATAAGAATGAAAAATTAACAGAGGCAAATAAGGAATAGGAAAATAATAAATCAGACTACGAGAGAAGAGAAGCAAAACGGAGATAGGTTTGGGTATCCACTGTGAACAGAGGAAATTGGGGACATAGAGAAGGCTGCCTTTTTTTTTTCTGGGCAATTCAGAAACCAGTTTCTCTTGCTATAAAACCTCACCGTGTTTCCTCCTGACAGGCCATTGAAGAAGAAGGGGGAAATCCTGATGAGGTTCCCCTGGCCTCAGACAGCACTAGCAAGAAGACCCCAAAAAGATCTTTAAAAGGTACAGTTTTTCATTAAAATTTAATTACATGTGCACATATACTGTACATGTTCAGATTGCAAACCTGCAGGTGGTCATTTAAAAAACAAACATGCAGCTTGATGCTAGATAAATAAAATAAAAAGTGGAATCTTGCACGCTACTTGACTTTGTCATATATTCTTGCCACTAACAGAAATCATTTTCTTTTTCTTACTTGACATTTTAATGCATGGTTCCTGGACATATTTAATCTTCTGAGTAATTGGGAAATTGTGACGTCCTTTGATATTTTTAGAAGTTTGCTTTTTATGGTTCTTCAGTCACTGGGTTAATGAAAGCTTGCAGATCACTTTCTTAGCAGCTCCATCTTGGGTCTAGTTATTTTAACATTCATCACCAGAATTTACCGTTAGCATAGCTAATCTGTAGCATCCTTTGTTTTGTTTTTTTCCTTTAATGTCAGTGATGACAATTGTGCAAGAATTCTGAGTTAGGAAATAGTGGTCAGCCAACTTCCGTTTGCATACTTTTTTGAAAAGTTATCACATTAAAAATAATTCTTAATGCATGTTTTCTGCTTCATACTAGTGGTGTTCCGAATCTGTATTTTGGAGCACAGTTTTACTCTTCAGGATTCTTGACCTCGGTATATTTTGCCAAACTAGAGGCATTTATTTGCACTTGGGCTACATAGTAAAATTGACATTATCTGGCAATAAGAGTTTCATTTGTATGATACATTGATGTCAAAAAACTTGGAGTATTTAAAAATTCTGCTTTGGTTTTTTTCCTTAACAATGAAGTTTTACCCGTCTGTTATCACTGTCTTAGACTTTAGTATTCTGTTAATGAGGACTATCGGTTTTGTTAACCTTTCTAGCAGTATATTAAAACTTTATTCTTTTAGGGCGTAAATCAGAAGAAGAAGGGGGTGAGGACAATGGATTAGAAGAGAATTCCAGAGATGGACAGGTATGGAGGGGGGGGGAAGAAAAATGCATTGCTACTTTTAAACATTTCTTTCAAGTCACAGTAAGAATTGGTTTCCCTTTTTCTTTTCATTCCACCTCAACTATAGAAGGATGTCGAAGCAAGCTCAGACAACTTGCAGGATATCGACATGATGGACATCAGCGTGCTGGATGAAGCCGAAATAGATAACAGCAGCGCGGTGGACTGTGGAGATGACTACCGCTCTGAAAGCATTCTGGATCCTGATAAAGACAACATTGATATGGAAATGAAAGAACTTCCAGAGCAGCTGATGGAAAGTGAGGTAGATCGTTGGGGGGCATATTTGATAGTTTATATCATGCCAGAAACGTGCCTGCAAAGATTAAGGGTGACTCACTCAAAACCAATATAAAGACCTAGCTCTGCCAATTAGCTTGGGGCTCCAATGGAGAAGCATCACAGTGGAGAGGTGGTGGATCGATTTGACAACTGATCCCACCTCCTCCCCCCCATCCTGCCCCTGCCCTTCCCCATCTTTAATTGGATCATAGCATTTGGCTTGTATTGACATATCTGACTATAGATAGATAGATGTTTATCTTTTATGATTGTAAGCCGCCCAGAGTCCCTGCATGGTAAAATGGGGGCCAGTAAGTTTTATAACTAACTACAGGTAGTCTTCGACTTAGAATCACAGTTGAGTCCAAAATTTCTGTTGTTCAGTAAGACATTTGTTAAGTGAGTTTTCCACATTTTACGACCTCACCGTTGTTGAGCGAATCACCGCAGTTGATAAGTTAGCAACCCGGTTGTTAAGAGAATCTGGCTTTCCCACTGACTTTGCTTGTCAAAAGGTTGCAAAAAACGATTGCATGAGCCTGGATATTGCAACTGTCATAAATACGTGTCAGTTGCCAAACATCCAAATTTTGATTACATGATCATGGGGATTCTGCAAAACGTCCTAAGTGTGAAAAAATATAAGTAATTTTTTTCCTAATGCTGTTGTAACTTTGAATGGTCACTAAACAAACTGTTGTAAGTCGAGGACTACCTGTGACTGACTTTGAATGAATGAATGAATGAATGAATGAATGAATGAATGAATGAATGAATGAATGAATGAATGAAAGAAATTTAGTCCTCCGTATTTTAAATGGGCATTGTTTTTCTGCAGGATATAATGTAAATATATGCAAAGATTAGCTGCATACCCCCACTTTCACTCCTCAGTCCTATGCTATTTCTGATGCCTTCCCTTCAGCAGTTGGAATGTTCACAGGACTCCTCTGACATTACACAGGCTGATTGTCCCTGGGAAGCGACACTTCGGACTAGATTCATGTGTCATTAAAATTTGTTACTTCAGTGAGTTGCTGTTTGCAGTAAACGTTTATAGTAGTGGGGCAAAACATTCATATTCTTCTGATGGATTTTGCCTCTACAAAAATATGATCGGCTTTTGAAAGGTGCATCTGTGTTCATTATTTATCCTGTCAGGAGAATGGTGACGAACTTGATGACCAGTTAGAGGCTGCTTCACCTGACTTGGCTGAAGTGAAGGTAATCTGCTGGCTCTCCTCTCATGGTCTTGGGAAATGTGCTGTAACTATTCATCCAGTAACTTTTTTTTTCCAAGCGACCGAGTTAATTTGCCTCCTAGCCTTGTCTCCCAAGCCAAGCCCAAATTCTTTAGCCCCCTCTCTCTCCTAGAAGAAAGCAATTGTGTTGGCTATCTCTAATCAATGAAACACAATAACCCTTGCAGTTGTCAGTTATGGCGTGGTTTTGCTTTCCTTGCCCATATTTTTTTAGGAGTCATGCTGCTGTATTTCTATTTTTACAGGGTCAAATTAGACAGGTACCCCAACGTTCCTTCACACAGTTCAGATTTCAACCCATTTTTATCCAGCCCAACCCTACTGCTTATGGGAATAAATTTTAATACCATGAAACTCGAATTCTGGGGGCTGGGGAGACAGTTCCTCCCTTCATCAAATCTTTCCCAATTCCATAACTGTTTTGTTGGGCTAGATAGCTAAAAGAGCTTTCTTATGGCAGACATTTGCAGATTTCAATAAACTTGCGCTATTTTTGTGGGGTGCAGGGTTTGCTGACTTCGTAATTTTTTGGACTGAGTTGTCTTTTAGAGACATCATTTTTTTTCTATGACTACTTTGATCTTGATTATACTACCCTTTTTTCACAAAAAGATGAGGTATAAATATCAGAAGAAAGAGCGTCCCGCAGGTTCTGTGTTGCTGTTTGCATAGGCAGAAATGGATTTAAAAGCCCTTTGCTTTTCTAGAAGCTTGATAGCCTATGGCTGAGAAACTTTGTGTTTGGAAAAGAAATGCCTGTAATCAGGTGATGTTCTGGGAATTGAACTAGAAGATGGTTTCAGCCCTTGAGATTTAGGTTCCTTAGATATATTACAGTATTGACATACTGTGACCTAACTATTCCTTTTAAAAATAACAGCAGGAACTTAGCTTATTTTTAAGAGTCCTAAATGGCTTAGAACAGTGTTTCTCAACCCTGGCAGCTTTAAGATGGATGGACCTCAACTCCCAGAAACGCTGGCTGTGGAATTCAAGTGTGGGAGTTGAAGTTTATCCATCTTCAAGTTGCCACACTTGAGAAACACTGGTGTAGGGTTTTGTAAATATTCATAACTGAGTGCAAGGTGAAAAATATATGGATGTGGCTGGGGTTTTTTTTGTTTGTTTGTTTTTTAGGAATCTAGGATTTGAAAGAAGGCCTTAGATCATAGATCCAACTTTATATTCATTAATTAAACATTCCCAACAAGTGGCTGGCAGCCTCTGAGTAGGTTTGAACACATCAGACAAATAATTTTGGATGATTTGATTCCAGTTTTGTTTTTGTTAGGTATTTTTCCCTTTGCTAGGGTTGGACTAGAAGACCTCCAGGGTCCCTTCCAACTCTGTTATTCTATTACGGTGTTCCCAGTTTATTGTGAATGATAGTCTTCTTGACAAACATTGGTAATTCTGGACCACAGACCTTTTTTTGGTGACCCGTTTTCCCCTTTATTAGACTCATATAAACACGCCTCTCAGCTCCATGACCCTGGCCTTTTTTTGTTTTCAGCTCTTGTTGGCTTGTTCTGTTGTCTTTCTGTCTCCTTCCTCCCTTGCAATTATGCTTTTAGTATCTCTGAATATTTTCCAGTATATGTGGATTAAAAAAAATAACTATAGAATCCTGTTACTACATGTTTTGAACACTTAACAATTATTTTAAAATCCTAGGTGCTTAACAAAAGTACTTAGTAATTTCACAAAATAACCTTGTTCAGGATGGGATTTGCTGTAAAGGAATCAGGCGCGAGGAGCAGATTACAATAATTTAATCTCAGGCTTTTTTTCTAGATGAAATCACAATATGAAAGTAGAAACAATTATTTCTCTCCCTCACACACACACACACACACACCCATTTAATATTTTTCCTTTACTGTTTTTGCTACAGGATTTGGAAGAGCATCATTCAGAACCAGGTATTTTTCTGTTAATTTCTTCTATTTTTTTAAAAGTGCAGCAGAGGTAAGGGGCCAGTTCTTGCACTTTCTTAGTTGTATTAATTAATTAATTACCCAAGTAATTCTCTAGTGTGTAAATATCTGAAATGCAATGTGATTCCAACTCTGAATTCATGCCTGCCACTAAAGTGCTTTTTTTCCTAGACCTGGGAGAAAAAAAAAATTTTTTTTAAAGTCCTCTCTAGTTTCACAGATACACTAGAAGAAAGTTAATGTCAAATATGAAAGCAAATCCTATAGAGCAGATTGTACTATGTGATATGTGTGATCAGTAGCGCAGAAAGGCTAGCTTAAAAGTTGCCATAGGGAAACGTTGTGAGTTGCAAGCTAAACAGAAGAAGCAAGAAGAGAGGTTCTACGTGGAAATTCCATAAAAAATGCTATTTACTTTCTTGGAGTTACATATTCATGCATCATCAGAAGACCTTCCAGTTTTCCTGTTGGACCACCATGCTTTAAACCAAAACGAAAGAAAGAAATTCAGAGTTTGAAATGGAAATGTGTGTTCTTGATGCATTCTGTTTAAGCCTCTTGGAATTCTGGAAGAAAGAACCTCTTGAAGATCTGTCAAGAATTGAGCCAGAAGGTTTTTTTTTTTGGTTAAACTGATCAGGGTTGGTTTTGGTTTTTTTTTTCCTTCGTAGCGTATGATCTTTTTAAAATTATGTCTTAGCTTTAGGCATTTGAATGTGGTATACCGAAAACGTTTTTCCCAGTTTCTGTGTAGCTATAACCATACTGTTAGACTGGCAGCCATGCCCGTTCCGCATATGTCTTTGCTATGTTTCCCCGGTGATTAAACCTTGTGCCATTCTATTCCTGTTAAATCTATAGAAAATGAGAAAATGCTCGACATTTTGGGTGACACTTGTAAATCTGAATTCCTTAAAGAAGATGCATCCGAATCGGAGCAGGCGCAGGAAGCAAATGAACCGTCCCTGGGCAAAAAGGAAGAAGAGGAAGACGCGCTGGCTGCCGGCACCCAGTCGGACGAAGACCTTGTAGATACAGACAGCCAATCAGGCCCGGCTGAGGCCAAGAACCAAGAGGACGAAGGAAAGCTCTTAGTGGTAGCGAAAGGGGAACCAAGCGAGCAGACAGTTGAGGAAGCCAAACCGGACTCGGACTCTTTAGCGGTAGAGAGCAGGAGTGGAGGTGGAGGTGGAGGTGGTGAGAGTAGCAAAGAAGCCCAAACTCTGGAAGCCTGTAGTGAGGAAACCGCGGAATCGGACACAGGTCCTCAAGTGGTTAGTCCAGAGGCCGAGAAGATGGAAGTGAAGGCTAATGTTGAGGAGGAGCCCTCTGCCACTAGAGAGTCCTCTGCCCCAGAGGGTGGTGATCAGAACACGAGGTTTGTTTCTCTCCGTTTTAGCAACAAAAGGAAAATGCCAATCCCTGATCCGCTATGCCAGTATAGCATCCATCCAAAGAGCCAGAGTAAGGTACCAGCCAGTACGATACCCAGATTTATAATCCTGTGAGCCTTGATATAACTTAACAGGTAAGCCGCTGTCTAGAAAACTGATGGAGAGGTTAACGCTTTCCACAACAGAGGAAGACTAGATGGATGCAATAATTTAGAGCTTTTCATTGCCACTTTTCTCAGTGGCATTTTTCTTTTTCTTTTTTTTCCATGTCCAAGATCAAGACTGGATACATCTGATTCACAGGGTGGAATGCCAGGACAATTCTAGAATAGATTGCCTACATAGGAAAGGAGGGATTGTTACAGACGTACCCCTGCACGCATACACACCTTAGAGTGTAATAAAATCTTTTTAAAAAATGTTTCACCTGGCCCTAATTCAGAACATCGTAAGGACAACATGGTACAATTTCTGGTTATATTACAAGACAGATAGTCCTTGACTTAACAACAATTCAATTAGTGACTGTTCAAAGTTACATCGGCACTGAAAAAAGTGACTTATGACAGTTACTCACACGACAGTTGCTGCATCCCCATGGTCACATGATCAAAATTTCTGCCGCTTGGCAACTGACTCCTATTTATGATGGTTGCAGCATGCTGCGTGATCCCCTTTTGCAACCTTCTGGCAAGCAAAGTCAATGGGGAAGTGAGATTCACTTAACAACCGTGTCCCTAATTTAAGCACGGTAGTGATTCGCTTAACAACTGTGGCAAGAAACTCATAAAATGGAGCCAAACTCACTTAAGAAATGCCTCAGTTTAGCAACATAAATGTTGGGCTCAGTTGAGGTCGTAAGTCGAGGACTGCCTGTACTTAAAACAGGTAAATTACGCTAAATACGACTACTACTGAAATGAAGGACTGCAGCTATGTACTTTTAGTACTTCAAGGCAGTAATAAAGGTGCAAAAAAGATTCCTGTCAGTCAGTGGAACATATTATACCCCCTCATCCTTGAATCAGAGAGGGAATTTTTAAAAATATTGTTGCATCTGTTTATTTTTCTCCAATTCCTCAGAATGTTAACCTTCCCCTCTTTTTCAGTTGTGTAAGTAATGAGATAATTAATCCTGCTAGTGCTTAACAGTTTTATTAATCCATGGGTAACACGGGCTGGTATCTTACATTTCTCCATTCTAGACCAAATGCTGCCTTTTGTCCTTTTTTATATATACCTATATACAGTCTGTGTAGATAGATAGCTGGTCTGTAAGAAGTTAGATTAGGGTGTTTCTTCAATTTGGCCTGCAAGCCCACTAAAATTCCTTGCTACCTTAAAAAAAAATCTTTTAGGTTTTGCTTTTTCCCTTTCTTGTGCATTAAACATTGTTTTGGAACCTTTTATTTTATTTTTTTAATCTTTATTTTAAAAATTGTTTCTAAGATTAAATTGTGAGTACTATAAGACTGTTTTTTTAATTCATTGATTCATGTTTAAATCGGGTAGGTATTTTGATTCTAGTGAATTTTTAAAATACCTTATAAACTCCTGACTGAGTTTTCCTTTCTCTTTTTTGTTCTTAGTTCTGAGGAATCTAAAGACCCCAAACAACCTTCAAAAGAGGAAAAAGGTATTTGTGTTACTTTGTATAAAAACTTATATCTTGTCCATCTAACACATAACCATAACTGGGGACAGGACATTTAAATATTGGATGGGTTTACACATGACCTCAGCTGATGCCAATTATTGCGATGAAATCCTGCAACATTTTTGTTAGTTAAAAAATAATAAGGAGCCTGTGTAGCGTAGAGGGTTAATGCCTCCTACTAAAAGCAGCAATTAACACCAGCTGTCTGTAATTTCTCTGAGTTCAATCCTAGCCAGGCTCAAGGTCGACTCAGCCTTCCATCCTTTCTAAGGTGGGTAAATTGAGGACCCAGTTTGTGGGGGCAATAAGCTGACTTTGTATAAATATACAGAAGTATGAAGGCTATTGCTTAACGCATTGTAAGCCGCCCTGAGTCTCCGGAGAAGGGCGACATATAAATCTAATTTTAAAAAAAATAAGCATTGTTTAACAATTAGCATGATATTTTGTGATGGTAGATACTGTGCTGCAGATGGCAAAGACTGATGAATGCTGGCATGCCAAAGGCAGTAATTTCAGACATCTTTTGCAAATATCTCCTTCAACGGCATTCGTCAGCGGATGCTGGCTGCAGTTGAAATTATTATACTGGGCCTCAAGTATGACTATTTCCACATTTTCAGGCATTTATTAGCAGTAGCACTTAGACTTATATACTGCTTTAGTCCTTTACAGTGCTTTTTACAGCCCTCTCTAAGTGGTTTTAGAGAATCAGCATGTTGCCCCCAACAATCTGGGTCCTCATTTTACCGACCTTGGAAGGATGGAAGGCTGAGTCAACCTTGAGCTGGTCTGGATCGAACTCCTGGCAGTGAGAATACAGAATTAGCTTGCAATACTGCATTCAACCTACTGTGTCACCACGGCTGTTATATATTAAATGTATATGCTGTCCGTTTTACCATCTAGTGACTTACAAGATAAAAACCACAATAGAAAACAAACTGATAGAGAGTAACTAAAATAATAAAAAAAAAAACAGCTAAGGAAGGAAACAACAGACAATAGGGTGGAGGTAGGAGTCTTCTCTTAACCACCTCCAGAGTGAGACGGCCCAGAGCCAGGTTTCAAGGCTCTTCTGGAAAGCGAAGATGGTGGGGACAAATCTCACCTCGAGGGACATGATGTTCCAGAAGGTGGGGGCCATGACAGAAAAGGCCTTTCTGGATCCTGTCAGCTGGGGTTTGTTTGATCAACAGCATGCCCCTTCTGCCAGCATGGGTGGGGCAAGCCAATCCTCTTGGGTTTTAATTGGAACATAAAAAAGATACTTTTCTGGAGCTGCGTTCCTTTCAAAGGATGGGCAGCAGTGAGACTGGCTGGACTTGCCCACCTTGCCCCTTGACACATGCTTTCTTTTTCTGTCTCCAACTAGGTCACAGTAGCACTAGCACCGGTCGGAACTTCTGGGTCAGCGGCCTTGCTTCCAGTACTCGAGCAACTGACCTGAAGAATCTCTTTAGCAAATATGGGAAAGTAAGGCTGTTTTTATTTGTCCCTTAAGTTCAAAGATGATCCGTTCGGTTACAAGTCCCTTTTATCTCCCTTCTAACACAAGGGCTTTGGTGCAACTCCGGTTTATGTCCTCTATCAAGACACTAGCCATATAAACAGCATTTGGTCTGATATATTGCCCCATAATGCTTTACAGCAGCAGTCCGCAACTGTTTTGGCTCCACAAATTGGCAGTGGGGGAGAAAATTGTGGGGAGGGGCTGACTGACAAAGTGAAATTATTGTCTCTCTTCCTTCCAACTGGTACAGCGTTAGTTCAGTGACTGTAAATCTTTTGAATTCAGTGTGTCAGAAATTCAGAATATGTCCACCTTTGCTCTGCTGGCGTGTCATACGCTTCACCCTCACCCCAGACAAAAGAGGCCCCTCTGGATTTTCCAGGTCTTCTCAGAAGTCGTGCAAGGGTGCCCTCGGAAAATAACGTGACAACGTTTGTGCAGTTTTCAGAGGCTGCGCAAGAGCAAGGCCTTCTCGCACAACTTCCAGAGAGTCAGGAGACCTTCTCTGTCACCAGAAAATGGCATGGCGTGTCCCCATACGTCATAGGTTCACCATCACTGGTCTGGTGCTTGATCTTAGAAGGCTGTCGGAGGCGATGGATCTTCAGCCATCAGTTCCCGAGACCGTGTGTGGTTTCTCTTCTCTAGGTGGTTGGTGCCAAGGTGGTGACCAACGCTCGTAGCCCGGGGGCTCGCTGTTACGGTTTTGTGACAATGTCCACAGCTGAAGAAACTACCAAATGCATTGCCCATTGCCACAAGACAGAGCTGCACGGCAAAATAATCTCAGTGGAAAGAGTAAGTGGGGCCTCCCTCCTTCCTCGAGCCCCCAGACTGGTGGGAAAATAACCCGTCGCTTCATTTTTTTTCTGATGATCCAATATAATTTCAGGCAAAGAATGAACCTGCCACAAGGAAACTTCTGGATAAAAAGGACGGCGAGGGGAAGACTGAAACGTCCTCTGGGGATAAGTAAGTTCTGCAGGCTGCTTTGCTTTTCCGTTTATTAGATTTGCTCGTAGTAATGTGGGCAGTTTACTCCTCTCCCCCACTCTCCTCAGAAATCACTGTCAGGTGCAGGAAATCGGACACCAGGTTAAGAGTTCAAAAGCATTGCGAGTTTATTTCATATTATCTATTCACAAGAATCTGATGATCTAATGGTCAAGGCAAATTGGCATCAGATAAGAGTCAGCGTCCTTGGTTAGTCCACACTTGGAATACTGCATCCAGTTTTGGTTGCCATGATATCAAAAAGATGTTGAGACTGTAGAAAGAGTGCAGGGAAGAGCAACCAGGATGATTAGGGGACTGGAGGCTAAAACATATATGAAGAACAGGTGCAGGAACTGGGCCTGGCTAGTCTAGCGAAGAGAAGGACCAGGGGAGACAGGATAGCAGCGTTCCAGTATTTGAGGGGCTGCCACAGAGAGGAAGGGGATCAAGCTATTTTCCAAGGCACCCGAAGGCCAGACAAGGAATAATGGATGGAAACTGACAAGGAGAGATTCAACCTGGAAATGAGGAGGAATTTTCTGACAGTGAGAACAATCAACCCATGGAACAGAAGTTGCCTTCGGAAGTTGTGGGAGCTTCATCACTGGAGGTTCTTAAGAAGAAATTAGACAACCATTTATCTGAAATGGTATTATAGGGTTTCCTGCTTGAGCAGGAAGGCCACCTAGTTCTCTTTCAGCCCTGTTATTCTGTTACTTCCTACTGCTGTTTATTCTCCCCCTTATACTGCTGTGAATTACAGAGGTGTCTGCCTGAGCTACTTTCAAACATTGTCTACCGTTGATCCAAAATATATCTTGCCCCTCATTGGCTTGGCAGTGGACCTTATATGTCTCCATCTAGGTCAGTGTTTCTCAACCGTGGCAACTTAAAGACATGTAGACTTCAACTCCCAGAATTCCCCAGCCAACATGGCTGGCTGAGGAGTTGTGAAAGTAGAAATCCACAAGTCTTCAACTTGCCAAGGTTGAGAAACACTGGTCTAGATTATCTTCTTCGTAAGTAGTTCTCAATTTAGAATCACCATTGGAACCAGAATTTAAGCAATGGGGTCATTAAACAAGAACCTGGTAGCACAGCAGACTAAAAGCATTGTGATTAACACCAGCTGTCTGCAATTACTGTAAATTCGAATCTCACCAGGCTCAAGGTTGACTCAGTCTTCCATCCTTTCTAAAGTAGGTAAATTGAGGACCCAGTTTGTGGGGGCCATAAGCTGACTTTGTATAAAATATACAGAAGTATGAAGGCTATTGCTTAACGCATTGTAAGCCGCCCTGAGTCTCCGGAGAAGGGCGGCATATAAATCAAATTTTTAAAAAATGTGACCAACATCAATTTTATGACCATTTTTACCCTAAATCAATAAGTGCGCCCGGGTTTCCCCCATTGATTTTGCTTGTCGGAAGGCAGCTGGGAGAGATGGAGATCTTGATCATGTGACCACAGGATGCTGTCACAGTTGTCAATGTGAGCCGGTTGCCAAGCGCCCAAATTCCAATTGTGACTGCAGGGATAGTGTGGCAGTCATCGTCGGCCCAACCCAGCTCACGGGGCTGTTGTGGGGAAAATAGGAGGAGAGAAAAATATTAGGTGCGTTAGCTGCTTTTGAGTTATTTATCAACAAAATAATAAAGGCAGAATATAAATTAATTAATTAAAATACCCAGGTCTGCTCTAAACATTGTGAATTTAACTGCTTTTTCAGGGCTTCCAGTGCGAAAAAGAATGAAAAAGCTGATTCAAAAGAAGATAGTAACAAAGCGGATGAAAAAGACGAAAAGGGGAAAGAAGAGCAGAAATCTGGATCTGCCGATAAATCTAAGGCTCCCAAATCAGGTAATTTATTGCTGGAAGGTGGGGGCGGGGATCCCTAAGTCAGTATTTTTCAACAGTAGCAACTTAAAGATGGGTAGACTTCAACATCCAAAGTTCTGGGCCGGCTGGGGAATTCTGGGAGTTGAAGTCCACCCATCTTAAAGTTGCCAAGAAACGCTGCCCTCAACCATTCATTGCTGACATCCAATCTCTTTGCTTTTGCGTAGGGAGCAAAGGGACAGAAAGAACCGTGATAATGGATAAGTCCAAGGGTGAACCGGTCATTAGGGTGAAGACCACATCGCGATCAAAAGAAAGAGTAAGTGAATCGTTAGCTTTCCTTGTCACAATTGCTATTTACTGTATTTTCTTAAAGCAAGGGAAGGAAATAGGACAGTTTTACTGTTTTATCCTTGAGAAGTTTTATATCGCTGGATTTCACCTTCATTTGCTATACAGAATTACTGAAACATCAAGGCGTTTTCCCCCTTAATCTTCATTTTAGAGGCGCTCATTGGCCACTCTTCTAAAAACCTTAACCAATGAAATAAAAATCATTGGATAACTGAAATGCGACTATCTACTTTGACTCCTGGAAACTTTTTTTCTCGTTCCAAAAAGTTTCATTAAAGGTTACTGTAAAGGTAAAATAAAAAAGTTAAAAGGAGAGAAAGATGGAAAAGGAGATAAGAAAGAACAAAAAAAAAGGAGCTTTTTTACATACAGTGGAATTTCAAAAAAACAACAACCAATTACAGCCTCAATCTTTTCCTTTTCCTTTCTAAATACTTCAAGCCTGTAATAGCAAAATCACTCTAAATCATAAAAAGCTAAAATTAGAGTTTCAAGGGTTTTTTCAGAGTCGAGTACAAAATCCATCAGTGGTTTCTAAATGGAAACAAAAACCATACAAGTTATTTTCTCTTTAATTCAAATGGTTGATTTTGCCAACCCCATTACTTTTGCCATCCATTCTTCTATTGTGGGGAATTAAATGTGTTTTTCCATCTTTGTGTTTTGGAAACTTGATACTAAGAAGTAAACATCCTTCACCCTGCATATTGCAAATGGGAAAATCAATGTGAAACCTTTAAGATTCTTTACTGAAGTTGATTTTGATTATTACCGGCAAGTCTTAAGGTGGACTTAAAATCTTTCTACCCAGCAAACCAAAGGATTTAATAACACACACACACACACACACACACACACACACACAGATATATATATATATATATATATATATATATATATATATATATATATATATATATATATATATATATATATATATATATATATATATATATATTGATATATATATGTAGGTCTTTGGGTTATTCGGGTCTTCTCCCGCGTAGAATTGGAAGTATCTTGGCGACGTTTCGACGAAGTCTCATTCGTCATCTTCAGGCTGGTGTTCTCAGCTTCGTTCTTCGGCTTCGTTCAGCCTGAAGATGATGAATGAGACTTCGTCGAAACGTCGCCAAGATACTTCCAATTCTACGCGGGAGAAGACCCGAATAACCAAAGACCTACATACAAACACCCGCGAAAACCTCAGAAACCACACACACACACACACACACACATACACACACATATATATATGATAAATAGGAAACTAGTATACATCTGTTTCAAGCTATTTAGCTCTCATCAGCTAGCCATACCCTTACTTGGATTCGAACTTGGGTTGCCTGCATGTTAGGCAGTTGTATAACCTCTGAGCCACAAGTTTTCGTTTGTTTTTTTAATTTGATTTATATGCCGCCCTTCTCTGGAGACTCAGGGCGGCTTACAGTGCGTTAAGCAATAGCCTTCATACTTTTGTATATTTATACAAAGTCAGCTTATTGCCCCCAACAACCTGGGTCCTCAGTTCTCCTCCCTTCATCAGTTTGAGCCAGGGGAGAAATTAAGTGTTTTTCTATCGAGACACCTGGCCTACCCCAGCATGTGAGAGGGAGCATACTGCATCCCTGTGTGTGTGTGTGTGTGTGTGTGTGTGTGTACACACACACACACTTATAATAGATAGATAGATGATAGATAGATAGATAGATAGAAAGGAAGGAAGGAAGGAAGGAAGGAAGGAAGGAAGGAAGGAAGGAAGGAAGAAAGAATATATATATTTATTGTATAATCCTGATTCTCAAAGTAAACATGAAGAATGGTTGCAGGAATTGGGTATGAAAAGAAGAACCGGGGTGACATGATAGCAGTCTTCCAATATTTGAGGGGCTGCCACAAAGAAGAGGGGATCAACCTATTCTCCAAAGTAGGAGAAGGCCAGACAAGAAACAATGTGTCTCAGGGAGGCAGTGTGGACACCTCTAGAGCCAAGACTGAAATGGCCCTTCGCTTGATCTTCCTTCCTTTTCCTTTTCAACCGTGACCCTTCCTTTAATGAGTTAGAGAAGTTGAAACTTTGTGCTGTGTCTTGAAATACAGAGCGAGAAAAGTCAGGATCGCAAGTCAGAGAGCAGAGAAAAGAGCCGAGAGCGACAGGGCTCCGTGCCGTTCAAAAGCAGAGACAGGCGACCGAATGAAGAACAGCACCGGTGAGACCTACAGGCTAAAGGAAGGGGCTCAATCTATGGTTGTGTTCACGTTCTTTGCCTTTTTTTTTTTTTTATAACCGGTGTCATATTTACAGCCTTCTCTATTTTGGGTAAAACTACCATAAATGTCTGGGGAGATTCTCAGTCATCCAGGTCATGGTTGTCCCAAAAGTGCTTTTTTCAAGAGACAAATGGACTTTTTTTGTTTTTTTTTTCCTTGAAAACGTTTTGCTTCTCATCCAAGAAGCTTCTTCCGGTCTCACTGAATGGTGGGGAACAGAGGGATTTAAGGACTGCAAGGAATATAAACCTTCCATTCCCCACCATTCGGTCAGAACTGAAGAAGCTTCTTGGATGAGAAGTGAAATGTCTTCAGAGAAAAACAAAGAAAGTCAGTTGCCTTTTGAAAAAGCACCTTTGGTTCCTATCATATCTAGCCATTGCTGATAGGGAATGACCATTGTTCAGGTAATCCTTACAACTGGTCGCTTGAGACTATTCAGAGTTATGACGGATTCCCAAAAGTACCATATTTGAGGATCCAAAGGCCCAGTTCCCTCCTCATGGTCACATGACCTCATTTTGAGTGCTCTGTAACTCACCTGCATTTACAGTCACCTGCACTTGCAACCACCAAGTTCACTTAGCAACCATTGCACAAAAGTTGTAAAATGGGCGCGCAGTCATATGGATGACTCACCTAGCCATATTGACTTGGGACCAAAATTGCAGGCTCAGTTGCAGTCATAAATCGAAGACTATCCGTAGGCCGGTACCTCAATTTAGAGAAGGCTGATCTTTTGATATTAATATTAATATTAGTATTAATTAATAGTAATAATAATAATACTAATATTAAAAGACCTACCTTTTGTATTGTTGTACTTAAACAAAAGGTTAATATAAACAATTGTAATAAGAATAACTAATCAAGGAGGTACAGAATTTGGGACTCCTTGCCGTTGTGCTGTGTTTATTTTTAGATTTTACTTATAGGCAATTCCAGGCAGTGAACATACATAATACATAATAATCATCCTGTGAAGTGGGTTGGGCAGAGAGAGAGTGACCAGCCAAAGTCACTCAGATGCCTAAGGCAGACTAGAACTCCTCATCATCTGGTGATTGGTCCAAAGTCACCCAGTTAGGGTTCATGCCTAAGGCGGGACCAGAACTCCCAGACTCCTGGTGATTGGCCCAAAGTCACCCAGTCAGCTTTCATGCCTAAGGCGGGACAGACTCCCAGTCTCCTGGTGATTGGCCCAACATGAAACCAGCCAGTTTTGCTGCCTAAGGTTGGACTAGAACTCACCACCTAGTGATTGCCTCAACATCACCTAGCCGGCTTTCACACCTAAAATGGGAACAGAGCTTACTTCCTCCTGATTTCTAATCTAGTACCTTCACTACTATACCAAACTGGCTTTGTGTAACCAGCTTTGTGAGAGTGGAGGTGACGTTTCCTTCTCCCTAGCCAGTTCAGCGTCAGGAAACTGGTCAAATGGGAGGCTGGGCTTGCTCACTTGCTCATTCCTTCAACGGGGAAAGGTGACAGTAGGAGCCGAAAGGCAGAAACAGGCCTGC
This sequence comes from Coluber constrictor foxii, assembly GCA_038048745.1. Lineage (NCBI taxonomy): Eukaryota > Metazoa > Chordata > Lepidosauria > Squamata > Colubridae > Coluber > Coluber constrictor. The sequence goes on along the minus strand of CM075958.1, from coordinate 22,078,387 downwards.
CCGACCAGAGCCAACCCTCTTTCTCTGCCTCACAGCACCGGTGACCGTCGAGAGAGACAGCGCTTGCGTTTGCAAGCCATCTGGGAGCAGGAGGAGCGGAAGAGGTTGGAGATCACCCGCGAGAAGCTGGAGTTCGAACGGGCGCGCCTGGAGCGGGAGCAGATGGAGCGGGAGCGGCTGGAGAGAGAGCGGATGTACATTGAGCACGAACGGAGACGGGAGCAGGAACGGATCCAGCGGGAGAGAGAGGAACTGCGGCGGCAGCATGAGCAGCTGCGCTACGACAAGGAGAGGCGTGTGGCCCTGCGGAGGCCGTATGACATGGACGGCAGGTGAAAAGTCGCATTTGCAGCTGTGGGTCAGATGAGGGGTCCTTGGTCCTTGCAGACGTTTCATCCCCCAACTAGGTAACATCATCAGTGCTAGAAGGGAATGTGGGGTTTGCTCTTTTCTGGCACTAATGATGTTCCCTAATTGGGTCATGAAACATCTCCCAACAAAACAACCAAGCTCAGAGGGCACCAAGGACCCCACCATCCTCCTCCCCCTCCTTTCCACAAACCTCACTCCCTTCTAACACTGATGATGTTACCTAGTTAGGTCGTGAGATGTCTGCAAGGAACCTCAGAGGGCACCAAGGACATCACCGTCCTTTCTCCTCCTCTCCACACACCTCACTCCCTTCTAACACTGATGATGTTACCTAGTTCGGGTAATGAAACGCCTGCCAAAAAACCCAACCAAGCTCAGAGAGCATCAAGGACCCCCCTTATTTCAACCCTGAGCTACAAACATTCTCCTTTATTGTGAATCAGTTTTCTTTTCTTTTTTTTTAATTAGCTTTATATGCTGCCCTTCTCTGGAGACTCAGGGTGGCTTACAATGCGTTAAGCAATAGCCTTCATACTTTTGTATATTTTATACAAAGTCAGCTTATTGCCTCCCACAAACTGGGTCCTCAATTGACCTACCTTAGAAAGGATGGAAGGCTGAGTCAACCTTGAGCCCCGAACTTGCAATAATTGCAGACAGCTGAATGTTAATAACAGGCTATTTAGTCTGTTGAGCTATCCAGGCTCAGCTTTCATCCCCTTATATTGGATCCAGCAGCAACTTAGGAGATCAGGGGGAAAGTTTTTTCAGGCTGGTCTCTTGACCTCCATGTTGCTTGCAGGAGGGATGATTCCTACTGGCCAGAAGCCAAGCGGATGCCAATGGACGATCGTCACCGCTCCGATTTCGGCCGCCAGGATCGGTTCCATGACTTCGATCACAGGGAACGCGGACGGTACCAGGGCCATCCTCTGGACAGGTAAGCCAGCCACCGAAACTTTTTTTTTTCCTGTTGGAGGACTTCTTTGTTCAACCTCACGTGTACCTGTGGAAAAGTGGATCACGGTTAGTCCTCACTTTACAACCGTTCCAGGTTACTATTGACCCTCGCAAAAGGTACATAATTGTTCTGTCCCCGTCTCCCACACACACACATAAACAGACAGTCGGGGGTTAAATAAACTGGCAGGCAACCAATTAGTCCGATAAGACGCTTGGCAGCAACCCCAGCAGCAGCTGCTTGCCAAGACCTTTTATCAACAGAGAAGAAATACACACAAATAACAATTGTCCAAGAATAAATCCGAAGCCGAGATGCAAAGTGACTCAAAGGAATTCGTTTTATCTGTCACAGAGTCTGAATGGCTAACTCACCCCCTTTTATAGCCTGTGGGGTGTGGTCCAGTGAGTCAGCTAATCACGGGCACGCCTTCCCTTTTGCTGTGCACGTTTGTCTCTGCGACGCTGACGAGGATCCAGCCAGCACTTATCTCCTTCGTCGCTGTCCACCTGTGGCTGCAGGGACGTGCTTGGCTCTGGGCCTATCTCTTGCCCTTCGGTGTCCTCCGGAGGCATTGCCAGAAAGGAGGGTCCTGGAGAAGGAGGCCTTGCCCACTCCTCTCCCTCGCTCTCAGAGTCTGCATCTGCTGATGACACAGGCTCAGCAAGGGAGCCACAACAATAATGCCAATTTCAAAAGCTCTCACAACCACATAGACCAAGCACCCCATGGTCCTGTGATCGCATTTAGGCCACTTGGCGACTGACTGCTCATTGCGGCTGTTTGCAGCACTCCCAGTCATGTGACCGTAAATTTCAAGGTGTTTTTTGGGGGGGGCGGTGCTGGTTTTCAGTGTTTACTTCTAGTTTCCAGCAAAAAAAAAAAATGCTCATTGGATAAAACAGATTCGCTTCATGACCACCACATTCACTTAACAACCGTGGCAACAAAGGTCATAAAAACAAGTTACAATCATGTGACCTGTTTCATTCCAAACTCAATTAGGGTCATAAGTCAAGGACTTGAGGTAAATGTCCTTTAACAAGCCACTTGCCCCTAAATTAAGAGTTCACAAATTGAAATTTAATCTTATATAAATATTGTCACCTTTTAAAACTTTTTTTGGTAGATAGAGAGAAAGCATTACATATATAAGTAGTCCACAGCTTACAACCACTCAAAATTTCCTTTGTTAAGTAAGACATTCGTTAAGTGAGTTTTGCCCCATTTTACGACCTTTCCAGCCCCAGCTGTTAAGTGAATCACTGCAGTTGATAAGTGAGTGACACGATTGTTACGTGAATCTGGCTTCCCCATTAAGCTCACTTGTCAGAAAGTCGTAAAAGGGGATCGCATGAAAGTCGTAAAAGGGGATCGCACTGCAGCTGTCATAAATATGAGTCAGTTGCCAAGCATCTGAATTTTGATCACATGATGATGGGGATATCACAAAGGTTGTAACTGAAAAACGGTCCTAAGTTAACTTTTTTCAGTGCCGTTGTAACTTTGAATGGTCACGAAATGAACTGTTGTATGTCGAGGACTACCTCTAGTCTCTCCATTTGGTTTCATTATCAAAACGACAAGTCTTGAGTTCATGGTTGTCCAATCTTTGGGCTTACCTGAGCCACACTGAGTGAAAAGGACTTATCTGGGGCCACATAAAATATATAAACTACTGTATTTTTCGGAGTATAAGATGCACCTTCCCCCCCCCCCAAAAAAAAGGGGGTGAAAATTTGGGTGCGTTTTATACACCGAATGTAGCCCCGCCCAGTCTCTGAAACAGGTTTGAGAGGCAGAAAAAAAGCCTCTGAAACCTCCGTTTGAGAGGCTTGAAAAAAAAAGCAAGGCGCAGAGCTCATAACCAACGAACCTGTTGCTAAAGTTCACCTCTGGAAATAGCTGATAGGGGGTATTCCAGGAGGCTGATCCACCCCCAATTAGCTTTTTTCTTATTTTCCTCCCCAAAAACTAAGGTGCGTCTTACAGTCCGAAAAATGCAGTTGTTAATGTATATCAATAACAAACTTCCTTTATTTTTCTATATTTTTTATTATCTTGTGGGGTTCATTACTCGCTTTCCAGTGGGCTACAGGTTGGACACACCTGGTTTAAGTTTGTCACAAAGAGGATTTGAGGGTTCAACCACATTAGCTTTTTCCTTTCCTCCATCCCCGAGCCATTCCTCTGTCCAGCTGCCGGTCTCTTAATCCTCTTTCCTTCCCCTTAAATCTGCTTGCTTGCCTGCCACTTTTCCTTAGAAGAAAGTAACAATTCACACCCTAATGTGTTATGATGAACATGATTTTTTAAAGACAAAAGTTGTTAAATTAACTGCAGGGATCTATTCCCCCTCTCCCTGAGGAGGTGCAGTATATTAACCCTTTTATTGTGGACATTCTGTTTGATATCATTCCCTTCAACCTGGCTGGCTGAGGAATTCTGGGAGTTGAAGTCCACAAGTCTTAAAAGTTGCTGAATTTGGAGACCCCTTTATCTAGAAGAAGAAATTATTTCCTCAGTTGCTAAGGTCTTGGAGAGAGAAAAGGGTTCTGGTTAAAAGGCCTAGCATTCCACATGGATATTAATATATAATATTCTCAGCTTGGAATATATAACTTAATATAATATTCCAACTCTTTGTATTTCAAATGTTCAGAAGCAGAGTACTGTTCAGGCGAAGTTCAGACAATATCGTTTTTCCTCCACGAGGGATTCCTGTTCAGCATAATTTTTGGAAAAAAATATTTCTCACCCCAACCCTGACTCTGCTCCTGAATATTTGAAATACAGAGAGTCCTCAGCTTAAAATCAGAAATGGGACCACAATTTCCATTGCTAATGCCAATTTATTGGGGATCAATCTGGGTCAAAAATTTGACATGGCTGTATTTTTTTCCCAGGAGAGAAGGGTCACGGGGGATGATGGGAGACCGAGAGAGGCAGGTGAGTCACATTCATTGTGCATTTGATAGGATGAAAGCTTGACACTGAGAACAATCAATCAATGGAACGACTTACCTTTGGAAGCTACCTCCCATAGAGGGAGCTCTATGGAGATTCTCAGCCATCCAGGTCATGATTGTCCCAGATGTGCTTTTTTGCAAGCACATCTGGCTGGACTTAACTTTGTTTTTCCTTGAAGTCGTTTCACTTCTCATCCAAGAAGCTTCTTCAGCTCTGACTGGTTGGTGGGGAATGGAAGGATCTATATTCCTTACAGACAGTGCCTTCTTTTAGGGAGTCTTTGAGGCCACTTGGGGGTTTATCTGTGTCCTCAGGGTCACCAGAGTAGTGCAAATGGCTGTGGGGCCTTCCTGGAACTGCTGAAAGGACCGTGTTGTGGAGCTGTTGCTTTCTGCAGGATGTTTTCTGCCCTGTGTCCCTTCATGATTGAACCCAGGAGCAGGCTGTTGGGGATGAGTCTGTGTTTTCTGCATCTCAAACTGAAGGGCTCCCGTATCCTGCAGTGTTTCTGGAAATCCGTTCATACTCCCGCACCATTCGAAGGGTGTTCATCTCAAAGTGCATAGCTCAATGTCTAAGGAGATTCTCAGCCATCCAGATCACGGTTGTCCCATAGGCGCTTTTTCAAGAGGCAACTGGATTTTCTTATTTGTCTTTGAAGGCATTTCACGTCTCATCCAGGAAGCTTCTTCAGCTCTGACTGGATGGTGGAGAACAGAAGTTTTTAAGAAGAGATTGGACAGTCACTTGTCTGAAATTGTATAGGGTGTTCTGCTTGACTGGGGAAGGGGTTGGTCTAGAAAACTTCCAAGGTCCTTTCCAACTCTTGTTATACTGTTATTTTGGGGTGGCATAACATCTCCTGCCTTGAACAGGGGATTGGTCTAGAAGACCTCTGAGGTCTCTTCCAGAATCCTATGATTCTGGGTTATCCGTCATTCCTTTTAAAAAAAAAAAAAAGCTTCAGGTTTCAATTTCATACACATTTTTCAAAATTTTCTGAACCAACGTAAAGATCTGGTTCTAGAATTTCTTTACACTCTGGAGCACTTTCGGGAAAGCAGTGCTTTGCAGCTTTTGAAAGCTCTAAACCCTTTTTAAAAGTCCCAATGCTTCAGGCTGTGTTCTTAGTTCAGTTGCTTGCAAGCTTCTCGTGTTTCCTTTAGGAACAAATGAGCCACCAGGCAAAAAAGAAAAAAGAAAAAAAAGAGCTTGTTGAAATACCTGCTACACAGCCTTTGTGTCGCTCCCCTTCCTTTTATCTTCTCCTTGTAGTACGGAACTTGCTGCGTCGCTTCAAAAATCTTTGGCTGCACCCCACTTGGTATTCCTCCTGTCAGAGTTCGTTGCAGAAATCAAATCCAGAAAGCACACACAGATAACTTGATTCAGCAGGATTCATTAACTTCTTTATATACATAATAACATATGAATAAATGTACAGTACCAAGAGTGGTTCTTTCAGCGTGGTAGAGGGGAGAGATCAGGTTCGGTTCAGTTCAGAGGGGCAGACAAGACCAGATTTGTTTGCTAGACTCAGAGCACAGAGCTTAAAGCTGCAGAGCCATGTCCAGGCTCCTTCCATTTCAGCTCCCATTGGCTGATCTGTTGCCATGCCTGTTCATTGGCTGACTTTGTTACTATGTCTTCCCAGCCATGAATATTCTGACACCTCCATGTACCTGTTGGATCATTGCTGTTCTTGTCTCCTTCCCCTCTTTCAGCACTATGCAGAGGAACGCCACAGGGATCCAGACCGCCACTCCAGAGACGGCTGGGGCAGCTATGGGTCGGACAGGCGCATGAACGAGGGGCGGAGAATACCTCCACCGTCCCGGTGAGTGGCTTGCGGGTGATTGCATTCAAATGGTGGGAGTCCAGAAACCAGTTAAGTGTTGTGTCTTATACACCGAATGTAGCCCCACCCACCCACTGGCCCTCACCCTTTGGCCTCTGCCTCGCAGCAGTTACCTCCTTGCAAGCAAACAGCAAGAAAAAAAACAGCTCCTTTCAGCTTCAGCACAGGCTAATTAGCACAGGTTGATTGGATCGGCCTCCCGACTCTCAGCTGTTTTGCGCAGGGCTCTGCTGCTTGCTGCAAAGAGGTAAATTGCTGGAGCGGATTTTTTTTTCCCCTTGTGCTAATCAAGCTATGCTGAAAACGAAAATGAAAGTAAAGCAGGCTGTTTGCTGTTTGCTGCAAGGAGGCAAAATTGCTCCGAAGCAAAGGCAGATTTCTTTTTCTTCTTTTCGTCACCAAAAAAGGTGGGTGCATCTCATACTCCCGTATATCTTATACTCCGAAAAAATACGTTATTTTTAAACATTTATCATATAAGCTCTCTCTTCTGTGGGTAGTTTTTACAGCCTCCTAAACCTGAGAGCTTTCAGGGTTATCTTAACGCGTTTTAGGAACCAGTTTACCACTGGATCCATGACGAACTCCTTTACCTTTCAGAGATGGACGTGACTGGGGGGATCACATTAGAAAATTTGAAGGCCACCCTGATCGCTCCTGGCCAGGCAACGATGACGGGGGCCCACCAGGACGTGAACATGAGCGATGGCGAGGTAATTCGTTTTGTTCCCTTCATAGCTGTGGTTTTCCTTGGGGAAAAACTCCTGTTGTTGTTTAAGGCTTTGGGGAATAGGACGTAGGACAAGGTTGAGCCCTCCAGGATCCTATTCTGTGCAGGACAGAAACGCCAGGGAGAGAAATATCTATATGTCTGCTTATTTATTTATCCTCTAAGCCGGGGGTCTCCAACCTTGGCAACTTGACGACTTGTGGCCTTCAACTCCCAGAATTCCTCAGCCAGCTGTGCTGGCTGAGGAATTCTGGGAGTTGAAGGCCACAAGTTGCCAAGGTTGGAGACCCCCTGCTCTAAGCTTTCTCCATTCTTCAGATTACAGGTAGTCCTCGACTTAACGGCCACAGTTGAGCCCAAAATTTCCACTGCTGAGCAAGAGAGTTGTTGTGTGAGTTTTGCCTCCTGTGAACGACTTTGCTTGCCACGGCTGTTCAGCGAATCGCTGCCATTTTTTATGTTACCAACCCGGTTATGAAGCGAATCTGACTTCCCCACTTTGCTTATCGGAAGGTCACAATAGGGGATCATGTGACACACACACACACACACACACACACACACACACACACACACACACACACACACCCTGCGACCATCATCAATACATGCCAGTTGCCAAGTGTCCAGATTTTGATTACACGACCACAGGGTTGTGGGAAAAAACAGTCGCAAGTCACATTTTGCAGGGGCTGTTGTAACTTCCAGCGGTTACCCAACGAACGGTTATAAGTCAAGGACAGCCTGTATGGTCTCCTAAAGCCATCATTTCCAATTTTTTTTTAAAGGATTTTCCTTCAGGCTTACCGTTTTTGAAACGAATGGAGTGACAAAGGATGTTTTGAAGAAATGGAGAGTCATTTCTTGAACATTGAGCTGACCAATCTTCTCTTTTTGTTGTTGTTGTTGGTGGTGTCCTTATTTGAATAGGGCTTAGGGTCCCCTGGCTAATGTCCAGATATTCGGCCCTTTCAGCTGTCCAATCCCAGGGCAGCCAAGCCTATTGGGGCACAGCAAGATCCCTATGTCTATTCCTTCTGTAGTTGATGTTAGGGCTCTTCCATTTGGGCAGAAGGAGAGATCTCGGTGCTGCAGCTCAAACAGCTTTTGGGATTGCTGTTTAGAGTCAGGTGGGTTCCTATGAAGGAAGAAGCTGTGTTCCCAAAATCTGATATGTTGTTCTGCCCTAGCTACGAACCCCAAAGAACACAGCACACACGAAGTCTGTACAAACCTTAGTTTATTAAAATAAAATCAGGGTTTTTTTTTTTAAACAAAGGCTGTTAATTAATTTTCTTAACAGCCTGCAAGAACCCAAAGAATAAATAATCGTAATCTTACTATGGTTGGCAGAAAGCTCAAAAGCAATTTGCAGAGAACTCAGATCAAGGCACGAAGGAGAGTGAACAAAGTTGTTCCCTGCAAATTGCTTCAGTTGGCGTTCCTCCTTAAATAGGCTAAGGGAGTGGCCAATTAGCCCCAAGACTTACTCTCGAGGAGACCACCTCCTGAGGAGCCACTCCTGCCTTTTGGCAGCTCTGCGCGCCCTTGCATCGAGAAGAGGCTCCTCCCCTTCATCCTCTTCACTTATGGGAGGTTCTGGAGGCCCTGGCTGAATCCCTGCCTCTGGCACCACATCTTCTCCAGCCTCCTCATTGTCTGACTCGAGTGCCAGCTGCACAGGCTCCTGGCACAACACCACACCAGCCTCCTCATTGTCGGAATCAGCTACTAACTGGACAGGCCGCGTACGGGCCACAACAGAGGTTCAGAAATTAACAGAAGAGAATATCCGTAGCTTGTAGTTCAGGATTGAACTGTGGACACCTCGATGGTGTCTGATCTTGGTTGCTTCGTTGCAGACGTTTCATGACCCAGCTAGATAACATCATCAGCGATAGAAGGGAGTGTGGGGTTTGCTCTGCGTTTATATAAAGGTACTTCCCCTTATCAGCTCAGACAAACAATCCAACACTGACGGGACAAATCACTGTACACAGGTCCTCAACTTACGACTACAATCGAGACCAAAATTTTGTCTTGCTAAGTGAGAAACGCGTTGTGAGTTTTGCCCCATTTTACAACTCTTCTTGCCACGGTTGCTAAGTGAATCACCACAGTTGTTAAAATAGTAACGTGGCTGTTAAGCGGATCTGAATTGCACTTCGCTCGTCAGAAGGTCACAAAACGGGATCACATGATTCCGGGACGCTGCGACCGTCATAAATATGAACCCGGTACCAAGCATCCGAATGTAAATTACGCAACCATGGGGGATGCTGCCAGGGTCATAAGTGTGAAAAATGGACATAAGTCACTTTTTTTTCAGTGCCGTTGTAATTTCGAACGGTCACTCAGCGAACTGTTGTTAACTCAGCGACTACCTCTATGAACAAGTGAGACCAAATCCTACTCCCTTCTAGCACTGATGGTGTTCTTTAAAAAACTTAGAACAATAGGGTTGGAAGGGACCTTGGAGGTCTTCTAGTCCAACCCCCTGCTCAAGCAGGAGACCCTATACCCATGATGGCGAACCTATGGCACACGTGCCACAGGTGGCACACGGAGCCATATCGGTGGGCACACGCACTCAGCTCTGGCGCGCATGTGTGTACCGGCCAGCTGATATCCGGGCCTTCTGGGCCCACCGGAAGTCGGCAAATGGGCCATTTCCAGCCTCCGGGGGGATTGGGGAAGGCCGTTTTTGTCCTCCCCAGGCTCCTAGGAAGCCTCTGGAGCCTGTGGAGGGCAAAAAACGGGCCCACTGGGCCATCACGTGCCAATAGTGGGGGGAGCACAAGGGGGTACACACATGGGGGGGGCGGGGCGGATAGAATTTTGGGCGTGGGCACGCATGCGTGTGAGCACACACACACACAGACACACACCCCGCTTTTGGCACACGATGGCAAAAAGGTTAGCCATCACTGCTCTGTACTATTCTTGACAAATGACTGTCCAATGTCTTCTTGATAACCTCCAGTGAAGCACCAACAATTTCTGGAGACAAGTTGTTAGCACTATTAGGAAATTTCCCCTTAGTTCAAGGTTGCTTCTTCCCTTCCTTACTTTCTACCCATTGCTCCTTGTCCGGCCTTCAGGTGCTTTGGAGAATAATTTGACCCCCTCTTCTTCGTGACAGCCCTTCAAATACCGGAACACTGCTATCATGTCACCCCTAGTCCCGTTACCTGGTTGGGTCATGAGACGGGTCCGCGGGGGGAAAAAGGGCAGAGAGCACCCAGGACCCCACAAATTCGGAATTGCTCTCCTTCCAAGAGTTCCTTTTCCTGTTCTGTTCAAATCTAGAGTGGAGGAAACGTGACGGATAGTTTCAGAGCGATTCAAGTGTGAATTATTCCCATCTTTTCTAGGTGGGGGCAGAGAACGGCGTGGCCACATAATGCCGCGAGGTGGAATGTCTGGGTAAGAAGCCTTCAGCCTTCTGAATTCAGAGTAAGGTTAACCTTTTCTCATTATGCATTTGACCTAATAGCAAACCTAAATGGTTTTTTATACAGCAGCCTCCCCCTCTACTTCCCAAACTGGCCCTTCCTCTCCCAGTACACCTTTGGAGGGGGTTTTAAATGTTGCATTATCTAGCTGCACTTTTAAGAGCACCCTAAGGGGTCCCTTTTCTACGTTTTAGATCCATATTTTCCTTCCAATTCAACCTTAAGGTCCTGGATCACTTTATTTTATTTTTTTCTTGCCTTTCCTTGGAGGGAAGGGAGAGACTGTCCAGCCCAGCGTTTCTCAACTTTGGGACCAAACAATGTTCAACTTGTTTGGTATAGAAATTTAAATAATAAATAAATAAATAAACTCCCAGAATTCCCCAAGCTGGATGCTAGCTAGGGAATTGAAGTCACACACATTCCCAGCTGGAGAATTCTAGATGTTGACATCCACTCATCTCATCTGGGGAATTCTGGGAGTTGAAGCCCACACACAATTCTGGCTGTAGAATTCTGGGAATTAAAAGTCCACCCATCCTGGCTGTTAAAAGTTGCCAAGGTTAGGAAACCGGTGCAGCAAAGTCCACCTGGCCCTAAACAATTCAGGGCTGCAACCAGAGTGAATAATTCCTTGCAAAAGAGGAAAGAGCACGGAGAACAGCTGGGGATGGGAACAGGGCTCCTGGCCTGCAGTCCTCCCCTTCTCATGGTGGTCTCTCCCTCCCTCTCTCTCTCTCTCTTTTCCAGACAAGGATTCATCCCAGGTGGCCGGCAGGAACAGACTGCCCAGGGAGAGGGCTTTGCAGGACAAGAGAGGGCAAACCGACCCAACGACCCCCGGTTCAGCTGTCACTATTGAATGTTTTTATTGTTTTTAACTGTACAAATGGCAACCAAGACGAGGGACAAAGATACTCGACACTACGACCCAGTGTACCACTGACTGTGACTCTTAAGTTAACCTTCATTGTTTCACTTCCTAGCTCAGTATGTGAAGCCATTCATTTTTATTTTTATTTTATTTTTTTTTGTAATGTGTTTCTGTAGGTGCTGCCGCACACGCTCATCCTTTCAAAGAAAACGTGTTTCTTTTACGAGGCATTCCATTTTCTATAAATAAAGGGAAAAAAAGTACCATTTACAATCACCCGGATACTGCTTCTGAGGGCTCTTCAGGAAGCGGCCTGCTTAAATCGCCTCCCGGGAAAGGGCCCAAAGCTGCTTTTTCACAAGAGGGCAACTGGACTTTCCCGTTTTTTTCTTTGAAGACGTTTCGCTTCTCATCCCAGAAGCTTCTTCAGCTCTGACTGGATGGTGGAGGATGGAAGGATTTATACTGGTCATTTGCATTCTTTGAGAGTGATTGAGGCCACTTGTAGGTTTGTATTGTACTTGGGGTGCACCCGGAGGCTCCAACTGGTGCAGAATGCGGCCGCGCGGGGAATTATGGGAGCGACGGGACGCTCCCACGTGACACCTCTCCTGCGCGAGCTGCATTGGTTGCCGGTGGACTTCCGGGTGCGCTTCAAGGTGTTGGTGATCACCTTTAAAGCGCTCCATGGCTTAGGACCAGGGTAGTTACGGGACCGCCTTCTGCCACCAATTGCCTCCCACCGGCCGGTTCGCTCCCACAGAGAGGGCCTCCTCAGGGTGCCGTCAGCCAGACAATGCCGGCTGGCGACCCCCAGGGGGAGAGCCTTCTCTGGGGTAGCCCCCACCCTCTGGAACGATCTTCCTCCAGAATTGAGAATTATCTCCGACCTCCGGACGTTTCGTCGGGCCCTGAAAACGCATCTTTTTCAACTTGCCGGCTTAGCCTGATCCCTGCTGAATTTTTAGAATTTTTAAAAATTTTAATGTTTGTAGAGTTGCTGCATTTTAATATTTATTTTGTTTTTAATTCTCAGCCTAACGTATATGTGTTTTAAATTTTTAACTTTTATGTATTGAATTTTTATTCGGCTGTTCACCGCCCTGAGTCCGTAAGGAGAAGGGCGGTATATAAATCTAATTAATAAATAAATAAGTATGAGTGGTGTTCCTGGTTCCTGTAGTCTGCAATTTTTTTCCTCTGAAAATTGAAGACTAGAGGAACCAGGAGCATTACTCAGGTGACCCTGAGGCAGGGGTGAAATGCTCCCAGTTCAGACCGGATCACCCAGTCCGGTAGCGATGGCGGCAGGTGATTCGAAGAACGGGTAGCAAAAATCCCTGCAGCCCCTCCTCCCCCAATGCCCAGCTGAGCCGCGCAATCATCAGATTATTTATTTTTAAAAGCATTTTTCTAACAACCTCTGGCTGAAGAGGTAGAAAAAATGATTTTAAAAGTTTTTTAAAAAAAAAGTTGGCCACACCCACTCAGTCACATTACCCCAATACCACGAAGCCACGCCCTCAGAACCGGTAGTAACAAATTTTACATTTCACCACTGCTCTGAGGACACAGATAAACCTACCAGTGGCCTCAACGACCCTTTAAAAAATGCAAATGACAAAGGAATATAAATCCTTCCATTCCCCACCATCCTGTCAGAGCTGAAGAAGCTTCTTGGATGAGAAGCCAAACGTCTTCAAACGAAAAAGAAGGAAGTCCAGTGGCCTCCTAAAAAAAAGCACCTTTGGGATAACCATGACCTGGATGACTGACAATCCCTACAGACTCCCAGAAAAGGGAGTTGTACAGACCGTGGCCACTTTCAAGACCTGTGGACTTCAATTCCCAGAATTCTGGGAGTTGCAGTTCACAAGTCTTAAAAGTTACCAAAGTGGGACACCCGTAGCGGTAGAGCAAATTACCACTCAGGTAGCTTTGAAATTTGCATTTCTGTATTGCTTTGGCAGCCTCCTAGTATAGCTGATGAATGCAAAAATCTCTTGCTCTGCAGACTGAACGAAAAACGTGCTCTTGACATGCCTCGTGTCCAGTGATCCAGTCACTAATTTTTTTCCCTTCTCTGTGCAGCAGGAGAGACCTATTTCAGCTGAGGTGTTCAATGGCTTGGTATTAAATCTTTGACTGTAGTTTCTTTGTGCTGCCAAACAGGTAGTCCTCGAGTTACGACCACAATTGAGCCCAAAACCTATGTCGTGAAGGGAAGCATTCGTTAAGTGCGTTTTGCCCCATTTTACGACTTCCTTGCCACAGTTGTTAAGTGAATCACTGCATTCGTTAAGTTAGTCACGGTTCTTAAGTGAATCTGGCTTGCCCATGGAGTTTGCTGGTCAAAAAATCTCAAAAGGGGATCACATGATCCCAGGACACTGCAACCGTCATAAGTATGAACCACTTGGCAAGCATTTCAGTTTTAATCATGTAACTGTGGGGATGCTGTTAAGTGTTGTGGGTGAAAAAATGTGATGTCCCTTTTTTTCAGTGGTGGCATGACCTCGATTCGTCACTAAACAAACTGTTGTAAGGCAAGAACTACCTGAAGTCCTTCACTTACGACCACAATTCAGCCCCAAATTCCTGTGGTGAAGTGAAAAGTTGTTAAGCGAATTTTGCCCCATTGTACAACCTTCCTTGCCATGGTCATTAAGTGAATTGCTTGAAGTTGCACGGCTGTTAAGTGAATCCAACTTCCCCATTGTCTTTGCTTGTCAGAAGGTCACCAAAAGGGATACCGCAACCGTCATAAACATGAATCGGTTACCACTCATCTGAATTTCGATCATGTCACCACAGGGATGCTGCAGTGGTCAGAAATGTGAAAAACGGGTCACAAGTTACTATTTTCAGTGCTGTTGTGACCTCGAACGGTCCCTAAACAAACTGTTGTAAGTCGAGGACTACCCGTACGTCATAAACGGGGGGTAAACCGGCACTCCTGTTGAATGATGAGTCCAAAGGACTAAATCTCTGGTCCCAGTGACCAACTCTGCAAAAAAAATTCGCTATCTCTTTTCCCCCATCTAGGCCACTCTGAACTGTGGCACGTGACAGGAGTTGGGCCTGGATGAGGAGCCCAGGTCACAGCCTAGGGCCACCACTGCCACGGAAAAAGACCACTGGGCACTGTTCCCCAAATTGCCCCCCCGTGGCCCAATGCTCCTAACCCCCAGGATCTTCCGTGCATCATTTACCTTCAGGTGTCCCAGAGGTGCTTTTTTTTTTTTTCAAGAGGCAACTGGGCTTTCTGGGTTTTCTTTGAAGACATCTCGCTTCTCCTCCAAGAAGCTTCTTCAGCTCTGACTGGATGGTGCTGGAACAGAAGGATTTATACTCCTTGCAGGCAAGCTGGTCGTTTGCATCCTTTGGGAGAGTTGCTGAGGCCACTCGGAGGTTTGTCTGTGTCACCTGAATAGTGGAAATGGGTGTGGAGCCTCCTTGGAACGGCTGAAAGGACTCTGTTGTAGACTGGAGACAGATGATGTTGTATCCTTCCCCCCTGTGTTGAGGGAGGGCTCTTCGATTTTGACAGACAGCCCTTTTGGTAGAACAAACCCATCAGAACTCGATTCAGCAGTCCATCTGCATTTAAAAGACACAGGCCGCTCTTTTGAAGACAACAAAAGTCCACATTTTGGACAGAGGGGATCGATGATTGAAAGAGGGGTCAAAGAGGCCATCTGTTTAAATGGCCAATCCAGATTGGATCCTGCAAAAAAAAAATTTGCTATCTCTTCCCTGGTGGCTCAGCAGACTAATGCATTGTGATTAACTCCAGCTGTCTGCAATTAGTTCGAATCTCATCAGGCTCAAGGTTGACTCGGCCTTCCATCCTTTCTAAGGTAGGTAAAATGACCCAGTTTGTGGGGGCAATAAGCTGACTGTCTAAATATACAAAAGTATGAAGGCTATTGCTTAACGCATTGTAAGCCGGGCTGAGTCTCCGGAGAAGGGCAGCATATAAATCAAATTTAAAAAAAATAAATTATCTCCTTTCAAACGGTTCCACCCCCATTTGCACCACTCGGATGACCCTGAGGACACAGACAAACCTCCAAGTGGCCTCAACGACTCTCTAAAAGGATGCAAATGACCAGCTGTCTGCAAGGAATATCAATCCTTCCATTCCCCACCATCCGGGCAGAGCTGAAGAAGCTTCTCGGATGAGAAGAGAAACATTTTCAACATCCAGTCGCCTCTTGAAAAAAAAAAGGCCCTTTGCAACAACCACAACCTGGATGACTTAATCTCCATTGACATTTACCTTTAAGTTGTGTTCTCTTCCTATTGAGAGGCCCCCGCTTGGCCTACACAAGGTTGCTGTGGGTCACAAGAGGCCTTTGTTTGTGCCGTGGCTTTAGAAAATGCTCTTCTGTGGCCCCCAAAGCCACTCTTGGTTTGATTTTGGAGGCTATGAGAGCACACCCACGCTCACGGCCATTCACAGCCTCTGAAAATGGTGCAAGACCAAAATGTGCTTTCAAGAATAGTTTGCGGTCAGTGATGCTGGCACATTGTTCAAAACAGACAACCATTTGTCTGACAAAGTATAGTTTCCTACTTGAGCAAGGGGTTGGACTAGAAGGCCTCGAGGTTCCTCCAGCGCTGTTATTTTGTTATTCTGGGTATGTCCTCTTTGACGTGCTTGCCATAATTTTGCCATCACTGACCGACCCTAAGGCTTCTGAGCACTCTTTTTTTTCCCCCCCAGTTGCCATCTCTTTGGCACTTCAAACAGAAAACTTGTGACAGGCAGTCCTCGACTTACGACGCCCCTTGAGCCCAAGCTCAGTGAGACATTGGTTCAGCGAGTTTGGTCCCCGTTTTAGAACCTTTCTTGCCAAGGTGGTTAACTGAATCACTGCAGTTGTTAAATTAGTCACACGGTTGTTAAGTGAATCCGACTTCCCCTTTGACTTTGTCAGAAGGTTGCAAAAGGGGGAATCACATGAGCTGCAACGGTCATAAATACAAGACAGTTGCCAACATCCAAATTTTGATCACACGATCACGGGGTTGCTGCACGAGTCATAAATGTGGGAAACGGTCGTTAACTTTTTTTTCAGTGTAACTTCGAACAGTCACTGAACAAGCTGTTGTAAGTCGAGGACTACCTGTATTTCATTGAATCACAATTGGTTCCGGTTTTTTCCCCTTTGGGATGTAAGAATACGTAGGATCCCCGACCTCCGTACCTTTCGCCGTGCCCTCAAGACCCTGCTATTCCAACAGGCGGGGCTGACCATTTAAATGAATTTTAATTAGGTATTTTAATTCTGGAGGTTTTAACTAACTTGGGCCAAATTGTTTTAATATTTTTAAATTATAAATTTATGGTGTTTGTGTTTTTACTTTGGCTGTGCACCGCCCTGAGTCCTGCGGGAGAAGGGCGGTATAAAAATACGATTAAATAAATAAAAATAAATACAGTATAACCTTAGAATGTAGAACACAGAGTTAGTACCATTTCAGACAACTGTCCAGTCTCTTCTTAAAAACCTCAGTGTTGGAGCACTTGCAACTTCTGGTGGCAAGCTGTTCCACTGGTTAATTCTTCTCACTCTTAGGAAGTTAGTTTCTCCTTAATTCCAGGTTGCTTCTCTCCTTGATTAGTTTCCACCCATTGCTTCTTGTCCTGCCTTCAGGGGCTTTGGAGAATAGCTTGGCTCCCTCTTCTTTGTGGCAGCCCCTGAGATATTGGAAGACAGCTATCATGTCTCTCCTGGTCCTTCTCTTCATTAAATTAGACATACCCAGTTCCTGCAACCGTTCTTTATATGTTTTAGCCTCCAATCCCCTCATCCTCTTCGTTGCTCTTCTCTGCACTCTTTCCAGAGTCTCCACATCTTTTTTACATCGTGACCAAAACTGGATGCCGTATTCCAAGTGTGGCCTCACCAAGGCTTTATAAAGTGCTATTAACCCTTCATGTGATCTTGATTCTATCCTTCCGTTGATGCAGCCTAGAACTGTGTTGGCTTTTTCGGCAGCTGCATCACACGGCTGGCTCATAGCTAAGGGATTGTCCACTAGGACTCCCAAGATCCCTCTCATAGTTACTGACATTAAACCAGGTTCCACCTGGCATGCAGCTATGTAGTTGGTTTTTGGTTATTCTTACCTTAAGCAAGTCAGTTCTCTTAACGTTTAGAAGAGCTGGCTTTCTTTCACACTGAGGCTACAGCACTTGAAGTCCCAGTCAGGATTGAAGCCATAGAGTTGGTGTGCAAGTTCGTACGGGTAGTCCTCGACTTACAACAGTTCATTTAGTGACCGTTCAAAGTCACAGCAGCCCTGAAAAATGTGACTTTTACGACCGTTTTTCACACACGCGACCTTCGTAGTGCCCCCGTGATCATGTGATCAAAATTCAAGACGTTTGGCAACTGGTTCATACTTACAACCGTTGCCGTGTCCTGGGGTCACATGATTCCCCCTTTGTGACCTCGCAAGGAAAGTCAGTGGGGAAGTCCACTTCACTCAATAATCAGGTTACTAATTTATCCATTGCAGGGATTGCACTTAACAAGGCAAGAAAGGTGGTAAAACAGGGCAGAATTCATTTAAGTGTCTCGCTCAACAACAGAAACTTTGGGCTCGATTGTGGTTGTAAGTTGAGGACCACCTGTGCGACCAAGGCAATGTATTGCCTTGGTCGCACAGATACTAAATTAAGAGCCTGGATAGCTCAGCAGACTAATGCATTGTGATTAACTCCAGCTGTCTGCAATTACTGTAAGTTCAAAACTCATCAGGCTCAAGGTTGACTCAGCCTTCCATCCTAAGTAAATTGAGGACCCAGTTTGTGGGGGCAATAAGCTGACTTTGTATAAATATACAAAAGTATGAAGGCTATTGCTTAACACATTGTAAGCCGCCCTGAGTCTCTGGAGAAGGGCGGCATATAAATCAAATTTTTTAAAAAAATCTAGCTTTAAGGAGTCAGGTAGTCCTTAAGGCATACAGGTAATCCACGACTTAAAATCTTTCTTTAGCAAAGGTTCAAAATTACAAGTAGTCCTCGATTTAACAACAGTTGATTTCATCACCATTCAAAGTTACAACAGCACCGGAAAAAGTGACTTAGAACTATTTTTCACACTCTTATGACCGTTGCAGCATCCCCATGATCATGCGATTCAAAATTCAAATGCTTGGCAACTGGTTCCTACTTAACGACCGTTGCTGTGTGATCACCTTTGGCGACCTGACAAGTAAAGTCAAACGGGAAAGCCAGATCCACTTAACAATTGAGTTACTGACTTAAATCAACTGCAGTGGTTCACTTAACAACCCGCGGCGAGAATGGTCGTATCATGGGCCAAAAGTCACTTCCCAAAAGTTTGGCTTAACAACAGAGATGTTGGGCTCAATTGTGGTCATAAGTCAAGGACTACCTTGTAACCTGTGTGCGTTTACGAGAGCTGCAGCATCCCGGGGTCATGTGATCGCCATTTGCGACTTTCTCAATCGGCTTCTGATAAGCAAAGTCACCGGAGAGGGGGGGTATATTGGATTTGCTTAACAATGGCATGATTCACTTAACAACTTCACACTCAATGACCGACAAAAAAGGTAAAATTGGACGTGGCTGCCTTGCTTGGGAACAAAAATACAGCTACCGATTGGTGTCGTAAGTTGAGGACTATCCGCATCTGTGTTCATACGGCATGATGTGGCCCAACAGGCCCAGTTCATCTCCTACCCCAAGACTGGCAGTCTGCCACAAGAAGTATCGGCTTAAATTTGTTGTATTGTGAAAGATTGGAGCCACTAATTTAGGGGTACCCAATATATCTGAGCAGGCAACGGAGAACACTGACAGTTGGAAAGGGCAACAGTTAGTCCTCAAACTTATAACGGTTTGTTTAGTGACTGAAGTTACGACGACACTGAAAAAAAGGGACTATTTTTCACACTTATGACTGTGATCAAAATTCAGACACTTGGCCATTTACAACCTCCTGACAAGCAAAGTCAATGTGGGAAGCCAGATTCACTTAACAGCCATGTGACTCACTTAACAACTGCAGTGATTCACTCAACTGCGGCAAGAAAGTCATAAAATGCAATCGTTCGCTTAACAACTGTGGCAGGAAAGGGGGTAAAACGGGGCAAAATCCACTCGAGAACCGTTTCACTTAACAGCAGAAATTTTGGGCTCAATTGTGGTCATAAATTGAGGATGGAGGACCCACTGTTTTCAACTTCCTTGTCATTCTTAGGGTCTGTGCGTATTCGTTTTTATTTTATTCACGGTATTAGTTTTTCCAACTTCGGGAACGTGGTTTTACAATCGCAATATTTTTCCAAAAACATCTTTTATTTTCTAGAGTGCGCTAGCCATAATGTTACCCACAATGTAATTTTCTGTTTCACCATAGAAGCATATATGGGATTTTGAGCGTTCTATAGATTCGAAGTGGCTGGGCCAAAGCTGCTTTCTGGAATCAGGAAAGAAAGAAATACAATTTGAAATGAAGAAGCAGACAATTTACAAGATCGTAATACCCGTAGTCCTCAGTTAATAACTGCCCTGTTTAGTGATGACGACAGTGTTGGAAAAGATAGCTTTATAATCCAGTCCTCAGACTTAATGACTATGGCAGCGTCACAGTATCAGAGAAATTGGCAATAAAATACAATTCGCCGTTGTGTGAAGTTGTGGTTAACAACCTGCCGTGTTTTCTATTTGATGTCCGGGGCAGTCACTTAAAGACTCCTCATCAACAGAGGTGCCGATCCCAATTGCGGTCGTTGAGTGAGGACTACCTACACTGTGGTTTGAAAGCAGTCCAAAAACCGATCCAAGAAAGCACTCCAAAAGTTGGAAAATACTTGATTTTAAGGCTCTGCCTGCTGGATGGAGGACCATGGGACCTCCATGAGGGTCCCTGCACTAACCCTGCACTAACTGAAATTACTTACTGCCGTTGGGCTACCGATTTAGTCCCCCCTCCCTTACCATTATATACTCAAAATGCTCTGCCTCCCCTTGCTTTCTGAAAGGATGAACGCAGGGATGGGATTCAGCCAGTTCAGACTGATTTGAGCGAACCGGATGCTAATATTATGTCTGGTTCGCCGAACTGATAGCTGTAAGGACTGGATGGCCCACCCCATTCCTCCCCTCCCAGGAGTCACCATGTGGCCCATTTTGATGCCAGGTAAGTGCAGCGCCCGCATGGAGGCTTTGGGAGGGGGGAAAACAGGCCTCCCAGAGGTTCTGGCCCATTTCTGGCCTCCAGAGGGTCTCCGGAGCCCAGAGGAGGCAGTTTTCGCCCTTCCGGAGGTTCGAAGAAAGCCTCAGGAGCCTGGGGAGGGCAAAAAACAGACTTCCCACTGTGGTGCAGGAGGCTGAGAAGGCCATGCCCATCCAACCACCAGGCAAAGAACCGGTTGCTAAAATTTTTGAATCCCACCCCTGGATGAAGGCTCCTTAGACATAACCTAGGAGAGGGCAATGGTGATTGAGTGACCCACAGTTAGTCCTTGCGTTATGATCAGTACTGTTAATGACGGCATTGAGTGCAGGGGATTTAAAACTGGTCCTCTGATGCAGGGGCCCCCAACCTGTGGGCCATGCCACGGCCTACTACCGGGCTGCGACCTAATCGCCACCAGGCAGCATGAGTGGCCAGCCAGTGCGCCCCACGTCTGCATGCATGCACGGTCCCACTTGCACCAGCCTCATGGGTGCTCACAGCCCCACTCGTGTGAGTGTCACTGTAGACCGGGGTTGTCAAACTCGGGGCCCGCGGGGTGCTTACATCTGGCCTGCATGGCTGCCTTGGAAACGGCAAAGGACCGGCTCGTGGTGCTTCGGTAAAACGGAGCTTGAGACAGCTGCGGGCAGCCTCTCCAGGTCCTGTTTTCAGCTGCGATGGCCTCCTGCAGCCCTCTGCTAGCAAAAATGAGCCGTGTTTTCACTAGCAGAGTGCTGCAGAAGGCCATTGCAGCCGAAAATGGGGCCTGGGGCATGCGCCTCTCCACCCTCCACCCCCAGTCTCCGTTTTTGCTGGCAGAGGGCTAGCAAAACAAAGTCAAAACAAACCAAAAGGAGAAATGTTTCCCCTTTTGCTTTTGAGCATGCAAGTATACAGGGACAGGAAAAGAGAAAGGGAAAGAGGAAAGACAAAGGAAAAGAAGGGAAGATGGGAGGAGAGCAAGGAAGGAAAAAGAAGGAAAAGGGAAGGAAGAAGAAAGGAGAAGGAAGGAAGGAGATGGGACATGGAAGAAAGGAAGAAAAGAAGAGGAAAGATTGGAGATGGATGGATGGGAGGAAGGAAAGAAAGATGGGAGATGGAAGGAAGGAAGGAGAGTGAGGAAAAAAATTGGAAGGAAGGAAGATTATAATGAGAGTGAGGGAGGGTCTCAGGGAAGTCCTGCCTTAGCACATGGCCACCACATGTGCCTCCGACATGAGTGACATCGAACTGGCCATGCCTATCCCAGCCACATCTATCCTGCCCCCCACCTCCCGAGGTCAAACACAATCCTGATGCGTCCCTCAATGACATTGAGTTTGACACCTCCACTATAGACACTCACAATCCCACTTGCACGAGCCTCGTTGCAGCTGATTGCACCCACCTGTGCAAGTCTCATCGCAGGCACACAGGGTCCCATTGCGTGAGCCTTGTCATAGGCGCTCGGAACCCCACTCATGAATGTTGTGGGCACTCACACGCCTGCACACATATGCCTGCCCCCCCCTCAAAACCATCCCCTCTTCCCTCCTCCACTCCCGTTCCAGGCCGCCAACCCAGAAAGGTTGAGGAACTCTGCTCTTAACAGCTCTTGTTGCACCTCTTGGTCAAGCGATTGTGTCTCCGTGGTGAGTGACGAGATTGTAAAGCACAACATCGCACGGCTGTATTGTTTCAGGACAACAATCCCAGAGTTTCTTCTTGTAATCCCACACACGGACCACACGGGTTGTTAAGCGAGGACCTTGTGTGACCGCAATTTGAGAAGAGGCAGAAATCAGGTCCGCAAATGAGAGCTCCAGATAGATTTGTGTCATGGGCAGATGCTACGGGGAATGGGCAACAGTGATGGGTTGCCCCCAGTTTGGACCAGTTCACAAGAACCAGTAGTAAAACCAGCGGGAGGCTCCACCCACTGACCCGGATGTCATTAGGAAGTTTTTGCGCATGCGCGCCATCCTGTTGTGAGGCGGTAGTAAAGGTAAGTAGAATCCACCCCTGATGGCAGTGGTGACATGTAAAATTTGTTACTACCGTTTCTGTGGGCGTGGCTTGGTGGGGGGGGGGGTAATATGACTGAGTGGGCGTGGCCAACTTTTTTTTTTAACTTTTAAAACCATTTTTTCTACATTTTTTCTATGCTTTTAAAGCCTCTGACGATCCCAGCTGACTTGCCTGATCGGCAGAGGCTTTTTTTTCCTTTTAAAAACATTTTTTCTACCATCTCTTCAGCCAAAGAGGTTGTAGAAAAAAAGGCTTTTAAAAGTCTCTGATGATCCCAGCTGAACTGTGCGATCATCAGAGGCTTTTTTTTTTACTTTTAAAAGCATTTTTTTTTGGCCAAAGAGGTTGTAGAAAAAATGCTTTTAAAATTTTTTAAAAAAAGCCTCTGATGATTGCACGGCTCAGCTGGGCAATGGGGGGGGGCAGAGATTTTTTCTACTGCTTCTCCGAACCACCCGCCTCCATCGCTACTGGATTGGGCGATCCGATCCAAACCAGGAGCATTTCACCCCTGCCGGATGGGCAGGTGGGTGAAGAACCAGTGGGAAGAAGACTCGACTTCCTGCTGTCTTCCCCATTGACTGCTTGCAGGAAGATAGAGGAACAGGTTGCAAAACTGCAGGACGATCACATAACTAGAGGATGATCATACAACTACAGGACGCTACAACCATTGTAATTTTGCCAAGTGCCCTGTCAAGAGTTTGCTGCAGCACATACGATCAGACACAATTAAATGAACTTCAGCAGGATTCAAATTACGTAAGAAACTTCTTTATCTACAATACCAAACAGAAGAATTCAGCATACAATATCAGGAACACAGGAGCCATATTCATAGAAGCAAGTCATTACAGAGTAGAGAGATACAGAGCAGTGGTGGGTTTCAATTTTTTTTTACCACCGGTTCTGTGGGCGTGGCTTGGTGGGCGTGGCAGGGGAAGAATACTGTAAAATCTCCATTCCCTTCCCACTCTAGGGGAAGGTTACTGCAAAATTCCCATTTCCTCCCGATCAGCTGGAACTCAGGAGACAGAGAATAGATGGGGACAGGGACAGTCAGAGGTAGTATTTACCGGTTCTCCAAACTACTCAAAATTTCCGCTACCAGTTCTCCAGAACTGGTCAGAACCTGCTGAAACCCACCTCTGATACAGAGGCTAATATATTGTACATTAGAGGCCAAACCAACTCTTATATACTGTATATTTCAGCAAGTCCAAACTTCAAACTGTCTCTTATGACCCCATACAAACAAATACTATGTTTCAGTTTCCAAACAGCCCTCATTGGTTGACCTGTTGCTATGCCCTATTCCAGTTCATGAATATACTCTGACATTTATTTTACTTTTTTATTTATTTTATTAAATTTTTATACCGCCCTTCTCCCAAAGGACTCAGGGCGGTGTACAGCCATAGTAAAACACATATAACACAAAAAGTAAAACTATTTAAAACATATTCAATGGTATGGCCCTATTTTTTAAAAACCCCAAGACTAAAAAATACCCTATTAAAATCCATTATTCCGTCAGACCAGCTTGCTGAAATAGTAAAGTCTTAAGGGCACGGAGGAAAGTACGAAGGTCAGGGATTGTACCTATCTCCGGGGGCAATTCGTTCCATAGGGCAGGAGCCCCCACAGAGAAGGCTCTCCCCCTGGGGGTCGCCAGTCGACATAATTTGACCGACGGCACCCTGAGGAGGCCCTCTCTGTGGGAGCGTACCGGCCAGTGGGAGGCTATCAGTGGCAGAAGGCGATCCCGTAATTATCCAGGTCCTAAGCCATGGAGCGATTTAAAGATGGTGACCAGCACCTTGAATCGCACCCGGAAGACCTCCTGCTTGCGCAGGAGAGGTGTTATGTCGGTGCGTCGAGTCGCCCCCATAATCACCCGCACGGCCGCATTCTGGACCAGTTGAAATCTCCGAGTGCTCTTCAAGGGGAGCCCCATGTAGAGAGCGTTACAGTAATCCAGACGGGAAGTGCCCAAATCTCAATTCCTTGATCACGGGGACACTGACGGCCGCAACTTTGAGGACCGTTTGTAAGTCCCTTTTCTTCAGCCTTGTCATCACAGTCACTGAAGGAGTGTTGTCACCCGAGGACAATCTCTCTCATCCAATCCAAGGTACAATATGGGTAATCGAGGACTACCTGTAACTGGTCCCAATTCGGATTATACTTGTAAACCAACAGCAATGGGATTCTGCATAAAGACGGACGGCCAAATTTTCTCCTTATCTATCTTAGTCAGGAAGACATTGAGGAATACCCATATCTGAAAGTGGAAAACTTTTCCCTAGTCTGGAACCCTCATCGAGATATTTAGTTCTATCCAGCATTACTAAGGAAAGGGCACCACCAGGTGCTCCACTAAGCAAGGAAGATTTAGCAATAAGAGCGGGCTGGCTGGCGAAATCTGAACTCTGGGGACGTTTGTGTGGACTGAGGAGGAATCAGAACATTCTGTACAAAATAATTAAAAAATACTGTACATATAATGCTAATGTGCTATGCCTTTAATTTAATGACATAGAACAGAGTCAAACTCAGCAAGAATTCACGCTAAAGACTACCCAACTAAATATTAACTGACATGGTGATAATTTTTGTATATCTCCTTTTTTCTATGGTGATCATTTTTGTACATCTCGTTTTTTTTTTATGTGTTTCACTTTTCTTCTTTATACTGTTAACTGCTATTCTAATAGCAAATCCTTCATAAAAGTGATTGCATTACACTCTTGATTAAATTATCTTTCCATATAAAATTCATATATAACATTTATATATAAAATTCATATCTAATTTTATGGTTTATAATTCTACTACTCAAAAAAAAAGTGGTGTTATTAGCTACTTTAGCTTTTTAATTGTTTATGGGTTTTAGTCGGGATGTCTTAAATTTTTTGGGCCAAAATTGTTTAATTCTTTAAAAAAAAAAAAAAAATTTGTACTGAAATGTTTTTTATTCTTGGCTGTGCACCGCCCTGAGTCCACCAGGAGAAGGGCGGTATACAAATTTAATAAAATAAATAAATAAATAGTTTTAGAAAATATACTTTTCTCCACAATTTTGGCCACTAATGTAGATTTAAATAATTGTCAATAAACAGGCTTTATCTAGCTCAACGGGCATGGGGAAAAAATAATAATAGAAGAACAGGTTATTGGTGCATAAATTTACGTCAACAAACTTCCATGTGTTGCAAATCTTTGATAATAGGCAATGATTTATACCTGGGGTGTCCAACCTTAGCAACTTTAAGACCTGTTCCCTGGCTGGGGAATTCTGGGAATTGAAGTCCAGAGGTCTTAAGGTTGCCATGATTGAACACTCTTGATTTATAGGGTAGTTTTATTGGCCCACAGAATGGTTTAACATCTCCCTGAGTCTTCCTCTGTCTGCATCCTGAAACAAATTGTTCAGGTTTTGTGAACAAGCCTCTGCAAGATCTTGCCTGCATTCTGGTTTATTTCGCCTTTAGCAATACAGCTCTGATTCCGTCAAATCTCATTTGCAAGGAAGGAAAAAAAGAACTTCGGAGTCAATGATTTCTTTCTGGTACTTAAATTTACCTTTCTGGAATCTTCTTCTTTCCCAAACGACGTGCACAGGTAGGAATTTTCATATATATCTATATCTATCTATCTATCTATCTATCTATCTATCATCTATCTATCTATCTATCTATCTATCTATCTATCTATCTATCTATCTATCTATCTATCTATCTATATCTATCTTTCCTTCCTCCTCTAGTTCCTTTCTTTCCTCCCTCCCTCTCTCCCTCCTCTTTGTCCCTCCTTCCCTTCCTTTCCCTTTTCCATCCTTTCCTTCTTTCCTCCCTCCAATTTATCCAAATATATATATTTGGCAAGGAGAAACTTTCCTTGAATCTCTGCAAAATTTGCTCTCCATATTTGGTGCCCGAGACCAAGTCACGGCCTGATTCGTGTTAAGGAGCTGCCTGAGGCCTTTAGAAATTTGTTCTTGTTGACAAAGAACTATTTGTTTCTAAGAATTTCTTTTAAGGTTTAGATTAAGATCTTGGAAGGCCAGGGACTGTAAAAACGGAGCGTGTTGCAGGATTTTCAAGGTCAAAATGAGGAATTTCAAAACTACCTTCCAGGAGGAGATCCTCATTTTCATTCTTCCTGCATTGCTGAGTGTATGATTAATTCTTATACATCTGACTAATGTCATCCATTTGGCTTTCATGGCTGAGTGGGACTAGAACTCACCGTCTCCCACTTTTTAGTCCTCGTACCTTAGTCACGAGATCAAAGGGGCTGCATATGTAATGGATGAACGGCTGTATGTGAAGTATGTGAAGTGGGTGATTCTATTAATTGGAGGGAGGAAAGAAGGAAAGGACGGAAAGGGAAGGAGGGAGAGAGAAAGGAGAGGGAGGGAGGGAGGAAAGAAAGGAACTAGAGGAGGAAGGAAATTAGAGGAAGGAAGGAAGGGAATTAGAAGAAGGAAGGAAACTAGAAGGAAGGGAGGGAAGGAAGGAAGGAAACTAGAGGAAGGAAGGGAAGAAAGGAAGGGAACTAGAGGAAGGAAGGAAGGGAACTAGAGAAAAGAAGGAAGGAAGGAAGGAAGGAAGGAAGGAAGGAAGGAAGGAAGGAAGGAAAGATGGAAGGAAAGATGGAAGGAAAGATGGAAGGAAAGAAGGACGGAAACTAGAAGGAAGGAAGGAAACTAGAAGGAAGGTAAGGAAGGGAGCTAGAGGAAGGAGGGAGGGAAGGAAACACAAACTAGAGGAAGAAAGGGAGGAAAGGAAGGAAGGAAAGAAAGAAAGAAAGATAGAAGGAAAGAAGGATAGAAACTAGAAGGAAGGAAGGAAACTAGAAGGAAGGTAAGGAAGGGAACTAGAGGAAGTCACGAGGGAGGGAAGGAAGGAGGGAAACAAACTAACTAGAGGAAGAAAGGAAAGGAAGGAAGGAAACTAGAAGGAAGGAAGGAAGGAAGATAGGAAACTAGAAGGAAGGGAAGGAAGGGAACTAGAGGAAATCACGAGGGAGGGAAGGAAGGAGGGAAATAAACTAACTAGAGGAAGAAAGGAAAGGAAGGAAGGAAACTAGAAGGAAGGAAGGAAGGAAGGAAGATAGGAAACTAGAAGGAAGGTAAGGAAGGGAACTAGAGGAAGGAAGGAGGGAGGGAAGGAGGGAGGGAAACAAACTAGAGGAAGAAAGGAAAGGAAGGAAGAAAACTGAAGGAAGGAAGGAAGATAGGAAACTAGAAGGAAGGAAGGAAGGAAGATAGGAAACTAGAAGGAAGGTAAGGAACGGAACTAGAGGAAGGAAGGAGGGAGGGAAGGAGGGAGGGAAACAAACTAGAGGAAGGAAGGAAAGGAAGGAAGAAAACTGAAGGAAGAAGGAAGGAAAAAGAAGAGAGAGGGAAAGTAGCTAGGTCCCTTCCAACCTTCTGCTTCTCTTCCTGTCAAAGCAAATGAAGCCAGCCCCATGCGAGCGTTTGTCAAATCCCAGGAGAAACTTTCGTACGACCGAGGGGCTTTGGAGAAGGCGCATCGGGAAGTGAGGCGAGGAGACCGGCAATCCTTGTGGTTGGAATTCCAGGCCTTTCAAAGGTTCGGCTGCAGCCTTACGAGATCTAGTGGCCTTGTCCATATTGATCATGAATAATAAAAGCAACTGTTTAATGTTGTGTGGTAATAAACCCTATTTCAGGATCTTTAGGCTGCATCTCTGGAAGGACACGAGTGTTTTCGCTAAGGACGTGGCGATTGTGATGAATGATACCTCCGAACCCGCAGATGTCTCTTTCGTTTATTCAGGCACCCTACAAGGTGAAGTGTATTTGGGAAGAGGTCCCACCCTTTATTCTCTTTCTCCTTTCTCTGTTATTTATCTGTTCACAGAATTTATATATCCAACACTCCTCGTCCACTTGCTTCCTTTCCTTTCCTTTCCTTTCCTTTCCTTTCCTTTCCTTTCCTTTCCTTTCCTTTCCTTTCCTTCTTCCTTCCCTTCTTTTTCTTCCCTTCCCTTCTTCCTTCCCTTCCCTTCCCTTCCCTTCCCTTCTCTTCTCTTCTCTTCTCTTCCCTTCCCTTCCTTCTTTTTCTTCGCTTCCCTTTCCTTCCCTTCCTTCTTCCCTTCCCTTCCCTTCCCTTCCCTTCCTTTTCTTCCCTTCCCTTTCTTTCCCTTCTTTCCTTTCCTTCCATTCCCTTCTTCCTTCCCTTCCCTTTCCTTCTTCCTTTCCTTTCCTTGTCTTCCCTTCCCTTTTTCCTTCTCTTCCCTTCCCTTCTTCCTTCCCTTCCCTTCCTTTCCCTTTCCTTTCCTGTCCTTCCCTTCCCCTCTTCCTTTTCTTCCTTTCCCTTCCCTTCTCCTTTTTCTTCCCTTCCCTTTATTTTCCCTTCCTTCCTCCTCTATTTATTTCCTTTTCTCCCCTTCCCCTTCCTGTCTTTATCCAATCCTTTTTAAATGAAGTTTTTAAAGAAATACTGAAAATATCCTTGCAAGCATCTTTTCATTTATATTATCATTCTCACCTCATCATGGAATTTCTGTTTTGATTTTAAACCCCATTGATGGAGTTGGGGATTTGCACTGTGGAGAGGGATGGGCTCAGCCTCTCTCCTCAGGAAACCCAACAAAGGTTTATGGAGATACCTGCAAAACTTCACCGCTTTACGACCTTCTTGCCGTGACGATCAATCTGGTTCTACCGTAGCTTTTTCTGATATGACTAAAGTGACTTTTGGACAGGAGACGCAGCTTCTTTCTGCCACGGGTCCATCGTCCACGGTGTCTTTGAGGGATTCATCCAGACCCAGAATGGCACCTATTACATGGAATCTGCTGCTGTGGTCAAGGAGCCTCTCGAGGCCCATTCCTTCATCCATCACCAGAGGGACTTAGGTGAGAACATCCAGCACCCCAAGGCTCAAAACACACACACACACACACACACACACACACACACACACACACACACACACACACCATTCTCTCCCCATCACTAATTTTCTTCAGCAGGTCAATCGAGTTGGAATTCCCTTTCAAATAGAAGAGAGAGGAAGAGAAGCCTGATGTCTTCGGGCCAAATAGGGTCCCTCGTGTTCAACGTCTCCGAAAGTGGCTGTTAAACTATCATTTTAACAAGGCTGAGAAGGGAGATTGTGAAATCAATAGCAAAAAAAAAAAAATTGGGAGGGAGGGATGGAGGAAGGGAAGAGAAAGAAGGAGGCAGGCAGGAATGAATGAAAAATGCGAAGGGAGGGAGGGAGAGGAGGGAGGGAAGAAGGGAAGGAGAGAGAGGGAAGGTGGGAAGAAAAGAAGGAAGGAAGTGGTGGGAGGGAAGAATGAATGAGTGAATGAGCGAGGAAGGAAGGAAGGAAAGAAAGAAAGAAAAATGAAGAAATGAAGAGGGAAGAACGGGGAGGAAAGGAGTCAGTGAGTGAGGAATGGTGGAGGGAAGGAGGGAAGAAAAGAAGGAAGGAAGTGATGGCAGGGAAGAAGAGTTGAGGGAGGGAGGGAAGGAAGGAAGGAAGTGGGAGGGAAGAAGAGGGGATTGAGTGAGTGAGCGAGGAGGGAAGGAAGGAAGGATGAAGGGAGTGAAGGAGGGAGGGAAGAAGGGGGGAAGGAAGGAAGGAAGTGGTGGGAGGGAAGAAGAGGGGATTGAGTAAATGAGTGAGGAAGGAAGGAAATGAAGGGAGGGAGGGAAGAAGGAGGAAAGGAGTCAGTGGATGAGAATGAGAAGGAAAGAAGGGAGGGAGGGAAGGAAGGAAGTGGTGGGAGGGAAGAAGAGGGGATTGAGTGAGTGAGCGAGGAGGGAAGGAAAGAAGGAAGGAAGGAAGGAAGGAAGGAAGGAAGGAAGGAAGGAAGGAAGGAAGGAAGGAAGGAAGTTAAAGCAAAAAGACAGGTGGAGAATGGAACTGTATAGATACTCCCTTTGGCTGCTACCTATCAACACTTTCATTTTAAGGCCACGTATTTCCTTCCCAAGACAGAAAAAAAATCTTGCCAGTCAGACACGTTTAATTAATTCTCAGTCTTGTTTTCCATCTTCCTCGGTCTCCGCTTTGAAACGATCCTTGTTTGTTTTTTGAACTCTCCCTTGATCTTCTTAGCTAACCCATTTGGCTCCTGGTGTCTTTAGGAACCTTTAGGAATCTTTTTTCCCTTGAAATAAAAACCTAGCCGGCTTCACACTGCGCAGCCATCCATCCACCCAGCCTAATCCGTGACGCAGGTTCATCCGAGGACAGAAAAAATCCACCATCCCACATACCCAGCACAACTGTTTCACTGCTCTGTCCTGTAAAACTACACTTTATCCCGTGTCCAGCTTGACATGCAGCTAAAGCCATCCTGTTCCTTTAACAAAACATCCAGATCTGGTTTATTTTAGCTGCCTGTCTCAGGCCGCACACGGGATAAATGTGTGCAGCGAGGATACAACATCAATTGTGACTTTTGTAGATTATAAACTTCTGCACGACTCCAAATCAGCATCTCTGGCTCAGAAACTGCACCGACAACTGCAAGATTTCCAACGGCAGCTGACAGCAAAGGTAAAAAAAAAGCATCGATCGTGGTGAAACAAATGAGTTTTCCACGCCACTCAATCACCGACCGTACGCAGGTTGTCCTCCACTTACAACGGTTCACTTAGTGACCGATTCGACAATGCAACCTCACTGGCAAAAGTGACTCATGACCGTTTTTCACTCTAATGACCGTTGCAGCACCCCCATGGTCACGTGTTCAGAATTTGGATGCTTGGCAACCGACTCACATTTACGACGGTCGCAGTGTCCCGGGGTCATGGGATCCCCTTTTGCAAACTTGTGACCAGCAAAATCAATGGGGAAGCCAGATTCACTTAACAACCATGTTACTAACTGAACATCCACAGTGATTCACTTAACAACCGTGGCAGGAAAGGTCATAAAATGGGACAAAACTCACTTAAACAAGTGTCTGACTTCACAAGATAGATTTTGGGCTCGATTCTGATCGTAAGTCGAGGATTTCCTGTCTTTGAGGCTGATCTAATGTAATTCAACCTCTGGTACGTCTTTCTAACTTTGTTTAACTTCCGGTACAGGTAGTCCTCGACTTACGACCACAGTTAAGCCCAAAATTCCTGTTGCTAAGCGAACCACTTGTTAAGTGAGTTTTGCCCCATTTTACGACTTTTCTCGCCACCGTGGTTAAGGGAATCACTGCAGTTGGTAAATGAGACACACGGTTGTTAAGTGAAACTAGATTCCCCATTGATTTTGCTGGTCAGAAGGTCGCAAAAAGGGGATCCCATGACCCCAGGGACATTGCGACTGTCATAAGTGTGAGTCGGTAGCCAAGGGTCTGAATTTTGAACAATGATCCTGTAAGTGTGAAAAATGATCAGAAGTCCATTATTTTCAGTGATGTTGTCACTTCAAATGGTCACTAAGTGAGCCGTTGTAACTCGAGGACTGCCGATGGAAGTTATTCCTTCTCTCACCCACCTGCTTCATGGACTCTCCACAGGCAAACCACACTCC
This sequence comes from Coluber constrictor foxii, assembly GCA_038048745.1. Taxonomy (NCBI): domain Eukaryota; kingdom Metazoa; phylum Chordata; class Lepidosauria; order Squamata; family Colubridae; genus Coluber; species Coluber constrictor. Next base: position 22,046,415 of record CM075958.1, on the reverse strand, counting down.
TCGGCCCAGGAGGAGCTTGAATTATTCGAAGACTTCCTGCCTGCTTCACCTGCAAGCCGATCACCTGTTCTACCAACGGTTTGGCTCTGTGGAAGCCGTGATCGCCCAGGTGTGCAAATCCTCCCTCTTTTTTTCTCTTTTTTTTTTAAAGGATGAAGGGGGAGGGTCAAGATAAAAGGAGGTGGAGCTAGAACGGGTATACTTCTGGAATACCCTGGAAACATGGAGGCTGCTTGGAAAGATGTTTTTTTGTCGTTTTTTGTTGTTGTTTTTAAAATTAGATTTATATGCCGCCTTTCTCCGGAGACTCAGGGCAGCTTACAATGCGTTAAGCCTTCATACTTTTGAATATTTTATACAAAGTCAGCTTATTGCCCCCACAAACTGGGTCCTCATTTTACCTACCTTAGAAAGGATGGAAGGCTGAGTCAACCTTGAGCCTGGTGAGATTCGAACTGGTGTAATTGCAGGCAGCTGGATGTTAATTACGGTGCTTAGTCTGCAGAGCTACCCGGGCTCTTTTTAATGGTGGACACAGGATCCCATGCCTTGAAGATTTATATTTATATATATTTTTATATATATTTTTGTCAGATTTATGTGCCACCCTTCTCCCGTAGGACTCGGGGCGGCTCACAACAATAAAACAACCCGACAATAATTACAATTTAAATAATAATTAAAACCAATTTAAAATCCCCGAAATCCCAATTAAAATCCATAGCAGATCAGGAAAGCTGGTGAAAGAGCCATGTCTTTAGGTCGGTGTGGAAGGTGCGGAGGTCAGGGGCCGTCCGGAGTCCGGTGGGCAACCCATTCCAGAGGGCCAGTGCGGCCACAGAGAACGCTCTCATCCTAGGGACCGCCAGCCGACACTGTCTGGCTGAGGGGACCCGGAAGGAGGGTAGCCCTATCTGAGTGCACTGGGCGGAGGGAGGCCGGTAGGAGGTGATCCTGCAAATACCCCGTGCCTGTGCCATGAAGGGCTTTATAGGTGAGTATCAACACCCTGAAGCGGATCCGGAGGACTATCGGTAGCTAGTGCAGCTCGCGCAATAGTGGTGTTATGTGAGAGTAGCGGGAGGCACCCGTAACTACTCACGCGGCGGCATTCTGGACCAGTTGGAGCCTCTGGGTGCACCCCAAGGGCAGCCCCATGTAGAGGGCATTGCAGTAATCCAGTCGAGAGATCTGGGGTGAAGAGAAAAAAAGGGAAGAGATGCTGAGAGTGCCTGTTGTTTTTTTTTAAATTTGATTTATATGCCGTCCTTCTCCGAAGACTCAGGGCGGCTTACAATGCGTTAAGCAGTAGCCTTCATACTTTTGTATATTTTTTATACAAAGTCAGCTTATTGTCCCCACAAACTGGGTCATTTTACCCACCTTAGAAAGGATGGAAGGCTGAGTCAACCTGGAGCCTGGTGAGATTCGAACTGGTATAATTGCAGACAGCTGGATGTTAATTACGGTGCTTAGTCTGCAGAGCTAAACCAGGCTCCTTGGTTTAAACCAGGTTTTATACCCTATCTGGGCTTTTGAATTTGAGCTTGTGTTCTGATTGGTTGTCAGACTCCCATGGAGCCATGCAGGGGTAACTTTGTAGTCATTCCTGAGTCCCAAGCTTGGTTGACTCTTGCTGGGTGATGATGTAATGAAAGGGCTTTGGGCAATTTCCTACTATGGGGAATTGCCTGAAGGAGGTAGATCTTTGTTATGTAGGGCTGGCCCAGGCCTTAATGGCCGATTGACAAAGTGTGTGTGTTGCGGGCTGAGTTTCTGCCTCCCCTTTTAGGGGAAATATTCTGCCCTTTTTAATATTTCCTAAAATATCTCATTTTCCCAGGAGAGGGGTGGGTGCTACCTTCCTACACTTCTTTGCCTAGCCTCGTCTTTGGTGACTCGCTATGACATTTGGAGGTGGGAGGTTGCCCTCTTCCTGGGCACGCTGAGGCCTGTCAACCTCATCTCCACCTTTCTGGCAGAATAATTCTGTAGTTGCATCCACACAGGATGCTAAGCCAGGCTAAATGGGATTGGGTAATAGCAGCATTTCCCAAACTTGGCCATTTGAAGATGGGTGGACTTCAACTCCCAGAATTCTCCAACCAGCATGGCTGCTGAGGAATTCTGGGAGTTGAAGTCAACACTTCATAAAGCTGTAAAGGGCAGACTGAGGAATTCTGGGAATTGAAGTCCATACATTGTAAAGCTGTGAAGGGCTGATTGAGGAATTCTGGGAGCTGAAGTCCACACATTGTAAAGCTGTGAAGGGCTGACTGAGGAATTCTGGGAATTGAAGTCCACACATTGTAAAACTGTGAAGGGCTGACTGAGGAATTCTGGGAACTGAAGTCCACACATTGTAAAGCTGTGAAGGGCTGACTGAGGAATTCTGGGAGCTGAAGTTGACACTTCATAAAGCTGGGAAGGGCTAATTGAGGAATTCTGGGACTTGATGTCCAAGCATTATAAAGCTGTCAAAGGCCGACTGAGGAATTCTGGGAGTTGAAGTCCACACATCATAAAGCTAACAAGGACTGACTGAGGAATTCTGGGAGTTGAAGTTCATACCTCTTAAAGTGGCCATGGTTGAGAAACACTAAGCTATAGCAATGGAATCTCGTGTATTTATATGACCCCAGGAATCCAAGCATTGTGTGAACCAGGGGTGAAATCTAGCAGGTTCTGACAGGTTCTGGAGAACTGGTAGCGGAAATTTTAAGTAATTCGGAGAACCGGCAAATGCCACTTTTGGTTGGCTCCAGAGTGGGGTAGGGGTGGAGATTTTGCAATATCCTTCCCCCAGGAGTGGGGATTTTGCAGTATCCTTCCCCTGGAGTGGGGTGGGAATGGAGATTTTGCAGTATCCTTCCCCTGCCACGCCCAGCAAGCCACACCACGCCCAGCAAACCGCACCCACAGAACCAGTAATAAAAAAAAATGGATTTCACTATTGGTATGAACCCATCCAAAAGATATCTCTGGATAGTTCCTGTTTTTTGTTTTTGTTTTTTAGATTGCCAACTACGTAAAAGCTGTGAACACCATTTATGAAGCCGCCGAATTTGGCCGGATCGGGACCATCGAGTTCAAAGTTAAGACGATCACAGTAGGTTCCAGCTCCTTTTGGACGGAGTTATGGGGAATTTGTCATTAGGATTTCCACCGAAAAGTAATTAAATCTTAAAAGGGGAAAATGCAATTGCAGTTGCTTAGACAGTATTCAAAATTATGACGGACCCCGAAAAACAGATTTATTGCCTGGATTCAGAGTTTTGATGTCCAACCATACTGGTCATATAAACATATTTGAGACACTAGAGAACCAGCCCATATTTACAACTGTTTGCAATATCCTGAAGTGAGGTTGCATGAGATTTATGAATTATTTTTCTGAAACTAAACCGGCATTTATTTCCGGTTTTCCAGAAAAAAAAATGCCCAATAGCAAATGCGGGTAGTCCTCAACCTACGACCACAATTGAGCCCAGAATTTATGTGGCTCAGTCAGAAATTGCTTAAGTGAGTTTTGCCCCATTTTACGACTCATCTCGCTGCACTTGTTAAATGAATCACTGAAGTTGTTAAGTGAGTCACACGGTGGTTAAGTAAATCTGGCTTCCCCATTGACTTTGCTTGTCAGCAGGTCGCAAAAGGGGAATCATGTGATGCTGGGACACTGCGACCGTCATAAATACGAACCACTTGCCAAGCATCTGAATTTTGATCAGGTGACTACAGGGAGTGGTGAATGGTTGTCTGCCATATCTATTCATCTCCACCCCCTGCCTTTTATCCCCAGAGCTAGGGTGGGGCTTCGCTAGCAGCGGTGGCTCTTCTGTCCCGAGGACCGGCCCATAGATTTCCACTGCTCTCCTCTCCTTTGCCTTCTGCACATCCATGCGTCAGGCACTGGACCCAGCTGTTCCTCCTCTTCCTCATCAGCCACCTCCTGACCTGGGGGTTGTTGACTCTCCATCTGAGGGCTGACAGACAGCCCAGGCTCCACCTCTCTCTCTCTCTCTCTCTCTCTCTCTCTCTCTCTCTCTCTCTCTCTGCCAGCTCCACTCCCTCTTCCCCCTCGGAGCTCCACACCTCTCCCTCCTCCTCTGATTTGGCTGCTGGAGGGGCCGAGAGCCGACAGGCCGCAACAAATAACTTACAACTGAAATCTGGCCTCCCTTGTGGTCATATGTTGAAGACTATGTAAGTGATAATTGAGCACATGGAAGTGAGGTCCCTTCTGTCTCATCCGTTCCTGATTTGGGATTGTCCCACTTCTGCAGATCATCCAAGAAGAGGACCCTTCACAGAGCCTCTTTCTCAGTCCGGAGATGTTGCTTATGCTGCACTCAAAAACCAATTGGGACGGTTACTGCTTATCTTACCTGTTAACCGACCGGGATTACAGTGGCGTCCTTGGCATTGCTTTCAATGGGCAACCAGGTGAGACACCTGCGGGATTCTGACCTGCTCACCGGAACTTCCATCTCTCACAGGAAAAGGGCCTGAATGATGTTGAGCAGCGACAGCTTCATTGCCTCCCTTAACAAATGTCTCACTGAGCGACAGAAATTTTGAGCTCAGCTGTGGTCATAAGTCCTGTACCATTCTGGATAAAGGGCTCTCTAATTCCTTCTTCGACACCTCCAGTGTTACATTATCCACTGATTTAATGGTTCTCATTGTCAGGAAATTTCTCCTTAGTTCTAGGTATCTTCTCCCCTGGATTAGTTTCCATCCATTGCTTCTTGTCCTGCCCTCAGGGGCCTTGGAGCAGGGGTCTCCAAGCTTGTCCACTTTAAGACTTGTGGATTTGAACTTCCAGAATTGAAAAGCTGGCTGAGGAACTCTGGGAGTTGAAGTCCACAAGCCCAAGGTTGGAGACCCCTGCTTTGGAGAATACGTTGACCCCGTCTTCTTTGTGGCAGCTCCTCAAATACTGGAAGACTGCTATCCTGTCACTCCTAGTCCTTCTCTTCCAAACTTTTACAGAATACAGAATAACAGAGTTGCAAGTCTTCTACTCCAACCCCCTGCTCAAACGATTGTCCAGTCTCTTCTTAAAAACCTCCATTGATGGAGCACTCACAATGATGAATTGTTCTAACTAACGTGACACCTCTCCTGCGTGAGCTGCATTGGTTGCCGGTGGACTTCCGGGTGCGTTTCAAGGTGTTGGTAATCACCTTTAAAGCGCTCCATGGCTTAGGACCAGGGTACTTACGGGACCGCCTTCTGCCACCAATTGCCTCCCACCGTCCGGTTCGCTCCCACAAAGAGGGCCTCCTCAGGGTGCCGTCAGCCAGACAATGCCGGCTGACGACCCCCAGGGGAGAGCCTTCTCTGTGGCAGCCTCTACCCTCTGGAATGATCTTCCTCCAGAACTGAGAACAATCTCCGACCTCCGGACTTTTCGTTGGGCCCTAAAAACTTATCTTTTCCAGCTTGCCGGTTTAGCCTGATCCCTGTTGAATTTTTAAAATTTTTTAGAGTTGTAGGGTTGTTGTATTTTAATATTTAGTTGTTTTTAATTCTCAGCCAAAATTTATATGTGTTTTAAAAAATTTTAACTTTTATGTACTGTTTTTATTCGGCTGTTCACCGCCCTGAGTCCGTAAGGAGAAGGGCAGTATATAAATCTACTAAATAAATAAATAAATAAATAAATAAATAAATAAATAAATAAATAAATAAATAAATAAATAAAATAACTGTCAGGAAATTTATCCTTGAGAGGTTGCTTCTCTCCTAGATTTCCGTCCATTGCTTCCAGTCTTCAAGTGCTTTGGAGAATAGGTTGAGTACTCTTCTTTGTGGCAGCCCCTCAAATTTTCGAACACTGCCATCATATCACTTGTTCTCTTCCTTAAACTACTAGACATACCCAATTCCTGCAACCATTCTTCGTGTGTTTTGGTCTCCAGTCCCCTAATCATCTTTGTTCCTCTTTGCACTCTTTCTATCTAGAGTCTCCGCATCATTTTATGTCGTGGCAACCAAAACTGGATGCGATATTCCAAGTGTAGCCTTACCAACAGGGGTGAAATGTAAAATTTGTTACTACCGCTTCTGTGGGTGTGGCTTGGGGAGGGGTTATGTGACTGGGTGGGCGTGGCCAACTTTTTTTAAAAAAAACTTTTCAAAGCATTTTTTCTACAACCTCTTCTGCCGAAGAAGTTGCGGGGAAAAAATGCTTTTAAAAGCCTCTCTGACGATCAGGCAACTCAGCTGGGATCGTCAGAGAGGCTTTTTAAAAAATACCTCTGACAATCAGGCAACTCAGCTGGGATCGTCAGAGACTTTTCAAAGCATTTTTTTTAGCACCTCTTCAGCCAAGAGGTTGCAGAAAAGAAATGCTTTGAAAAGCCTCTGACGATCCCAGCTGATCCCATTTTTCGGCCGAAGAGGTTGTAGAGAAAATGCTTTTAAAAGTTAAAAAAAAAAGCCTCTGATGATCGTGCGGCTCAGCTGGGCATGGGGGGGGGGTGTGTGGCAGGGATTTTTGCTACTGGTTCTCCGAACCACCCGCCATCGCTACCGTATCGGGCGATCCGGTTCGAACTGGGAGCATTTCACTCCTGCTTACCAAGAATTGTTGGCTGCGTGCAAGTAGAAATCTTCACTCTTTCTTTCTTCACTGTGATTGTCATTTGCAGACAACGTCGGAGGGATTTGCTCAAAATATCAGCATTTCCAGGAAAAAGAAGCCTCTCTAAACACGGGGTTGATCACGCTGCAGAAGTACGGCCAGCTGCTCCCTCCACGGATGATCCACATCACCCTGGCGCATGAATTGGGCCACAGCCTGGGCGCACCCGTGAGCCTTTCTTTTTCTGGGTGACCATCTTGTAAATCAGGGGTGTTGAACTCGATTTCATTGAGGGCCGCATTGGGGGGTGGGGGCAGGAGGGGCATGGCCAGCCTGAATCACTCATGTCGGAGGAGCCTGTGGTGGCCCGAGTGCTCTACCAGTGAAAACTGGCACCCGAGCTCCGTTTTCAGCAGGGACGGCCTCCTGAAACCCTCTGCCAGCGAAAACGGAGCTCGGGAAGACTGCGTGGAACCCTTCCGAGCTCCGTTTTCAGCTGGGAGAGCCTCCTGGAGCCCTTTGCCAGTGAAAATGGACCCTCCCCAGCTCCATTTTTGCTGGCTGAGAGCTGCAGAAGGCCGTCCTGCCGAAAATGGAACTATCCCAAGCCCTCCCGAGCTCCGTTTTCACTGGCAGAGGCACTGTGGACCAGACTATCGCTGTTTCCAGGACGGCCCCCTTGGGTCAGATTCAATGGTGGGATTCAGCCGGTTTTGGGCGAACCGGTAGTTAAATTGCTGGCTGCCTTTCCTCCACACCTCTTCTAGGAGTCCCCACAGGCCCCATTTTTGCTCCCAGGAGGCTGCAGGGAGACCTACTAGGCCCAAAACAGGGCGCGGGAGGGGGGTGCTTCCTTCCCCCCCTCCGCAGCCTGTTTCTGCTCCCAAGGGGGCGCAGGAGGCCGAGTGCTGCCTGTCACACCCCCCGGCCACGCCCACTATGGCCATGTCCACCCAGCCAGTCATTAGGACAGAGAACCGGTTTTTCAATTATTTGAATCCCACCACTGGTCAGATCTAAGCACCCCGCAGGCCAGATTTGGCCCGCGAGCCTTGAGTTTGACACCCCTGCTGTAAATTTTAAAAGTTTGACTCTGGCTCGTCTTTAAGTCCAGCTAAAAACCTCCATGTTAGTTTCTTTCTCTGCGATTTTTTCTTACAGCACGACCAGAGCAAAGAATGTTCTCGTTTTGACCTCAACACAAGCCGGGGCAAATTCCTGATGTTCAATTACGCCACAGACGGGACCGAATTCAATAACGATAAATTCTCCCCGTGTAGCATCGCCTATATTTCAAATATTCTGGAGCGCAAGAAGGATCGTTGTTTCGCAGGTTGGAGAATCCGAGGCGGGTTTGAATCCTTGAGAGGATCGAAAAATCCCGTTTGAAAGATGATACTAGATTTCTGGTGGTAGGGAGTTCCAAGGATCCTGGATTAGGTTCTCAGTGGCGGGGCTGGATCAGTTTTCCCAGACTTGGCGACTTTAAGAGGTGTTAACTTCAACTCCTCTTTCTGGCTGTGGAATTCTGGGAGTTGAAGTCCATACCTCTTAAAATGGCTGAGTCAGAGAGACATTACTCTGCTATATCCAATTCCTCCCTGTGGCCAATCATTGTCTCTTATCTTGTAGTTGTACAAGGTAGAGTCTTCCCCTACAGGGAAGCTCCATTTTGTTGTTCCGAGTGAGTAAGGTGTTATCTAAGCAAGCTTTCCACTGTGGACAATTTGATGCCAAGCAGGAAGACAATGGTCCTCATCCTGTAGTTGGCTGACAAATATGGGTAGACAACCTCTGTCCAGGGAGGCTCTGTTATGGCTGCCAACAATGGGAGTTGAAAGGTAGACATTCTCTGCTCAGGGAGGCTCAGCAGTAGGGTCCAACCGCAGCTTTTGAGAAGCTGAGACGCGAGCCATGAAATCAAGCCTCCCTTTTTAGCTGCGCAGTCTTGCAGGTAGACTGCCACATGGCACAGAGGCTCCGCTGTGCTTTTAACACTCACTGCAACAGAGACGGGATGACCTGACTTCTGCTCCAGGCCGAAACCCAAAGGATCAAGCAACTTTTGCAAACTTCTCTTGGGAATAGTACTGTTTCCCCTCTTCTTCGCCTTCCTTTCCAGAAACCGACCGTCCCATCTGCGGGAACCAGATTGTGGATCCGGAAGAAGAATGCGATGTTGGGAGCAACAGTGAGGACGCCTGCTGCTACGGTGCTGGGGAGCCGAAGGGAATCCAATGCCGGTTGAAACCAGGAGCAGCATGCAGGTAATGGAGATGGATTGGACTTATGTATTTACATGACAATAAAGGTTCTCTATCTATCTATCTATCTATCATCTAGTTAGCTACCCATCTTATATCTCTTATCTATCATCCATCATTCATCCATCATCTCTCTGTCATATCTATCATCTATATCTACCTCTAGCTAGCTAGTTAGCTAGCTAGCTATCATCTAGCTATCACTATCACTCTATCACTCTATCACTATATCTATCTATCATCTATCATCTATCATCTATCATCTATCACTATCACTCTATTATTATCTATCATCTATCTATCTATCATCTATCACTATCACTCTATCACTCTATCATCTATCTTTCTATCATCTATCACTATCACTCTATCGCTATCTATCATCTTTCTATCTTTCTTTCTTTCTTTCTTTCTTTCTTTCTTTCTTTCTTACTATCTATCTATCTATCTATCATCTATCTATCTATCTATCTATCTATCTATCTATCTATCTATCTATCTATCTATATCATCTAGCTAGGTACCCATCTTATATCTCTTATCTATCATCCATCATTCATCCATCATCTCTCTGTCATATCTATCATCTATATCTACCTCTAGCTAGCTAGTTAGCTAGCTAGCTATCATCTAGCTATCACTATCACTCTATCACTCTATCACTATATCTATCTATCATCTATCATCTATCATCTATCATCTATCACTATCACTCTATTATTATCTATCATCTATCTTTCTATCATCTATCACTATCACTCTATCGCTATCTATCATCTTTCTATCTTTCTTTCTTTCTTTCTTTCTTTCTTTCTTACTATCTATCTATCTATCTATCATCTATCTATCTATCTATCTATCTATCTATCTATCTATCTATCTATCTATCTATATCATCTAGCTAGGTACCCATCTTATATCTCTTATCTATCATCCATCATTCATCCATCATCTCTCTGTCATATCTATCATCTATATCTACCTCTAGCTAGCTAGCTAGCTATCACTCTATCACTCTATCATCTATCTTTCTATCATCTATCACTATCACTCTATCACTATCTATCATCTTTCTATCTTTCTTTCTTTCTTTCTTTCTTTCTTTCTTTCTTTCTTTCTTTCTTTCTTTCTTTCTTACTATCTATCTATCTATCTATCATCTATCTATCTATCTATCTATCTATCTATCTATCTATCTATCTATCTATCTATCTATATCTATCTATCTATCTATCTATCTATCTATCTATCTATATCATCTAGCTAGGTACCCATCTTATATCTATCATCTATCATCCGTCACTTATCCATCATCTCTCTCTCTCTCTCTGTCCCTCTCTCCTACAGCCCCAGTCAAGGATTCTGTTGTAGCCAGAATTGTGTCCTTAAACCTCTGGGACAAGGGTGCCAGGACGAGAATGACTGTGCTTTGGAAAGCCATTGCACAGGAGTGAGCTCCACGTGTCCAGAGCCCCTACCGAAAGCCAACTTCACTTCCTGCGGCCTCGGCCTCCGCCTGTGTTTGAACGGGGTGAGTCCCGTGGAGGCCATCCAGAAATGCTAATGTGAACTTGGCATCCCAATGGAGCCTCCAGGCTGAAGAGCAGTTTACCACAGGCAACTTAAGAAGAATGAGGGTGGGGAAAAATGGCTTGACCAGGTAGAACACAATCCTTTGGAGGTAGTTGTCTGTTTGTTTGTGATTGGAGGAATTTTTTTTTCTCCTGATCAAATCAAGCTCGACTTACGACCACAACTGAATCCAAAATTTTTGTTTCTAACTGCCTCAGTTGTTAAGAGACTGAGTTTAGGATGGTTTTTTGTCCCTGATTTGATGATGTCTTTTGCCGCAGCCATTATATGAATCAGTGCAGTTGTTTAAGGGAATCGGGCAGTCATTAAACGAATCCGGCTTCCCCCCCACTTGACCTTGCTTGTCAGAAAGATGGCTGGGAAGGTTACAGATGATCATCACGTAATCCCATGGGACACATGTCATAAATACATACCGGTTGCCAAGTGCCCAGATTTTGATCACGTGATCCCTGGGAAATACTGTGACAGTCATAAGTGTGTGTGTGGGGGGGGAAAAGATCATGAGTCATTTTTTTCAGTGCCATTGTAACTTCAGTCACTAAATGAATAATTGTAACTTGAAGACTACCTGTATGTATGTTTTGCATCGTTGGATGAATTTATACTCAGCAATTTTTTAACTTTCCAAAAAATCCACTGTGCAGGGGGAAAATATCTTCCTGTTCACATTTCCAATGCTGATTTGTTATGCCTCGATATATTCTTCAACAGTTTAGCCAGGTTGTCAACCTGCAAAGCATTCCTGGCCTGCTCTCGAGTTGCTATAGGCAAGGGGGATGGGAAACCGACGAAACAGCACGGCAGCCAAATACAAAAGCACATTCCAGGCATATCTCTCTCAAGGCTGTCTCCCAGGGTTACCCACAGTGGCCAGAGGGGAGTGATCTTTACAACCCGTGAAATTGCTTTGTTGGCGAATGTGATTGATGACACATTGTGGGGGGGGGGGGAAACAGGGTCATGATTGGGGCGTAAATTATGTGGGGTCAGAGTTGGCTTCACTTGGAACTTGCTGACATGAAGCTCCTAATAAATAACTGGATTTCTTTTGAAGCTTGGCTCGTGATTTAGTTACGGCATCCGCCTGAACCCTGACAGAGGTGTTATAAGTACATTCTTTGATACAGATAGTCCTTGACTTATGACCGCAATTGGCACCAGAATTTTGGTCATAAGTCAAGGCACCCACCCACCACAACTGGAGCCAATTTAGGACAGCTTTTACTGTCCTAAAATTGAGTGAATCGTGCAGTGATAAAGCTGTAACATTCAGTCGTTAACAGGTCCTAAATGTGATCTGGTAACTTCAAATGGTCGTAAATCGAAGGCAATGTGCAAAAATCCCCTCTTCTATCTTTCAGCTCTGCGAAGGGTCCCTCTGCCTCCAGCATGGGCTGCAGGAATGCCAGTGTGCCTCCAGTCCTCTGCGAGGAAGATGCCAGCTCTGTTGCCAGCTACCAGGTCAGTGTCTAATCTCACATGGGCCCACAACAATTTGAGACTGTGCCTGGAGGCAAAAGAAAACTTTCAAACCTTTATCGAGTCCAGGCTAAATGTCAGGCTCATTGTCCTCGAGTTACGACCGTAATAGTGCCTGCCCATTATGGTTGTAAGTCATAATGGTGATAAAACGTGTTGGTCATATGACCAACCAATTTTTTTTTGTGGTGGTTGTTAAGTGAAAATAGCCACCTCCAAGTTCCTTCATTTGGGGGAGTGGGGTAAGGAGTTAGCATTCCAATATTTTAGGGGCTGCCACAGAGAGGAGGGGGTCAAGCTGTTTTCCAAAGCATCCGAGGAGGAACTGTTGTGGCTCCGTTGCCTGAGCCTGTGTCATCAGCAGGAAAGGACTCTGAGAGTGAGGGAGAGGAGTTGGCAAGGCCTCCTTCTCCAGGACCGTCCTCTCTGGCAATGCCTCCGGAGGACACCGAAGGGCAAGAGATAGGCCCAGAGCCAAGCACGTCCCCGCAGCCACAGGTGGACAGTGATGAGAGTAATGAGTCTTGGCTGGACCCTTGTCAGCGTCACAGAGACAGGCGTGCGCAACAGAAGAAAAGGCATGCCCGTGATTAGCTGACTCACTGGACCGCACCCCACAGGCTATAAAAGGGGGTGAGTTAGCCATTCAGACTCTGTGACGGACAAAACTAACTTCTTTGAGTCACATTGCATCTCTGGAAAACAGCAATCCGGGCCTTGGAAATATTCGGAGAATTCTGACTGTGGGTATTTTTGTATGTTGATAAAGTCCTTGGCAAGCAGCTGCTGGGATTGCTGCCAAGCATCTTATTGGACTAATTGGTTGCCTGCCAGTTTATTTAACCCCCGACTGTCTGTTTGTGTGTGTGTGTGTGGGACGGGGACAGAACAGGAACTTTCTTAACAGTGAAAACAATCAACCCATGGAACGGAAGTTGCCTTCGGAAGTTGTGGGAGCTTCATCACTGGAGGCTTTCAAGAAGAGATACTGGACTGCCATCTGTCAGAAATGGTGTAGGATTTCCTGCTTGAATGGGGGGGGGGGTTGGACGAGATGACTTATAAGGTCTCTTCCGACTCTGTTCATCTGTTAAGCATACAATACTCAATCTTGGCAACTTTAAGATGGGTGGATTTCAACTCCCACAGTCCTCCTCCTCCTTTCCGCAAACCCTACTCCCGTGATGGCGAACCCATGGCACGCATGCCACAGGTGGCACACGGAGCCATATCTGTCGGCACGCGAGCATTGCCCTAGTTCAGCTCCAGTGCATGTATGCGCACTGGCCAGCTGATTTTTGGGCCTTCAGGGCCCACCGGAAGTTAGGAAATGGGCCATTTCCAGCCTCTGGAGGGTGCAGACGGTCTTTTTCGCCCTTCCCCAGGCTCCAAGAAAGGCTCTGGAGCCTGGGGAGGGCAAAAAATGGGCCTACCAAACACACCGTGCCATCACATGCCAAAAGCAGGGGGAGTACTGGGGGTCATGCGTGGGGGGGGCGCATTGAATTACGGGTGTGGCCATGCACATGCGCGACACCCCCCCCCACGCAACCCAAGCTTTTGGCACACGACGGCAAAAAGGTTAGCTATCACTGCTCTACTCTCTTCTAGCACTGATGATATTACCTAGCTGGGTCATGAAACTGCAAGAAAGTAACCAAACTCAGAGAGTATCTAAGATCCCACAGTTCAACCCTGAGCTACAAATATTCTCTTCCTTAGATAGAAGACTGGAAACCAGCTTCAGCAGACAGATATTGCCCATTATCATCCGTCACCATAGCCAACTCTCTTCTGAGTAACGTGTTCGTCTTCGCCGCATTGTGCCAAGATCCTGGATAGCTTCAACCAAACGGTTGTGCTTGCCTTGGAGACGTTCAACTCTAAGCATTTATTCTTCTCCCTTCCTCTCCCACATGGCTTCTCTAGGACAAGCTGAAACCTGTGCCAGCACCTCCTCGAAATTTTGGGACCATGTCTTCAACGGTTCGGATATCCCACTCCTCCCGGGCTCGCCGTGCGGCGAGAAGAACGGCTACTGTGACAAATTCCACGTCTGCCGTTTCGTAGACGAGGACGGTCCCATGGCCAGGGTGAAGAACTTCATCTTGGACTTCATTGAAATGGAGGACCTGGCCACCTGGATGAAGGTGAGGACATCCTGCGTTGGATGGAGGTGGGGAGGACCTTGAAGGACATCTATGGAGATTCTCAGTCATCCCAGGTCAGAGGCGCTTTTTTTCCAAAAAGGCATCTGAGCTTTTTTGTTTTCTTTTGAAAACATTTCTTTGTCTTTACTTGGAAACCACTTCTGGACTTTGTGCTCGAGGTTGAAAAAAGAAATTAATTTTTTAAATTTTGGGTTTTGCCGATAGGTTTGTTCTTAAAGAAATAGGGAGGTTTGTCGTTATAGAAATGGCTAGTATTTCTACGGTATTATTCTGCAAAAGTCAAAAGTTGAGGGTCTATGCCCGTGATGGCGAATCTATGGCACGGGTGCCACAGGTGGCACACGGAGCCATATTGGAGGGCACGCGAGCTCAGCTCCGGCATGCATGCATGCACCAGCCAGCTGATTTTCGGGCCTTCTGGGCCCACCAGAAGTCAGAAAACACACTGTTTCCGGCCTCCGGAGGGCTTCTGGGGGGGTGGGGAAGGCTGGTTTTGTCCTCCCCAGGCTCCTAGAAAGGCTCTGGAGCCCGGGGAGAGCAAAAAACGGGCCTACCAGGCACACCATGCCATCCCGTGCCAAAAACGGGGTAAGCATGGGGGGGCAGGGCGCATACAATTATGGATGTGGGCACACGTGTGTGACCCCACCGCGCTCCCCCCACTTTTGGCACGCGATGGCAAAAAGGTTAGCCATCACTGGTCTACGCTGTTCCCTTATTCTATTGCATCAAAGAGAGTCAGAAATCAGTGTTTTCTTTTTCCTTTCCTCTTCTCCTTCTCCTCCCCTATTTTCCCATCATTCTCGTTTTCCTTTCCACTTCTTTCATTTTACGTTTTGATCAGCCTAATACAATTTGACAAACCGAAAACGTTTTTTTGCTTCTCAACCAAGAAGCTTCTTCAGTTCTGAAGAACCCGAAGAAGCTTCTTGGATGAGAAGTGAAATGTTTTCAAAGTCCAGTTGCCTTTTAGAAAAAAAAAAACACAACAACTCCTGTCAGAACAGAGGGAAGAGATATGCTGCTTAGGGAACCACCAGATAAAAGGTGGAGGAGCCCTCAGATGCTTAACGGTCAGAGGAAGAAATTATGGAAGGACCTGCTTTAATTGGTCAGCTATAGAAAGAGACAGTGGGAGATTGGTCCTTTCGGACTTGCAAGGTTCTACTGATGATGTGCAGGAGGTGTGTGGGGAGCATGGGGGGGTTGTGCGCGCATATGCAGGAGGGGTCCGCATTGCATTATGGGTGCCGGCACACGAGGAGGAAAAGGCTAGCCATCACGGTTATATAGCAATGTTTCCTGTGTAGGTTTACCTAGAAGGGCTGATAATTGGAGACAAACATTCAAACTTTGGCCGTAGCTTAGTATAGGTGGCCCACCACTCACGACCATTTGCTCAGCGAACTTTCCAAAGTTACGACGGTCATAAAGTCAAATGGGGAAGCCCGATGCGCTTAATCATCATGTTATCAAGAACTGCAGTGATTCACTGAACAGCCATGGGCACAAAAACGGTCATAACACAGGGTGAAACTCACTTAACAGCTGTCTTGCTTAGCCACGGAACTCTTGGGCTCAACGTGGTCATAAGTCGAGGACTGCCCAGAAAGCATCCTAGATGCGATTCCTGGTATTTTTTTTTCCAGTAAAAATTTTTTTTCAACTGCCCAATAGGAGCTATCTATTATTTTATTTATAATAAATAAATAAATTTTATATAATTTTTTTTAAAATTTGATTTATATGCCGCCCTTCTTCGGAGACTCAGGGCGGCTTACAGTGCGTTAAGCAATAGCCTTCATACTTTTGTATATTTTATATTTATGCAAAGTTAGCTTATTGCCCCCAACAAACTGGGTCCTCATTTTATATATATTTATATACATTTTATATATATATATATATGTGTGTTTTCTAAGGTTTTCGCGGGTGTTTGTATGTAGGTCTTTGGTTATTCGGGTCTTCTCCCGCGTAGAATTGGAAGTATCTTGGCGACGTTTCGATGAAGTCTCATTCGTCATCTTCAGGCTGGTGTTCTTGGCTTCGTGTTCCCAGCTCCTGGAAGCACGAAGCCGAGAACACCAGCCTGAAGATGACGAATGAGAATTCGTCGAAACATCGCCAAGATACTTCCAATTCTACGCGGGAGAAGACCCAAATAACCAAAGACCTATATATATATATATATATATATATATATATATATATATATATATATATATATATATATATATATATATTGAAGTGATCTAATATTTATTTTACTTATTTATTTATTCAATTTATATGCTGCCCTTCTCCAGAGACTCAGGGCGGCTTACAATGCATTAAGCCAGTGGTGGCTAACTTTTTTGCCATCGCGTGCCAAGAGTAGGGGGGGTCACGCGTGTGCGTGGCCACACCCACGCGTGTGCGCGTGCCCACACCCATAATTCTATGCGCCCCACCTCTGCACATGTGTGCGCGACCCTCCTGCTTTTGGCGGGGCACGGTGGGCACAGTAGGTCCATTTTTCACCCTCCCCAGGCTCCAGAGCCTTTCTAGGAGCCTAGGGAGGGCAAAAATAGCCTTCCCCACCCCCCGGACACCCTCTGGAGGCCGGAAACGGCCTATTTGTTGACTTCCTGTGGGCCCAGAAGGCCCGAAAATCAGCTGGCTGGAACGTGCATATGTGCCGGAGCTGATCTCGCGTGCCCAGTGATATGGCTCCGTGTGCCACCCGTGGCATGCGTGCCATAGGTTCGCCATCATGGCGTTAAGCAATAGCCTTCATATTTTTGTATATACCTGCTTAGTAGGGCTTTCCCCCCCCCCAAGCGGTGTTCTTTAATTCGACTGATTGATTCATTCATTCAGTTTATCTGCCACCCATTTGATCGAGAGCTGATTCGCCAAGAAGAATGGCTTTAGGCACTAATTGTCCATTGGCAGTAATTGTGCCCCTGTGTGTCGGTGTGCTTTCTCTCTACAGACACACTGGTGTGCGATCCTTCTGGTGGTTTTAACCTTAGCAGCCATGATGGCCGGCACCGTCTTCCTCTTTGGGAGGACAGTCAGCAGTCAATCAGGTGTGTCTGTGTGTGTGTGTGTGTGTGTGAAGAAAGCGTGCCTGTCAATTTAATTTAATAATTTAATTTAATTAATTTAATTTTTTAATTTAATTTAATTAATTTAATTTTTTAATTTAATTTAAAATTTAATTTAATTTAATTTATCATATTTCTATGCCGCCCAACTCCCAAGGGACTCCCAAGGGCCAACCTGACGGGGGCCATCTTTGAACCTCCAGGGTTGCCAATGTCTCCTTTGTAAACACATCCAACTCGGCTAGGCAAATGTCACTGAACAGCTGTGGCGAGGAAGGTCCTAAAACAGGGCAAAGCTCGCTTAAGAACGGTCTTGTTTAGCAACCGAAACTTCGGCCTGACCTGTGGTCCTATGTCAAGGACTATGCATGCTAATAAAATTCTTGTGTCTGACGCTTTTAACTGGGTGGCACAGGGCACCGCAGGGCAACGACGTTTAAACCAAGGAATCCCAAAGGGGGATATAATGTATAGAACGGACCCCAAATCTCAAATCCTCGACTCTGGCAGGATTACAATTTGGCAAATTTCTGGTTGCTTCAATGCTGCCATGCCGCTGGGAAGACCAGTCTCACCATCGGCTGCCAAAGGGGCAGTTAGAATAGAATAACAGAGTTGGAAGGGACCTTGGAGGTCTTCTAGTCCAACCCCCTGCTCAGGGAGGAAACCTTATACTATTTCAGACAAATCGTTGTCCAATCTCTTCTTAAAAACTTCCAGTGATGGAGCATTCACAACTTCTGGAGGCAAGTAGTTCCACTGGTTAATTGTTCTGTCAGGAAATTTCTCCTCAGTTCCAAGTTGCTTCTCTCCTTGATTAGTTTCCACCCATTGCTTCTTGTCCTGCCCTCAGGGGCTTTGGAGAATAGCTTGACTCCCTCTTCTTTGGGGCAACCCCTGAGATACTGGAAGACTGCTATCCTGTCTCTCCTGGTCCTTCTCTTCATTAAACTAGACATACCCAGTTCCAGCAACCGTTCTTCATATGTTTTAGCCTCCAATCCCCTCATCATCTTCGCTGCTCTTCTCTGCACTCTTTCTAGAGTCTCCACATCCTTTTTTACATCGTGGCGA
This sequence comes from Coluber constrictor foxii, assembly GCA_038048745.1. Taxonomy (NCBI): domain Eukaryota; kingdom Metazoa; phylum Chordata; class Lepidosauria; order Squamata; family Colubridae; genus Coluber; species Coluber constrictor. Next base: position 22,028,150 of record CM075958.1, on the reverse strand, counting down.
CCAAAACTGGATGCCGTATTCCAAGTGTGGCCTTACCAAGGCCTTATAAAATGGTATTAACACTTCACGTGATCTTGATTCTATCCCTCTGTTGATGCAGCCTAGAACTGTGTTGGCTTTTTTGGCAGCTGCTGCACACGGCTGGCTCCTATTTAAATGGTTGTCCACTAGGACTCCAAGATCCCTCTCACAATCACCCCTATTGAGCCAGGTACCACCTGTCCTATACTGTACCTGTTCCTTTGGTTTTTTTCTTGCCTAAATGTAGAACCACAGTCAAGCTGGCAGGGAGGCCAGTCACCCAAATTGTATCTTAAGTCCTTGAATCAGTCCTCTTCCAATCCTGTTATTCAATATTCTGTGATTCCCTGCAGACGAACAATTCACCAGGATCTCTCACAAAGCAGGATCTGTTGAACTCCAGAGGAAGAGACAACACAATTCCCTTCGCTGGGAAAAGGAGATGTATATCAAAATGCATCAGAAGAGGACACTACCCTCTGTCCCTCTGGACCTTTCCTAAGCTTTGGGCAAGGGGCATCTGCCAACACACACTTGCGATTTGTGGCATGGACACCAGACACACAAAAGCAAAACAAAACATCAACTATGAAGATTTTCTTACTGATAACGATCCCTCTAACTTTCCTTTTTTTCCTCCCTTTCCTTTTTTTTAATTTTTTTGCTTTTTTTTATTTTTAAAAAACGATTGATTAAAGATATAATTATTTTAAAAAATTGCTTTGGATGCCTGCTCGTCTCAGGATCGAAAGAGGATGAGTTGGTGGGAACGTGAGATGGGGGTCATCTCTGTGGAGACCTCAACAATCCAAATTGTAGATGATAGGGATAGATAGATAGATAGATAGATAGATAGATAGATAGATAGATAGATAGATAGATAGATAGATAGATAGATAGATAGATGATAGATAGATAGAGGTAGGTAGGTAGGTAGGTAGGTAGGTAGGTAAGTAGGTAGGTAGGTAGGTAGGTAGGTAGGTAGGTAGATAGATAGATAGATAGAGATAGATAGATAGATAGATAGATGATAGATAGATAGATAGATAGATAGATAGATAGATAGATAGATAGATAGATAGATAGATAGATAGATAGATAGATAGATAGATAGATGATAGATCACTCCTGGATTCCATTGTGTTTACAGGTTAGGAAATTTTCCTAAATTCACACAAACTTGGCCTCCAAAATTCCATATCCTGCACTCTGGATTGAGAGAGAAGTCTTGAAGGTCTTCTGTGTGACCTCCTATCGGATACCTGAGAAGGACATCACCTTCATTACCTTGGTCATCTTCCCTCAAGGCTAAACCTGCTCTTAGTGGGTGGGTCCTTCTCTGGATTTCTCTAAATCAGGGGTCTCCAACCTTGGCAACTTTAAGACTTGTGGACTTCAACTCCCAAAATTCCTCAGCCAGCTGAGGAATTTTGGGAGTTGAAGTCCACAAGTCTTTAAGTTGCCAAGGTTGGTGACCCCTGCTCTAAATCCTCCTCAAAGGCTGGGGTCCAACCAACCAACCAACCCCATCTCGAAGCCAACAGCTGATTCCTACCTCCCCCGTTTCCAAATCCCTAACCCGAATCGTTCAGACCGTTCTCGGATCCTTAAAAGGAAAGGGAAATAAATAACTCCCCAAGTTTTTCGCAAACCCACACAATTCCAACTTTAATTTGGTAACGCGGCCAAGAGACGAGGGCCCCAACAGCTTTATCCCGACCTGGAATTGGCCTTGCCAAATACAGAAATCAAGAGTCAGAACAGTCTGATGAAAAACGAAAAAAAAAAAGATAAGCTGTCTGGCGGCTCTTTTATAACCCCTGGTTATAAAACAGGGTTGATTTTCTGCAAAGCTGGACGGAGATAATTTCGGCTGGACGGCAAGAGGACGACGCAACGCTGCTGCTCCGGCGGCCGCCTTCATTTCACCAGCTCCTTGATGTATTTCCATCCTTGTTGTGTGTATTCGCAGCTCTTGGTGGGGGCGATGGAAAGGGCACTTATGACAGTACGGACCCCTGCGCAAAAAAATAAAATAAAAATAAAAATAAAGGAGAAACGAGAGGGAGAGTTTAAATGACACATTTGGGAATCAGCAATCCGTTCCGTGAGCTTGGGATTTTATGGGTAGGATACAGAAAGAAGGGAAAGAAGGTAATCTGAGAAGAGACAGAGAAGGGATAAAATATAAATGCATTTATATCTGCAGTTAAGCAGACTGGAAGCTTTTTTCTTTCCTTCCTTCCCCTTCCTGTCCCTTTCTCCTTTTTTGCTTCCTTCCCTCCTTCTTCCCTTCCCTCTGTCATCTATTTAATTCCTTCCTTTCCCTTCCTTTCATTCCTTTCTCCCTTTCTAAGCTTCCTCCCTTGATTCCTCTTCCTTCCTTCTCATTGCCATCTCTTTCCTTCCTTTCCTTCTTCCCTCTCTCCTTCCTTCCATCTCCACTTTCTTTCTCTTCTTTCTTTCCTTACTCCTTCCTTCCTTCCATCTCCCATCTTTCTTTTTCTTTCCTTTCTTTTTCTTTCCTTCCATCCATCCATCTCCCATCTCTTTCCTTCCTTCCATCTCCATTTTTTTTCTGTTTTTCCTCTCTCCTTCCTTCTTTCCATCTCCCATCTTTTCTTTTTTTCTTTCCTTCCTTCTTTCCTTCCATCCATCTCCCATCTTTCCTTCCTTCCTTTCTTTTTCTTTCCTTCCACCCATCCATCAATCTCCCATCTCTTTCCTTCCTTCTTCCTTTCCTTCTTCCCTCATTCTCCTTCCTTCCATCTCCAATTTCTTTCTTTCTTCACTCTCTTTCCTCCATCTTTTTTCCTTTTTTTCCTTCCATCCATCTCCCATCTCTTTCCTTCCTTCCATCTCCAATTTCTTTTTCTCTTCTTTTTCTTCACTCTCCTTCCTTCCATCTCCCATCTTTCTTTCTTTCCTTCTATCTATCCATCTCCCATCTTTCCTTCCTTCCTATCTCCTTTTCTTTCCTTCCTTCCTTCCTCCCTGCCTTCAGTCCATGTCCCATCTCTTTCCTACCTATTTCTCCCATTACTTTCTTTCCTTCTTTCCTTCCTTCCATCCCTCCTTCCTTCCTATCTCCCATCTTTTTCCTTTTTCCTTCCTACTTGAATCCTGCAGGTAAATATTTCCCTACTGTTCCCGTCCTCCATCTTCCTTCTTTCGGTTGAAATGTTGTATTTTAACTTTTTTCATTTTTTTTTTGAAATGAAATAAAATTCTTAAAGAGAAGAAAAGTAACGCATCAGAGTTAGAGGCCGTCACATCTGGTTGCTAGGCTAACACCAAAGAAAGTGAATAAGTGAAGTCCTCACAGCTGCCTCACTTTCAAAGAAACCCAGTTAAAAAATAGTTGCGGTCACAAGCAGGATAGGGATCTGTATAAACAGCCCCACTTTACCTGAGTTCCAGGCATTGCAGAGGGAAAATTCAGGTTTTGGAACCGCTGGAAGCTGCAGAAACAAAAGACAAAAATAGACTTGAGATATTTGCCAGAAAAGGTTTCGGTTTGAGCGAAGGATGAAAGTGCTGTGTTCAAATTCTACCAGTTTCACAAGAGGAAAAGAACCAAGTTTTGATGTAAAGCTCCTCCTGTTCAACATTGATGTGAAGCCGCTGGGCGAGATCATCCGTGGTTTCGAGGGTGAAATGTCAACTGTATGCCGATGACACGCAGTTGTACATTTCTACCCCGGACCACCCCAATGATGCCCTTGACGTGATGTCCCGTTGCCTGGAAGCCGTACGGATCTGGATGGGGAAGAACAGGCTCAGACTCAACCCTTCCAAGACAGAGTAGCTGTGGCTTCCGGCGCCCCGATATAGCCAACTGGTACCATCGCTGGCTATTGGGGATGAGACCTTGCCCCCCTCAGAGAGGGCTTGCAACTTGGGCGTCCTCCTGGATACACAGCTATCTTTAGACGATCATATGACGGCCGTGGCCAGGGGGGCTTTTTATGAGGTTCGCCTGATTTCCCAGTTGCATCCTTTTCTGGATCGGGACGCCTTACGCAGAGTCACTCACGCCCTCGTCACCTCCCGTCTGGACTACTGTAACACTCTCTACATGGGGCTCCCCTTGAGGAGCACCCGGAGGCTCCAACTGGTCCAGAATGCAGCCGCGCGAGTGGTTATGGGAGCGACTCGTTGCTCCCGGATAACTCCCCTCTTTCGCGAGCTGCACTGGCTCCCGGTGGTCTTCCGGGTGCGTTTCAAGGTGCTAGTCACCATCTTCAAAGCGCTCCATGGCTTAGGGCCAGGATATCTACAGGACCGCCTTCTGCCACTGAATATCTCCCACCGCCCAATACGCTCTCACAGAGAGCCTCCTCAGGGTGCCGTCGGCCAGACAATGTCGGCGGGCGGCCCCCAGGGGGAGAGCCTTCTCTGTGGGACCTCCTGCCTTATGGAATGAACTGCCCCCGGATATAAGAAAGATTTCCGACCTCCGCGCCTTCCGTCAGGCTCTGAAGACTCTGTTGTTCCACCAAGCCGGCCTGACCGAAAGATTAATTTTAAATGGGTTTTAAATTGGTTTTAAAGGGGTTTTAGTAAGGGGTTTTAAATTACGGCCAAGTAGCTTTAACTTATTTTAGTAGTTTTAATTTTTGTGTCTGACTGTTTTAATATGGCTGTGAACTGCCCTGAGTCCTTCAGGAGAAGGGCAGTATAGAATGTAATAAACTAACTAACTAACTAACTAACTAACTAATTAACTAACTAACTGCTGCAAAAGATTCCACTAAGAGAGAATCTCTACCAGGGCTCCCCAAACTTGGCAACTTGAAGACTTGTGGACTTCAACTCCCAGAATTCCACAGCCAGCATGTTGGAGACCCCTAATCTATAATATACAGGTAGTCCTCGATTTACAACAGTTTGTTTAGTGACCGTCAAAAGTTACAACAGCACTGAAAAAAGTGACTTAGGACCAATTTTCAGTTACCTTTTCAGCATCCTCTTAGCCACAGTGGTCCCAATTCAGACGTTTGGCAGTTGGTTCATACTTATGATGGTCAGAGTGTCCCACGGTCATGTGATCCCCTTTTGCGACCTTTTGTTAAGCAAAATCAATGGGGGAAGTTTACGTTGTTAAGTGAGACATTCGTTAAGTGAGTCTTGCCACATTTTACAGCCTTGCTTGGCCGAGTTGTTAACTGAATCATTGCAGGTGTTCAATTAGTCACACAGCTGTTGAGTGAATCTAAGCCACTAAAGGTCTCAAAAGCGGATCACATATGCGACCGTCATAAATATGAAGCACGTGAACTTTGATCACATGATCACAGGGATACAGCAACGGTCGTAAATGTGAAAAACGGTCATACGTTACATGTTAAACTCCTTAAAGCCAGATTTAATATCTGTGTGACCAAGGCGGTATAGGACCGCAATCGAGCCCGGAATTTCCGTGGTTAAGTGAAATTTGTGAAGTGCGTTTTGCCCCATTTTACGACCATTCTTGCCACGGCTGTTAAGTGAATCACCACAATTGATAAATGAGTAACCCAGTTGTTAAGCGAATCTGGTTTCCCCGTTGACTTTGCTTGTCAGAAGGTCGCAAAAGGGGACCCACTGCAACCGTCACGAATGTGAGTCAGCTTCCAAGCCTCTGAATTTTGATCACCTGATCAAAAAAATCACAGCACAGGAACGCTGCGAAGGTCATAAGCGTGAAAAACTTTTTTTTAGCGCCGTTGTAACTTTGAACGGTCCCTAAGCAAGCCATTTTTAAGTCGAGGACTTCCTGGAGTTCCTTCCTTTGGAGACCCCAACTCCTACGTCAATCCGCAGCCCCGCACCCCCGAGGTCCATCCAGGCCTGAAGATGATGCTCTGAGCTCACCTGCCAACCGAAATACTTTGTCCATTCTTCCACGGCTGGAGGAACGGCTGCTTTGGCTTTATGGAGGGCTTCAGCCCCTTTATCGCTGCTCCCCAGCAGCCCCTGGGAGTAAACCACGTAAAGGGCACCGCCGGCCAGTCCTGCTTTGGCCATCAACCTGTGTGAGGAAAAAAAACAAATACAAAAGGTCCTTTAGCAATAGCGCTTCTTAAGACTTATATGCTGTTTGCAGTGTTTTTTACAGCCCTCTCTAAGCGGTTTGCAGAGTCAGCCTCTTGCTCCCCCCTCCCCCCAACAATTTGGGATTGGAACTGATGGCAGTGGAGGACGTAATTTATTTTATTTATTTTTATTTTATTTTTATTTATATGCCGCCCTTCTCCGGAGACTCAGGGCGGCTTACAATGCGTTAAGCAATAGCCTTCATACTTTTGTATATTTATACAAAGTCAGTTTATGGCCCCCAACAAACTGGGTCCTCAATTTACCCACCTTAGAAAGGATGGAAGGCTGAGTCGACCTTGAGCCTGGCTAGGATTGAACTCGCAGAAATTGCAGGCAGCTGGTGTTAATTGCTGCCTTCAGTAGGAGGCATTAGCCCCCTACGCTACACAGCGGTGAGGGTGAATTGTAGTCCCACTTGAAGTATGAAAGCCAGCTGGATGATTTAGGGCCAAATATCTATCTCTCAGTGGTGAAATCCAATTTTTCTTTTACTACCGGTTCTGTAGGTGGGACTTGGTGGGTGTGGCAGGGGAAGGATACTGCAAAAGCCCTATTCCCTCCCCACTCCTGGGGGAAGGATATTGCAAAATCTCCATTCCCATCCCACTCTGGGGCCAGCCAGAGGTTCTCTGAACTACTTAAAATTTCTACCAGTTCTCCAGAACCTGTCAGAACCTGCTGGATTTCACTCTCGCTATATCTATATCTATATCTATGTTTTTAATGTTTTTGCTGATAATTCTATAAATAAAGGGAGGCTGTTATAGATCTATTTCGAGCTTATTTGCTCTCATCAGACAGTCATACCCTTACTGGGATTTGAACCTGGGCCGTCTGCCTCTATATCTATATCTATATCTATATCTATATCTATATCTATATCTATATCTATATCTATATCTATATCTATCTATCTCTATCTAATCAGCCCAACCTACCTCACAGGGTTGTTGTTGTGGGGAAAAATAGGAGGTATATTGGATAATTTCCTGTCTTGATTTTATTTGTAAAAATGAAGATGGGATGCAAACGAGCAAGTGAATTCAAGTGCCTGACAGAATTAAGGTCTTAACTGACTGTGATATAACACAGCCACAATTAAGGTCTGTTATTAACACAGCAACTTTTTAACTGACTATGGTTTCATAGAGGGCTATGAGAGGGCTCGCAACTTGGCCGTCCTCCTGGATTCACGGCTGTCTTTAGAAGAGCACCTGACGGCTGTGGCCAAGAGGACTTTTTATCAGGTTCACCTGATTCGCCAGTTGCATCCTCTTTCTGGATCGGGACTCACGATCACTCATGCTCTCATCACTTCCCGCCTGGACTACCGCAATGCTCTCTACATGGGGCTCCCCTTGAGGAGCACCCAGAGGCTCCAACTGGTCCAGAATGCGGCCGCGCGGGCGGTTATGGGAGCAACATGGAGCTCCCATGTGACAACCCTCTTGCGCGAGCTGCACTGGCTCCCAGTGGTCTTCCGGGTGTGCTTCAAGGTCTCGTAAATACCCTGGCATAGGACCAGGGTATTTATGAAACCGTCTTCTGCCACCAGTAACCTCTCACCGACCAGTACGCTCCCATAGAGAGGGGCTTCTCGGGGTGCCGTCGGTCAAACAATGTCGACTGGTGGCCCCCAGAGGGAGAGCCTTCTCTGTGGGGGCACCTACCATCTGGAACGAGCTCCCACCGGAATTACAGAGGATCCTGGATCTGCACACTTTCCGCCGTGCCCTTAAAACATTCTTATTTAAGCAGGCGGGCCTGGCCTGGCCTAATTTTCCCTTTTTAAATTGTTTCAAATCTATCCTAAATTGGGTGTTTTAAATTATCAGGCCAAAATATTTATTATATTCTAAATGTTTTTTAACATTCGTATTATGCATTTCATCTGACTGTTCATCGCCCTGAGTCCTTCAGGAGTAGGGCGGTATATAAATTTAATAAAATAAAATAAAAATAAAATAAATAAAGATGATCTGTCCCCCTCTACAGATACCCACAAAAACACAGCCAGTCGAGGGTTAAAGAAGCACTTGGCACACACCACAGTTCTTATCTCTAACTTGGCAGCGATATGCACACCGTCTGCCAAGTGCTTTAATAGTTCACAGAAAGAAAATCATATAGGTAGCTTTGCCAAAATCCGTTCTTTTAGCTCCAATGACTACCAGATTGAGTTCTTGTTCGTCACAGAGATCATTAACCACCACCCTGTCTTATATAGTCTCTGGGTGTGGTCCAGTGACTCATTGGTCCTGTGACTCAAGTCCAGTGACGCAGGTCTATTCCCTCGTACGTCTCCTCAGCTGCTGTAAGCGCTTATTTCGCCTTCTTTGATGTGCGTCCAGGAATGACGTCTCTCCCTCACCCTCATCTGAGACACCTGTTTCCCCACTACTTTGCTCTCTTTCAGCTGGCACCTGAGACGGTGCCAGAGGGGGGGGGGGCTGGGAGATCTGGCTGGCTCCTCTTCCTCATGCTCAGAGCTTCCTTCCTCCAATGGGATAGGCTCAGAGGACGGGGCCACAACAAAAATGTCAGCAAGGTTTTAACTGACTGGGGTTTAACACAGCCTGGAACTCCAGACCTGCCCTTGGTCCTAGAGTTCCAAAAATTTTACTAACAGAAGATAGCAAACGGTCTTGGATTTGAGTGAAAAGTGAGCACCAATTCAACAGGTAAAGCTCTTTCAGCCTGCCACTGCAGCCTCATCTGTTGCTGGCTGGGGAATTCTGGGACTTGAAGTCCACACATCTTAGAGTGGCCAAGGTTGAGAAACACTGATCTAATCAACAACAATACAGGCAGTCCTCAATTTACAACGGTTTGTTTAGAGACTGTCCGAAGTCACCACTGAAAAAAGTGACTTATGACTGTTTTTCACACTGACGACCGTTACAACATCTTTATAGTCACATGGTCACAATTTGGATGCAGGACAACCAGGTTCCTATTTATGACGGTGGCAGTGCCCTGGGGTCATGTGATCCCTTTTTGTGACCTTCTGACAAGCTTAGTCAATGGGGAAGCCCGATTCACTTAACAACCATGTTCCTAACTTAACAAATGCAGCGATTCACTTAACAACTGTAAGCGACTGTAACGCTGGGGCAAGGTTCACTTATCCAACCATTCACTTAGTAAGAAAAAATTTGGGCTCCATCATGATCGTAAGTCGAGGACTACCTGTAATTGGTTAGGGCTTTGATACGGGGTAAAGGGAGACAGGGCAATTTAGCAAAAACTAGTTTTCCAATGTCCCAAAGGTGCATTTTTTCCAAGAGGAATCTGGTGTTTCTGGTTTTTCTTTGAAGACGTTTCACTTCTCATCCATTATTGTCCTAAGATAGAACAGAATAGAAAATAGAAGAGAACAGAACAGAGAATAGAATAGAATAGAATAGAATAGAATAGAATAGAATAGAATAGAATAGAATAGAATAGAATAGAATAGAATAGAATAGAATAGAATAACAGAATTGGAAGGAACCTTAGAGATCTTCTAGTCCAACCCCGCTTGGGCTGGAAACTCTACACCACTTCAGAGAAATGGTTGTCCAACATCTTCTTAAAAACTTCCAGTGTTGGAGCATTCACAACTTCTGGAGGCAAGTTGTTCCATTGATTAATTGTTCTAACTGTCAGGAAATTTCTCCTTAGTTCTAAGTTGCTTCTCTCTTTGATTAGTTTCCATCCGTTGCTTCTTGTTCTGCCCTCAGGTGCTTTGGAGAATAGCTTGACTCCCTCTTCTTTGGGGCAGATCCTCAAATACTGGAAGACTGTTATCATGTCCCTAATCATCTTTGTTGCTCTTCTCTGCACCCTTTCTAGAATCTCAACATTTTTTTTTACATGGTGGTGACCAAAATTGGATGCCGTATTCCAAGTGTGGCCTTACCAAGGCCTTATAAAGTGGTATTAATATTTCGCGTGATCTTGATTCTTTCCCTCTGTTGATGCAGCCTAGAACTGTGTTGGTTTTTTTGGCAGCTGCTGCACACGGCTGGCTCATATTTAAGTGATCGTCCACTAGGACTCCAAGATCCCTCTCACAGTTACTGCTATTGAGCCACGTACCACATATACCGTATTTTCCGGCGTATAAGACGACTGGGCGTATAAGACGACCCTCCTCAGAGCCATTTAAGGCTCATCAGAGCCTTATGGGCTGGTCTGCCTGGTTACAGAAGAATGAGACCCGGCGTATAAGACGACCCCCGACTTTTGAGAAGATTTTTGTGTGTTAGAAAGTAGTCTTATACGCAGGAAAATACAGTACTTTAAATTTTAAATTTTGTATTGGAGTACTTTTTATTCTTGGCTGTACACCGCCCTGAGTCCACTAGGAGAAGGGCGGTATATAAATTTAATAAATAAATAAATAAATAAATAAATACTTCTTCATCCCTGACTGGATGGGGGAGGATGGAAGGCTTTATATGCCTTGCAGACAGCTGGACTTCCATTCTCCACCATCCAGTCAAAGGTGAAGAAGTTTCTTGGATGAGAAGCAAAACAAAACAAAAAAAATCCAGAAAGCTCAGTTTCCTCTTGATTTAAAACAAGCACTTTTGGGACAACCATGACCTGGATGGCTGAGAATCTCCATAGACTTTTTTCCAAAGGTCTCCCTGTATGGGGCAGGGGGAGAAGAAAATCATCAGAATAGAGTTGGAAGGGACCTTAGAGATCCTCTAGTCCAGCCCTCCTACTCAAGCAGGAGATCCTATTTATCATTCTATCCTGGGCTGGACTAGAAGACCTCCAAGGTTCTCTCCTATTACTATTATTATTAATATTACTACACCATCCCACACCAGGAATATCTTGAGAATCCCTTGCAAAGCTTCCGTGCATTTCTAAATAAAACGAATCTGCATTTCTGCAAAAAAATAGTTAGGACATGAGAAGATGATGGGGAGGGCAAGTTGGAGGGAGGGGCTCTCAACCGAATTAAGGGCTTCCAGATCCCCCAGGATCCGAAGCTGGGGAGGGGGGCAGGAGGGGATCCCGTCTCGCGACTCTTGTGTCCCCCCCCCTCGCCTTCCGCACCCCCCCACCCTTTTCTGCCGTTACAAAAACCGTCTTTTATGCCCGCCCGACTCACTTGAGCAAAGGGAATGTGCGGGGCGCCATGACGGAGCGATGCCTCTTCCAAGGGCAGCCCTGCGCCCGGCCGCGCCGTTTCCTGCCAGGGACCGCCCTCTTCTCGCGGGACCTTTCGGGAATTGTAGGCTGAATGGGCCAGGCGGGATGACGCGGAAGCCGCTTGGGGTTGCCGAGGCAACACTGGGATGGGGGGGGGGGGGAAATTGTTGGCGCCTCGCCTCCCCAACCCGGCGCCCGGGAGCGCAGTCTATAAACTGTGCATTGTTGGCTCTTTTAAGGAACGTGGCTTGGTTCATTCATACCCACGCATTAAACCTGGGTTAGGTTGGTTGGGGGGTTTAGTGAGTCGTGGGAAGCCTGCCTGTCTTAGCATGGGTGATCTAGCTCAGGGGTCTCCAACCTTGACAACTTTAAGCCTGGAGGACTTCAACTCCCAGAATTCCCAGCTGTGCTGGGGAATTCTGGGAGTTGAAGTCCTCCAGGCTTAAAGTTGTCAAGGTTGGAGACCCCTGAGCTAGATCACCAGATGGCACTCATGCTTAGTTTGCTTCCCAGGTTTACAACATGCAACGTTTAGTTCCCTTCAACGCATAGCATTTTGCACCCTTGCAGCATCTTTTCAATGCTGTCTCTCTCTCTCCTAATTCCCGCTTTCCACCTTACTCAAGCATGCTCAGGCTCCATTTCAGCAGCAGAGGTCAAAAAAGGCAAGATGGTGGCCTCGGGCCTGCACGGAAAGCCGCCCTGCTCTTTTTACAGCTGTCCAAAACAGTCCAAAACAAACAAATTTAAACATCCATCCTTTTCTTTTACAGGCATTGTGACATAAAATACGGGTGGGTTTGAGTTGCATGCCTGTTACCACCATCTTTGACTTTTTTAACTCACCCGCAGGCTTCCTTATGGCATTTGGCAGATTGCAGAGTCACTAAATCGGGCATGACATCACTTTAAGTCTTGCCCTCATTGTACCAGTGATATAAATCAGGATTTTTCAACCTCAGTAATTTCAACTCCCTGAATTCCCTAGCTAGCCATACTTTAAGATGGGTGGACTTCAGAATATATACCGTGTTTCCTCGAAAATAAGACCCTGTCTTATATTTTCTTGAACCCTGAAATAAGCGCTTGGCCTTATTGCCATGCGCTCAAAAGCCCGATTGGGCTTATTATCAGGGGATGTCTTATTTTGGGGGAAACAGGGTAATAATATATATATAATAACAGAGTTGGAAGGGACCTTGGAGATCTTCTAGTCCAACCCCCTGCTTAGGCAGGAAACCCTACACCACTTCAGACAAAGGGTTATCCAACATCTTAAAAATGTCTAGCGTTGGAGCATTCCCAACTTCTGGAGGCAAGTTGCTCCATTGATTAATTGTTCTAACTGCCAGGAAATTTCTCCTTAGTTCTAAGTTGCTTCTCTCCTTGGTTAGTTTCTACCCATTGCTTCTTGTCTTGCCCTCAGGGGCTTTGGAGAATAGCTTGATTCCCTCTTCTTTGTGGCAGTCCCTGAGATTTTGGAAGACTGCTATCATGTCTCCCCTGGTCCTTCTTTTCATCAAACTAGACATTTTCAGTTCCTGCAACCGTTCTTCATATGTTTTAGCCTCCAGTCCCCTCATCATCTTTGTTGCTCTTCTCTGCACTCTTTCAACTCCCAGAATTCCCCAGCCAGCACATGCCTTAGGATGGGTAGACTTCAACTCCCAGAATTCCCACTAGTCTTTTTCTTTCTACAACAGTCTGAAGCAGAGCAACCCCCATTAACTTTTATCTAAAACAATGTTTCTTATATGTTTTTCTCTTAGAACTCCTTCCCAGTTTTAAAAATTCCAACAGACCTTTCCTTTCTGCTACTAAGTGAGCTGGTTGTTAAGTGAGTCACATCTGATTTTACGACTTTTTCTGCCACAGTTGCTAAGCGAATCCCTGCCGTTGTTAACCGAACCGTGTGGACGTAAATATATGCTGGCTGCCAAGTGCCCAATTTCTGGTCATGTGACTATGGGATGCTCCAGCAATTATAACTGCCAGGACCAGTTGTAAGTCAGCACTGTTATACCTTTAAATGGTTGTTAAACAAATAGTTGTACGTTGAGGATTACCTGTGGCCTGAAAATTCTTCGGTAGATATAAGTAGTCCTATATAAATCTATATAAATCATATATATATATATATATTTATATGTTTGTTAAGTCATCCTGGATCACCACAAATGGAGGAGGAGATATCACCAATCTCCAATTTTTTGCCTTTCAGCCCAATCTCTCCCAATTATCAGCAAAAATATTAAATATATATATATATATATATATATATATATATATATATATATATATATATATATATATATATATATATATATATTTGTCTGTGTAAGTTTTCACGGGTATATATGTGTGTACAGGTGATATCTCGGGTTTCTTCCCGTGTAATTGCAAACATATTTTTGGAAATATTGGAGCATATATATATATTAATTGGATAAGAGCCTGTGGCCTGAGGGTTAAATCAACTGCCTTACAAGCAGACGGCCCAGGTTCAAATCCCAGTAAGGGTATGACTGTCTGACGAGAGCCAATAAGCTCGAAATAGATCTATAACAGCCTCCCTTATTTATAATTATCAGCAAAAATATTAAAAAAATATATATATAGAAAATAGCTTGTCGGCTATATTACACTGTCTGGATGGCCCATGAGATTGGGCTGAAAGGCAAAAAATTGGAGATTTGTGATATCTCCTCCATTAGTGGAGATCCAGGATGACTTACAAAAAAAACATACAAATAAACCTACCTGGAAATGAGCTGGTAATTGGATAAGAGCCTGTGGCCTGAGGGTTAAATCAACTGCCTTACAAGCAGACGGCCCAGGTTCAAATCCCAGTAAGGGTATGACTGTCTGACGAGAGCCAATAAGCTCGAAATAGATCTATAACAGCCTCCCTTATTTATAATTATCAGCAAAAATATTAAAAAAAATATATATAGAAAATAGCTTGTCGGCTATATTACACTGTCTGGATGGCCCATGAGATTGGGCTGAAAGGCAAAAAATTGGAGATTTGTGATATCTCCTCCATTAGTGGAGATCCAGGATGACTTACAAAAAAAACATACATACATACATACATACATACATATATATATATATATATATATGTGCATTTCTTTTTAGGCCAGGTTTTTCCTACATAACTGAGATCTTTTAGAACCACTACCGAGTGAAATCACAATTCACTACATTTTGGGCTATTCTCCTTATTATGGTTGCAAACAGATTTTAGTGTTGCATATATATATAAGATTTATGTATGTTTATGACTGTTTCTGTAACTTAACTAAACTGGTTTAGTAAATGAATAAATCTCATTTAATAAATCACATATAGATTCAGTTAATCAATAAATCTTATTAAATTCCTGTAAAAGTGATGAGGGCACAGTCAGGTTCTTGCATACAGGTAGTCCTCAATTTACGACCACAACTGAGCCCAAAACGTCCGTTGCTAAGCAAGGCAGCTGTTAAGTGAGTTGTGCCTCATTTTATGACTTCTTTTGCCACAGTTGTTAACTGAATCGTGACGTCGTTAAGCGAATCTGGCTTCCCCCATTGACTTTGCTTGTCAGAAGGTCGCAAAAGGGGATCCCATAACCCCGGGACGCTGTAACCGTCATAAATATGAGTTAGTTGTCAAGTGTCTGAATTTTGATTATGTGACCATGAGGATGCCGCAATGGTCGTAAGTGTGAAAAACGGTTATAAGTCACTTTTGTCAGTTCCACTGTAACTTCAAACAGTCATAATTGTAAGTTGAGGACTATCTGCACAGGTAATCCTTGACCTATGACCATAATAGAGCTTGCTTATTATAACTGCATGTAAAACAGGTCATGTTATCATGTGACTGACTGATTTTATGACAGTTTTTGTCATGGTCATTAAATGAACACCAGGGTCATTAAGTAAACTCCTGATTCTCTACGGGTGCAATTTTTCCAAGAACTAGAAATAAATGTTCGTTTTCAGAAAAACCGTTGTAAAATCTGATCATGTGACCTTGGGACACAACAATGGCGGTAAATATGGCCTTGTTGCCAAACGGCCAACGCTCAGTCACCTGACTGCCGGAGTGGCCCAACCGTCAAAATTTGAATCTGGTTCCCCTTTCTTGGATCAGTCATAACTTTAAACAGTTTTCATTTCTGGGGGTGTCCAACTCTGGCAACTTTTAAGACTTATTTCAAAATAACAGAGTTGGAAGGGATCTTGGAGCAGGAGACCCGGCACCATTGCAGACAAATGTCCAGTCTGTTCTTTTTAAAAAACCCTCCAGTGTTGGGAGCACGCACAACTTCTGGTGGCAAGCTGTTCCACGGATTAACGGAAAACTGAAAAACCCCTTATGCTAAATTGCCGGTGAGGGCTGGGAGTTTAAAATCGAAGCAATGAAAAAAGTTTTTCCCAGTCTGGATTTATTCAAATAATTTCCACTTTATTTCAATAAAAGTCATCAGATTGTTAAGACCACAGCAAGAAGCTGGACACCAGATGAATTCTGGAAAGATTGCCACCTGCAAATATTTGAAACCATGGCAGTTGATAACTTAAAATGGAAGCAGGAAGAGAAAGGGAGGGCCGGGGAAATACCTCATTTCAACATGTGCTTATTTTTCCTCTTCGTTTTCTCCGACCGTGTTTGAAATGTCCTTTTCAAGTCAGCAACGGGGGGGGGGGGAGTGGGGAGTCATAGGTTGGGTATATAGATATAGATTTATTTATTTATTTATTCTTAAACTCAAAATTAAAAGTTCGGCCATCATGAAAGTACTCCATAGCAGAATAGAACGACATTGTACAAATCACGTACGGAATTGACGGTTAAGTATAAAAGACCTGTATTTACAACTGTAAACGTGGACTTCAGGGAAGAAAGAAACGGAACACAACAATCAATCAATCCCACACGTCACTCATTCACACAACCTCTCTCGCTCCCGTTTGCGTGTCTGCAAAAACTGAACGGCCAAATAAGACACTTCATTCGCCTCCAGTTGGATCGGCAAACAGATGCCACGGAGCTGGTGTGTGTACTGACTTGCAGTGGGGCGTTCTCACTGAGATCTAGCCGCTTGGGAGATTTTAACCCCTTCGGGAATTTCCTTTGGGAGGGTGCCATCAGCTATTTTTCTTGTGACACTAGACAGTATTTCCTTCAGCAAAACCCAGGTTTGGGCAATACGGTAAGCTGCTCCTATGTTGGTTGAATCGTGGTTTAAAGAATTAGTCGCAATCTGTTGAATCCAAACAGCTCACTAAGCTAGAAATGATGGGATTACAAGCCACCAAACTGGATTCATACATCTCGGTAAATTACAACCGCACAATTTTTTTATTTTTATTTTTTTTGCATGAACAGATTAAAATTTAACTGCCAGTAGAATTTTTTAACTGGCACATATTTTGAATGAGCATTGCCATTTTTCCCCTATTTTGCAAATCCAAGGTACCTCATTGCTATTACAGTGTGATCAACATTTTGACTTTTACGTTGATCCATAGGAATGGAATCATTCATGGGTCTGTCTATCATCTATCTGTCTGTCTGTCTGTCTGCATTGATGCTATTACTTAGCTGGGTAATGAAACGTCTGCCAGAAAAGTACTAAGCTCAGAGAGCACCAGAAACCCCACTGAATAATTTTGATAGATCCGACTATATTAATACAAGTGTTATCTACTCAGAAGTAACTTCACATCACTCAAATTCTCCCAAGCCCGTATGTAACAGAACACCAGAATAGCAGAGTTGGAGGTCTTCTACTCCATTCCCCTGCTTAAACATTTCAGACAAATGGTGGTCCAATCTCTTCTTAAAAACTTCCAGTGTTGGAGCATTCACAACTTCTAGAGGCAAGCCGTTCCAATGATTGATGGTTCTCACTGTCAGGAAATTTCTCCTTAATTCTAGGTTGCTTCTCTCCTGGATTGGTTTCCATCCATTCCTTTTCGTCCTGCCTTCAGGTGCTTTGGAGAATTGGTTGACCCCCCTCTTCTTTGAGGGGGGGTCAACTGGTGGGACCATAAAATAGAAAAATAGTAGAAAATGAAGAAGTTAACTTGCCCTGGGACTTCAGACAGACAGGCACCTGCCACATAACACCCCGGACTTAACAGTTGTCGATACGAAAGACAAAAAAAGTCTAGATAGTGGATGTGGCAGTGCCTGGGGATGGCAGAATAGAAGAGAAAGAGCTGGAGATGATAACAAAATACAAAGACCTACAAATAGAAATAGAACGACTGTGGCAAAGGCAAGCGAGGATAGTACCAATAGTAATAGGCGCCTTGGGTGCAATCCCAAAACAACTGGAGCGCCACTTGAATACCACAGTAAAGGTATTCAACATATGTGCTAGTCGTTCCTGACTCTAGGGGGCGGTGCTCATCTCGGTTTCAAAGCCGAAGAGCCAGCGCTGTCCGAAGACGTCTCCGTGGTCACGTGGCTGGCATGACTAAACCCCAAAGGCGCATGGATCGCTGTTACCTTCCCACCAAAGGTGGTCCTTATTTTTCTACTTGCATTTTTTACGTGCTTTCGAACTGCTAGGTTGGCCGAAGGTGGGACAAGTCACGGGAGCTCACCCCGTTACACGGCACTAGGGATTCAAACCGCTGAACTGCCGACCTTTCGATCAACAAGCTCAACGTCTTACCCACTGAGCCACCGCGTCCCTTGAACACCTTGACAAATTTGCCATCAGTCAATTGCAGGAGGGAGCTTTACTTGGAACAGCTTCCATCTTGTGATGATATCTGTAACACCGTCAAACATCCAGATTTGCCTGTCCCAGGTCCTTGATAAGGACACGATATGTAGACAAAAATGCCAAACCCAGTCTGAATATCTGGCTGAATGTGCGATGATCAATAATAATAATAATAATAATAATTGGTGGATAAAATGCTAAAACCAGTTTCAACATCTGGCTGGCCGCGACAACTCATCATCATAATTGTTGTCATTGTTCAGTCTCTAAGTTATGGACAAAGAAGTCTGGATAGTGGGCTTGGCGGTAACTGGAGACAGCAGAAGAGAAGAGAAGACAACAAAATACAAAGATCTGCAAATCGAAATAGAACAACTGTGGCGAAAGAAAGCAAAGATAGGATCAATAGTGACAGGCGCTTTGGGTGCAATTCCAAAACATCTGGTGCACCATTGAACACCATCGGCATTGACAAAATCCCCATCAGTCAATTGCAGAAGGCAGCTTGACTTGAAACGGCCGACATTCTGTGACAATAGTGTTAGTATTATTAAACAACTGCCTCTCCCAGTCCTTGGGAAGGCCTCGGTAGGTGGATAAAAGGGCCAAATCCAGTCTAAATATCTGGCAGACTGTGCAACCAACCATAGTATTTGAAAATATGTTCTGGAACCACAGGAACGATGAACTAACTTGGTCCAGCATTACTCTGACTTGCTAACTCTCCTGCCTAAGGAAGATTTGATAAGGAAGGCACTTCCAAAAACTGATTTGGTTGAGTGGTAAAGAGGTTCTTTAAATGAATCCCAGTTGGGAATTCCTCCAGATGTGTTCCTGGCAGATCAGTTTGGAGCTCCAGCCCAACTCTCACAGGATGGTTGTTGCGGGGGAAAACAGTCAGACAGAAGTATTACCCATATTCACCACCTGGAATTGACTATATAACACAATTTTTTTGCCAGAATGTGGTTGCCAGTCCTTGAGCTGGTGTTGGCCTTCATTTGCACTGAATTTTTTCCCATGAACCTATGGTATTGCTGAGCCCCAAAATTAACAGAATAACATAATTAACAGAGTTGGAAGGGACCTTGGAGGTCTTCTAGTCCAACCCCCTGTTCAAGCAGGAAATCTTATACAACTTCAGCCAACTGCTTGTCCAATCTCTCCTTAAAAACCTCCAGTGTTGGAGCAATCACAACTTCTGGTGGCAGGTCGTTCCACTGATTAATTCTTCTAACTGTCAGGAAATTTCTCCTTAGTTCTAGGTTGCTTCTCTCCTTGGTTAGTTTCCATCTGTTGCTTCTTGTCCTGTTTTCAGGTGCTTTGGAGGTTCCCACGCAAGACAGTTGTTAAGTGAGTTTTGGCTGATTTTATGACCTTTTTTGCCCCCGTTGTTAAGGGAGTCACTGCAGCTGTTGTTGAAAAGAAGTTGTTATCTGACTTCCCCACTGCTTCTCAGAAGGTCGTAAAAGGTGATCCCAGGACCCCAGGAAGCTGCAACCATCATGAGTCAACCATCAAGCACCCAAATTTTGATCACATGATGCTGCAATGGTTGTAAGTCAAGAAAACAGTCATACGTGGAGAACGGAAGCGTCGCAGCGAGACCGGCTGGAAAAATAGTGAGCTCCGAAAAATGCTGCAAAAATCCAGTCGGACAAACCGCTGTCAGGGAGTCTTAGGACCGAAACCGTCTTGTAGGGACGGTGAAGTAGGAGAGGTGTCTCGGAAGACCAAGAGGAACAGGCAAGTTCCTTGAAACATTGGAGGCAGCTCTTTGGACCGGCGGTGGGGATGGCAGCCATTGTAAAATGACCGCTCTGAAGCTGGGGCAATCGGACTAAGTTTTTAGTCTGGTTGCCCCAGCAGGAGTGGTGTTTGAACAGAGTGCTGGTACTGCGTGAGCGATTGGCCAATTCACAGGTAAAAGAAAATTTTGAATTGGATTAAAAGGTGTCCCAGAGCTGAAATGAGTGGCTAATTGGCATTTGGGAAATTCTATGGAGGGAGAAGAACAAAGAGGAGACTAAAATACTAAAGCCCAAGAAAGTTTTTGTATCTATAATTGGATTTGGAGAAACTAAAAATAGTAAAAGAAAAGAACCCAAGGAAAAGTATTTTTATGTGGATTTAAATATTTTTGACAGCTTTGACATTTAGTTGGTTTGAAAATATTGTGGATTTGAGAAAGATATCTGCTGGCTGAAAGAGAGTATTGCAATATTTACTGGAAGAAAGAAGAGAAAGTACAGCTGTGACCTTGACTACTAAAAGATAATTTGAAAACTGTGAGAACTTTTAAGGAATATCTGTCTTTCTACATTGCTTGGTCTTGATTTTCAACGGCTGTGGAAGATAACAAATCTTTAACTTGGAGTGGACTGGATAAATACTTAAATTGGACATTATTTGAAAACAAAAAGAGACTATATGGATTTTAAATTTTAATTAAATGTGACATAATTTAAAAGTTTTAACACTTTCTTAAATTGGCAATATGGAGTCTTGGATGTGTGAGGAATTAATTGAGATGTTTTGCTGGAACACCCAGAACAGGAACTAGGGGAGAAGGTGGTAGAAGAGAGCATAAATGAGGAGCAAGAAAATAATATTGAAGGAAAAGGAATTGAATGCAAAAAGCAGTTAGATGATTTAATTGGGATTTACAGTGGCAAAAAGAGTGGATAGGGGGGAATATCCCCCCCAAAAGAATCAATCAAAGGGTAAAGAGGGAAATAATGGGGAAAACTATTCGAATAATATATCTAAAAGTGAGAAAAAGGAGTCAGAAGAAAAGATATCATAAATATAGAAAAAGAAAAAGAAGGTTTAAGAGAATGGGATAAAAGGAGAGAATTATCAAGAAGTGGAATTTTTGAGAAATCAAGTGAAAATGGTTAAAGAAGGGAAGATCAGTGGAAAGGAGGAAGGGAAATAAGGTAAATATTAGTAGATTTAAGGAAACTGTATTAATATTATGAATTGTGAATGGTCAATTAAATTAAAGGGTTTAATGCAAGATTTGAATATGATGATGTATATTGTTTATAGTAAAACAGAATAGCAGATGAAATGTGAAATGGTGATTTGGTTTAATTTTGAAGAAAATTTTAATTAAGAGACAAAGTTGAAATGTTAAAAAGTGGAATGGGGATTTTGAGAAATATATTCTGTAATGGAAAAATAAGATAATTAATGGATGTTATTGTAAGAGATTAGGAATTAAGGGTGGATAGTGGTACTGTTTATGCATTATGTACTAAGAAGAAATTAAGATAAGACAAAGAAGTATGGAAAAAGAATATTATGGCTAAAATTGGAAATATATAAAATGGACTTGGGAAAAAAAAGACAAATATGACAGAAGTTGAAATAACAAGATATGGTGAAAAATGATTACCGTATTTTCCGGCGTATAAAACGACTGGGCGTATAAGACGACCCTCCTCAGAGCCATTTAAGGCTTGTCAGAGCCTAATGGGCTGGTCTGCCTGGTTACAGGAGAATGAGACCCGGCATATAAGACGATCCCCGACTTTTGAGAAGATTTTTGTGTGTTAGAAAGTAGTCATACGCAGGAAAATACAGTAATTCATGATAAAGAACTATATGAAAGAGACGAATATGGAAAAAATGGGAAGAATAGAATAGATTAAAAAGATTAATTAATATATATAAAATGTATAAGATGTGACCCGGTCAACACTCTGTTCATAAAATATGTATGATGAAAGAAAAATTTTAATAAAACTTGTTAACCAAAAAATAAATAAATAAGTCCCTCTTTTCAGCACCATTGCAACTTCGAACGGTCCACTAAACGGATGGTTGTTACGTCGAGGGTGACTTGTACATTTTCATCATTCAGGACCTTCCCACTCTTAAGAGATACACGTCAGAGTTTTAGCACTAAGGATTAGGAATTATCAAGGAATTCCTGAATTCGCTCGTGTCTCAAAATGAAATCTTGGAAGCGAAACCCTCACCGACAACTAGACCCCGGAGAACCACTGCAAGTTAGCCCATTAGACACAAAATCCAAATGGAAATTCTGATCGTTTTCCAAAGATACTTTGCTCTCCGTGGAGAGGCTCCGAGCGTTCGGATGTTGCTTTCCCTCAAGAGGTGGGAAACTATGTCCCTTTGATGACTTGTGGACTTCAACTCCCAAAATTCGGGGAGTTGAAGTCCACAAATCATCAAAGGGACATAGTTCCTCATCCTGGCTTTACATCCTCAGTGACAACACCATCTTTCACACAAACATCCTCCCAAGCACACATATACATACACAATAGAACAGGAATGTCTTAAGTATATAGTTCGGTCCTGGCATTATTCACACCAGCTCAAGAGAAGATCCATGTGTAGCCATTAAAAAAAAAACCAACAGAAAGGAAGAAAAGAGAAACATTTTTTTGGTCAAAATGGCTCCCCTTGGAAGGTCAGGTGGGACCTGCTGTGGTACCGTAGACGCTAAGCTCTGCTTTGAATGTGCTTTACATCTGAAACTCGTCTGGGGGAATGAGAAAGTGGACAGGGAAGGAGAGCACGGAAGAGGGAAGGTGGGTCTCTCCGGCATGGAGGGAAAGAGGCGATGGAAAAATGCAGGCTTAGAGATGGGACAGGATGGGAAAACCCTTAGGAGAGGCAGTGTGGATAAAAAAGAATTAACATTTCATCCGTTCCTCTCATGTCCTCCATTCTTTATGTCGGTGTTTTTCAACCTCAGCAACTTTAAGATGGGGTGGACTTCCACTCCCAGAATTCCCCAGCCAGCATTTGTGGACTCCCACAATTCTCCAGATAGCATTTGAGAACGTCAACTCCCAGAATTCTTTAGCCAGTATTTGTGAATGTCAACTTCTAGAATTACTCAGCCAGCATTTGTGGACATTAGCTTCCAGAATTTTCCAGCTAGCATTTGTGAATGTCAACTTCTAGAATTACTCAGACAGCATTTGTGGACATTAGCTTCCAGAATTTTCCAGCCAGCATTTGTGGACATCAGCTTCCAGAATTTTCCAGCCAACATTTGTGGACAACAGCTTCTAGAATTACTCAGCCAGCATTTGTGGACATCAGCTTCCAGAATTTTCCAGCCAGCATTTGTGGACATCAGCTTCCAGAATTTTCCAGCTAGCATTTGTGGACATCAGCTTCTAGAATTTACTAGTCAGCATTTGTGGACATCAATTTTCAGAATTCTCCAGCCGGCAATGCCGGCTGGAGAATTCTGAGAGTTGAAGTCCACCCATCTTAAAGTTGCTAAGGTTGAGAAACATTGCTGTATGTAATTCAGCTGAGCATTTTAAGTTGGTACCACTGCACAATTAAATTTAAGACACAGATTGTAAATTTCAACATTTAAAAGAAACAAAGAAAGGACTCTAGAATTTTGTTTACTTAAAAAAAACAAGAACAAAAACGGATTGAGACCTAATTATGGGGAAGGAGTGTTCGCAGCTCTTGGGCCGGCTTACTAAACAGAACCTCCGTGCCAGAGGCACTCTACCCAGGGGTGGGCTACTGCCGGTTTGGATCAGTTCGTGTAAACCGGCAGTTCCGTCGATTAGCTGGCCCCGTCCACCCACCCCTGACCTATCCTGTCCTATATTTCCTTTTTTCTGGATCAGCTGATTCGCACGAAACAGCTGATTTCCAGCTGAACCTCTGCTGTTCTACTTACCGGGGCTGCCTTAGAAAGTAAGCAGCTGAACTTTAAACTGCTGAATTTTGAACGCTGCGCTCACAGAACCAGTTGTTAAACTGGTTGCAGCCCACCACTGACTCTACCTCTATGACAGCTGGGAAAGGAGGAAGGCCTCTTTGAGATCTAGCTGCTTGCACGCATCCCCAAAG
The DNA here is from genome assembly GCA_038048745.1 of Coluber constrictor foxii. Classification (NCBI taxonomy): domain Eukaryota; kingdom Metazoa; phylum Chordata; class Lepidosauria; order Squamata; family Colubridae; genus Coluber; species Coluber constrictor. The sequence goes on along the minus strand of CM075958.1, from coordinate 22,004,299 downwards.
TGAGCTTGGTTGGATAACTTGACAGAAAAGGATGGGACGGTAGTGGTGGTGGTTTGGAATGAAGAGTAAAAACAACGACGAAAAAGCAGAGGAATTTGGGAAAGGGTGAGTGGAGCCAGAAGGGAACAGAAGGAAGGTGCCGCGTGCACTTAAAATGCAGTGGAGCATGGGGAAGGGAGTCGGGTTTCCGTCACTTGGGTCATCCGTCTCTAATGAACCTGTGCAAAGTCTCTATGCTGTGTGGCGTGGATAGATAGATAGATACATACATACAGAGATCACATCGGTTGCATACTGTGGACTCCTGCGGCGAAGTGCAGAAGTGGTGCGAGGCAGGGCCCTACGGAGCCTGCCCCCCATCTTCTCAGATTCAAGGAGCCGGCGCTTCCCCCAAAACATTGGCCGGTCTGCGGGACAGTCCCCTCAGAGTTCAGCGCCCGTTCCTCGAGGCAGTGTTAGGAGTCTTTTGAGAGACTGGTGTTGGGGTTTTGTTTTTTTTCTGAGCACGCTGAGTTTCGCGGTTAGCCCTCCATTTTGGTCAGGAATATTTGGCTACGGAGAAAAACGGAGCCTGTTTTTTTTTTTTTAAATTTTTTTTTTGTTTTTTTTTTTGTGCTGCCGCAAAGGCACTTTCTTCCTGTCTGGAAACTTTCGAAAACGACAATGCCGGGCATCCTTCTCCAGTTTGTTTGCTTGTTTGTTTGTTTTTTTTCATTTCGATGGAGAACAAGCGATGCCACCTTTAACCGTGTCCCGGCTCCTGGTATGATGCCAGGGTTGGGGGGAAAAAAAATTGTCAGGGAGATTTTTTCCCCCCCTCCGTTCTGAAGAAGCTGTAGAAATCTCCTTTTTTCCCCCTTTCTTTCCCCTATTTCTTTTTTTTTTCCCAAGAGCAGGCCAGCCTCGAGGTTGTGCAAAGGCTGAGCGTTAAAAACCCCTAGTCCCGTTTCTATCGGTCCTCAGCTGGCAGCTGAAGATTTAAAAACAAAAACGAAACAAAAAAAATTAAAAGTTTGGTCCCGGTGTTTCCTTTTTTTTTTTTTCTCGTTTCCAAGGTTTAAAAAAAATAGAGCGCCTGTAATATATATTTATATATGCTATATATGTATAGATATACTCTTTCTATTCCTATGTACATCTCTTTTAAATTAATAGGCTGGCATTCAAAGACTGCTCCAGTTGGTCCAGCTAAAGATTTCGATTGGTCCAGAGGCTTCGCTCCCGAAGGGGGAGCATCCCTTTTGCAATGTGGAATGAGACCCTGTTTTCACACCCCCTGTGGGTTGGTTAACATCTATTTCCCCCCAGTAGATGCTGGCCGTGGTGTTTTGTTTTTTTTTCACCCTCCCTCCCTCCCTCCCCACCCAGCCCTCCCCACCCAGCCCTCCCCATCCCACCCCGTTGGCACAAAGAAGAGGAGAAGCAACTTTTGAAAGTTCTTCTTGCAATCAAGACAGAGGAAGGGGCTCAAGGCTCGGATTCCTGGAAAAGAAGAAGAGGAAAGAAGGCTTAAAGGTTGGAAGCTCAACGCCGCCATCGTTCAATGCAACTTTTTCATAGGAACCATAGATGCGTAGGGATGGAAGGGACCCTGGCGGTCTTCTAATCCAACTCCCTGCTCGAGCAGGAGACCTCTATTGCATCCCGGACAATCTCTTTTTGAAAATCTCACAGTGATGGAGCACCCACAACTTCGTGAGGCAAGCCGTTTTGCTCAAGAGGTGATATTCAGCCGGTTCGGACCATTTCGGGAGAACCGGCAGTGCTGACGATCAGTTGGCCCCGCCCACTGTCCCCACTCTATCCTGTCCTTTATTTCCTGTTTTGTAGCTCATCTCAATCGCTCAGCACAGCACTTGGAAGGTGAGCAGCTGAGCTTCTAAATGCTCCATTTTCAGCACTGCGCGCAAGCGTTTTAGGCATGCGCGCTCACCGAATCGGTTGTTAAACCAGCAACATCCCACCACTGGTTCCACTGGTTAATTGTTCTCACGGTTAAGAAGGTTCTCTTTAGTTTTGGGTTGGATCTCTCTTTGGTAAGTTTCCATCTGTTTCTTCTTGAACAATTAAGCAGCGGAACGACTTGCCTCCAGAAGTTGTGGTTCTCCGACCGACACGGGAGGTTTTTAAGATTGGACAACCGTTTGCTACCTGAGCACGGGGTTGGACTAGAAGACCTCTAAGGTCCCTTCCAATGGTTATTCTGCTAGTTGAGAGAGGGAAGGAAGGAAAGGAGAAGAGAGGGAAGAAAGGGAGAGAGAGGGGGATGGATTGGAGGAAGGAAGGTAGGAAAGAAGGAATGAGAAAAGGAGAAGAGAGGAAGGAAGGAAAGAAAGAAGGAAGGAAGGGAGGGAGGGAGGGAGGAAGGAAGGAAATGTTGTGTAGCTTGGAAGGAAGGTAGGAAGGACGAGGGTGGAGAATGGAACTGAAAACCTTATATGAAATTCCCTGATTAGAAGCAGTTACTCCGTGAAAAGAAAGCCGCAGTACTTGGACAGTTTCATCTTCAGAAATCAAGACAATTTAAAGGAAAACCAGGATGGCGATGTGTGAAATCACAACACACACAAAGAAAATGAAGACAAAAATAGGCTCCATTAAGGCGGTTGAGTTTCTTGAGAAGCTCAAAACACACTTCGTCATCTTCAACCAAGAACCGCAAACCCATTGATCCTCTTCTAGTCATACTTATTTGCAATTTTGTACAACGTTTCAGTTTCTTTTATTCTCGCCATCCTAAAACCGGACTCGGCCTTGGACCCTGGTTATAATATTAGAATGGTATATAAATCAGTGTTCGTCAACCTTGGTAACTTTAGGATATGTAGTCTTCAACTCCCAGAATTCCTCAGAACCAGCATGGCTGGCTGGGTGAATTCTGGGAGTTGAAGTCCACATATCTTAAAGTTCCCAAGGTTGGGAAACAATGCTATAGATAATTATAATAACTAAAGACATGAAGAAAATCTATCATTGTTTTTCAACTGTGGCCACTCTAAGATATATGGACTAACTTCCAGCATGGCTGTCTGGGGAATTCTGGGAATAGAAGTCCACATACTGTGTTTTTTGGAGTGGCTGAAAATTTTAAAATGGCTGAAAAATTAGGTGTGCCTTATAGACCGAATACGGGTGTTTTCACCCTCCCTGGCCCTCGGAAACACTCTGCAGGCCAAAAACGGGTGCCTTTTTGGCAAAAATGGGCCCATTCTTGGCAAAAATGGGTCATGCAGAGCACTGCAGAGTGCTTCTGGGGGATTGAGAGGGTGAAAATCCGACGCGCGGAGGCCAAAAACTATTTTTTTCTCGTTTTCCTTCTGTAAATTTAGGTGCATCTTATAGTCCAGAGCGTCTTACAGTCTGAAAAATACGGTATTTAAAAGTAGCCAGGTTTGAAAAACATAACTATTGGATCTAAATGCTGGTTCTGCATAGCTTAAGAAGCCAGCTGTGACCTATGTAAAAGGAAAAAATTATTAATGGATTCTGGGAGTCGAAATCCATGATTGTCGGGTGGGGGATTCTGGGAGTTGAAGTCCATACATGATGGCTGGGGAATTCTGGGAGCTGAAGTCCACAAATGTTGCCTGGGGAATTCTGGGACTGAAGTCCATTGCATGCTAGCTGGGGAATTCTGGGAAATGAAGTCCATATATCTTAAAATTGGCAAGATTGAACAACAGTGTGTTAGAAGCAGGAAAATAATTTCCGGTAGATTTGTCAAGCCATTCAAGTTCCTCGTTTTACCTGCGAGATCATCCGTTTCCTCGTCTCTCCCCTCCGCCCCCAATCACCTGTCAGTAGGGCTGGCCGGCATCCTTTGGCCGTTTCAACTGGACCTTTAGCCTTTTCATCCCGATCTGGAATCCATTCATGGCCTGGATGGCAGTTTGGGCACTGGAGGGATTGTCGAAACTCACAAAGCCTTGAGGAAGGAAAGAAAGGATCCATTTAACGATACCCTGTGTGTCTCTGGGTGTTGGCAGGAAAAGCTATTCCTCAAGTTACGACCATAATGCAGCCAGTTGAAACGTGTGACGGTGGTAAAACAGGTCAGTCGCACGACTGACTTGATTTTGCAACCTTTTTTGTGCTACAGGTAGTCCTCGACTTACGACCCCAATCGAAGCCAACATTTCCATTGCTAAGCAGCAGGACAATTGTTAAGTGAGATTTCCCCCTTTTTACGAATTTTCTTAGTTGTTAAGTGAATCCCTGCAGTTGTTAAGTGAGTAACACAGTTGTTAAGTGAATCTGGTTTCCCCGTTGACTTCGCTTGTCAGAAGGTCGCAAAAGGGATCACGTGACCCTGGGATACTTCCTTCCTTCTCCTTCTTCTTCCCCTTCCTCCTTCCCTCCTTCCCTTCCTTCCTTCTCCACCTCCTCCTCCCCCACCCTTACTTCTCCTCCCTTCCTTCCTCCCTCCTTCATTTTCTTTGTTCATCCCTGCCTCATTTCTTCCTTCCTTCCTTCCTTCCTTCTCTTCCTCCCTTCTTCCTTCTCCTATCCCTACCCTTTTCCTTCCTTCCTTCCTTCCTTCCTTCCTTCCTTCCTTCCTTCCTTCCTTCCTTCCTTCCTTCTCCTTCCCCTTCCTTTCTTCCCCTCCTTTCTTCTCCACCTCCTCCCCACCCTCCTCCCCGCACCCTTACTTCTCCTCCCTTCCTCCCTCCTTCATTTTCTTTGTTCATCCCTGCCTCATTTCTTCCTTCCTTCCTTCTCTTCCTCCCTTCTTCCTTCTCCTATCCCTACCCTTTTCCTTCCTTCCTTCCTTCCTTCCTTCCTTCCTTCCTTCCTTCCTTCCTTCCTTCCTTCCTTCCTTCCTTCTCCTTCCCCTTCCTTTCTTCCCCTCCTTTCTTCTCCACCTCCTCCCCACCCTCCTCCCCCACCCTTACTTCTCCTCCCTTCCTTCCTCCCTCCTTCATTTTCTTTGTTCATCCCTGCCTCATTTCTTCCTTCCTTCCTTCCTTCCTTCCTTCCTTCTCTTCCTCCCTTCTTCCTTCTCCTATCCCTACCCTTTTCCTTCCTTCTTCCTTCCTTCCTTCCTTCCTTCCTTCCTTCCTTCCTTCCTTCCTTCCTTCCTTCCTTCCTTCCTTCCTTCTCCTTCCCCTTCCTTTCTTCCCCTCCTTTCTTCTCCACCTCCTCCCCACCCTCCTCCCCCCACCCTTACTTCTCCTCCCTTCCTCCCTCCTTCATTTTCTTTGTTCATCCCTGCCTCATTTCTTCCTTCCTTCCTTCTCTTCCTCCCTTCTTCCTTCTCCTATCCCTACCCTTTTCCTTCCTTCCTTCCTTCCTTCCTTCCTTCCTTCCTTCCTTCCTTCCTTCTCCTTCCCCTTCCTTTCTTCCCCTCCTTTCTTCTCCACCTCCTCCCCACCCTCCTCCCCCCACCCTTACATCTCCTCCCTTCCTCCCTCCTTCATTTTCTTTGTTCCTCCCTGCCTCATTTCTTCCTTCCTTCCTTCCTTCTCTTCCTCCCTTCTTCCTTCTCCTATCCCTACCGTTTTCCTTCCTTCCTTCCTTCCTTCCTTCTCCTTCCTTCCCCTTCCTTTCTTCCCCTCCTTTCTTCTCCACCTCCTCCTCCCCCTCCTCCCCCCACCCTTACTTCTCCTCCCTTCCTCCCTCCTTCATTTTCTTTGTTCATCCCTGCCTCTCATCTTCCTTCCTTCCTTCCTTCCTTCTCTTCCTCCTTTCCTTCTCCTATCCCTATCCTTTTCCTTCCTTTCTTCCTTCCTTCCTTCTCCTTCTCCTTCCCCTTCCTTTCTTCCCCTCCTTTCTCCTCCACCTCCTCCCCACCCTCCTCCCCCCACCCTTACTTCTCCTCCCTTCCTCCCTCCTTCATTTTCTTTGTTCCTCCCTGCCTCACTCCTTCCTTCCTTCTCTTCCTCCCTTCTTCTTTCTCCTTCTCCTATCCCTACCCTTTTCCTTCCTTCCTTCCTCCATCCCTCATTTCCTTTGTTCTCCCTCCCATCTTCCTCCTTCCCTCCTTCCCTCCCTCCCTCCCTCCCTGCTCACTCACCAAAACATTTGCTCTGATTTGTGGCCCGATCCATAAACACTTTGGAGGAAATGATATTCCCAAAAGGAAGAAACATTTGCATCAGTTCATTGTCTCCAAACTCTTGAGGCAGGTGGTAGATGAAGAGGTTGCAGCCTTCTGGACCTGTGGTTGGAAAAGACAATGTGGAGTATTGTTTGGAACTGAGTGGGTTTTGTCCGAAGAGGAAAAGATGGCGTCAAAATATAGTTTAAGCCATTGTTTTTCAACTTCAATAACTTTAAGATGGGTGGACTTCAACTCCCAGAATGCCGCAGCCAGCATGGCTGGCTGAGGCATTCTGGGAGTTGAAGTCCACCCATCTTAAAGTTGCCAAGGTTTTGAGAAATACTGGTTTAATGGGCAGGAACTATTTCCATGGTGGAGAATTCTACCTAAAGAAAAAGAAATCACGCTGCCTTTTAAAATCATACCTTGCAGACAGACCTGTTAAAAATCGATGGGTAAATGGAAGTAGGTGAATATTTTTAATTTAAAGAAATTGGGGAAATAAGGAGTCCTTGGTGCTCTCTGAGCTTGGTGACTTTCTGGTAGACATTTCATTACCCAGCTTGGTTACATCATCAGTACTTGTCTGCCTGAGGAATTGTGGGAGTTGAAGTCCTCAAGTCTTAAAGTTGCCAAGGTTTAATGTACAGGATCTGGTGGAGAATTTCAACTAAAGAAAAGGGAATTATCCTGCCTTTTTAAACCAGACAGACCTGTTAAAATTTGATGGCTAAATGATTGTATAGGGATATTTTTAATATAAAGAAAAGCCCCCTTCAAAACACTCTCTAAAATCTAAATTCCATCACTGCAGTTCTACCTTTTGTAACTCTTAGCTACCCCAAATGATCAAAAATTGAAAAGGCAAGAGGGGAATATTTTGATGTAATTTTCAACCGTCAGTCGTATTTTTAACTTAGGTAGTTCTCAACTTAGGACCACAATTGGAATCGGAACTTCCATTACTATGTGAGATGAGATTGTTAAGTGAGTTGCATCTGATTTATTATCGCTTTTTTTGTAATGGTCATTAAGCAGATCGCTGCGGTTGTTAAGTGAGTAATTTAGTCATTACATGGACTATACATTGACAATAAAGTTTATTTATTATTTATCTGCCTTTCCCCTTTGACTTTGTTTTTTGGAAGCCCCCCTGGAAAGATTGTAAATGGCAATTATGGGATGCTGTAACTATCATAAATGCCGGTGATCATATGAACCCCGAGAGACTGCAATGATTGTAAATTCAAGGACCTGTTGTAAATCACTTTTTTCAGGTCCGTCATAACTCTGAATGGCCATTAAGTGAACGGCTGTAAATCGAGGACTATCTCTCCTTATTATCTGCCTTTGCACAACATACAGGTAGTCCTCGACTTACGACCGCAACTGAGCCCAAAATTTCTGTTGTGAAGTGAGACATTTGTCAAGGGGAGTTCTGCCCCCCTTTTTACGACCTTTTGCGCCAGAGTCGTTAAGTGAGTCACTGCACTTGATGAGTTAGCAACCCAGGTTGTTAAGTGAATCTGGCTCCCCCCATGGACTTTGCTTGTCGGAAGGTGGCAAAAGGGGATCGCGCGACCTTGGGACACAGCGACGGTCATAAATATGAACCCGTTGCCCAGCGTCTGTATTTTGATCGCGCGATCATGACCGACAAAGGTCGTAGACTGTGAAAAACAGTCATAAGTCACTTTTTTGCAGTGCCGTTGTAACTTTCTACGGTCGCTAAATGAAGTGTTGTAAATCGAGGACTCCTTGTATTAAAGACGAACAGTACTTTCTGACTTTCGTTAATGTATTCTGCCCAAACGAAGAAAATCATACCGTAGTTTATTACGATAACCTGGTTCCTTCAGCAGACTATATCACAATCTAGTCTCCTCCGGTTTTACCTAATCCAGATAATCTAGGATTTGGGAGGTTTAGGTTCTAATCCCTGCTTGGCCATTAAGAAGAGAAGATGACCACGGATTTGTTTCTCTGTCTCTTAGCTCTTTAAGATCCGCTTCGGAGCTCAAACCAGAGCAAAGGATTATCAAACGTGGAGAAACGTTGCCCAGATACATTATGAACAACAGAACATCATGGAGTTTGAAGGAGGCACTGACTGTTGGGCACTGCAAAAGCTGAAACACCTGAGGCAGGTGTCTATCCAGCCCCTGCTCAGAGATGTACAAAACCCATGAATTCACTACCTTTCTGAATCTCGGATCTTACTGCCCAGCTCAGGGGTGGATTCTAATTTTTTTTACTACCGGTTCTGTGGGCGTGGCTTATTTAGTGGGCGTGGCTTGATGGTCATGTGACAATTATTTAGGATTTAGCAGAGGTACTGGTCTACCAGGCTTTTAACTGCTTGAAGAGCTGTACCGATCTACCCATTTGTTTTTTGCAGGCACTGATCTACTCATGTATTTTCTTTTAACACTGATCAGCTGTAGGGCGGCCCTTTGAAGCCCCACAGCAAGAGTTTAAAGTTTTTTCCCCTCTAGCCATCAGCTGGGACTCAGGAGGTAGCAATAGATTGGGGTTGGGGCCAAATAAAAGGTAAGAATAATGCAGAGGGCGGGAGGGGCGGGGTGGGTGGGAGGGCAGAACCGGTTCGGTGACGTCATATTGTCACCGCTACCGGGTCAGGAGAACCGGGCCGAACCAGGAGGAACCACTAGTCCAGCTGTTCTTAACTATGGAGAAAATCCTTCAAAGAAATCAAGAGGAATTCGCAAAATATATAGAGAACCAAAAAAAAAGAGAGAGAATATTTGTAACTCAGGGTTGAATTGGAGACAGTGGTGGGATTCAAATACTGTATTTTCCTGCGTATAAGACTACTTTCTAACACAGAAAAATCTTCTCAAAAGTCGGGGGTCGTCTTATACCCCGGGTCTCATTCTCCTGTAACCAGGCAGACCAGCCCATAAGGCTCTGACGAGCCTTAAATGGCTCTGAGGAGGGTCGTCTTATACGCCCAGTCGTCTTATACGCCGGAAAATACGGTAATTTAACAACCATTAAGTGACTGGCTGGGTGGGTGTGGCCATGGTGGGCGTGGCCAGGGCGTGTGACAGGCAGCACTCGGACTCCTGCACCCCCCAGGGAGCAAAAACTGGCTGCAGAGGGGGGGGACACACCACCCTCCCGGGCCCCATTTTGGGCCTAGTAGTCCCCTGCAGCCTCCTGGGGGCAAAAATGGGCCACGGGTGGGGGAGGCGCACCCACTGTGCCACGTTTTGGGCCTAGGAGGCCTCCCTGCATTTACCTGGGAGCCAAAATGGGACGCATGGGGATTCCTGGAAGGGGCGGCCAGTCAGCAATTTAACTACCATTTGCTTGAACCGGCTCCGAACCGGCTGAATCCCACCAGTGATTGGGGAGTCTTTGGTGCTTTCTAAACTGGATGGTTTTCTTGCAACTATGGAATTGCATCCACAGGGGCTCTGACATATAACGACTCAGCTTGGGATCACTTCCAGCACCCTTGGGAGTTGCACTGATCACGTGGTAGGATCTGCTCGCTTACTTTGAGTGCTACTCAAGGATTCTCTCTGCTGGCCCGACAGAACCAGCTCAAAATTGACTCGTTAGTACAGCAATCCCCAATTTTTGCAACTTGGTGGCCCAGCCAGATGCGGGGCTTGTGAGTGGCAAGCACAGACGTGTGCGCACAGCTCCATTTGTGAGCACCTGAGGCCTCCACTCACATAAATGGAGCTTCACATGTGAGCTGAGGGTGCTTGCACTCAGAGGTGGACTTTGCATAATTTAAGAACCGGTTCACCTCAGCACCAAGAATGTGAGCGCGAGTGCACGCTGACTTTGCTCACTCGTGTGTCCACTTGGACACATGCATGCGGCTTAAAAAATGCAGCTAAACGGGATGGCATAGCACCGGGGCGGATGGGCTGGCCCACCCGCAGGTCACAACTATCGGTTTGCATGAATCGGTACGAACCGGCTGAATCCCACCCCTGCTTGGGCTCATGCGCAAAGTTCCACTCATACAGGCAGAGGGCACTCACACGTGATGCTCCAGCCACACAAATGGAGCTACGCACACATAAAATCATCTGCTACAATGTCCTACCAGCCAATGAATACTTCAGCTTCAACCAAAACAATACAAGAGCACACAAGAGATACAAACTCATGGTATACTGATCCAAACTAGTCTGCAGAAAATACGACTTAAGTAACAGAGTTGTCAACGCCTGGAATGCACTACCTGACTCTGTAGTTTCTTCCACAAATCCCCAAAACTTTATACTGTCTACTGTAGACCTCACCCCATGCACGAAGGGGCGTGCGTAAGCGCAGTTGTGTGTCTACCATCCCTGTCTTAATGTTTTCTTTTATTCGTATCCGTTTCATGTATTTGTAATTATGTTTACACTTGTATCTGTCATAAAATGGTTTTTTATTTGGCTGTTCACCGCCCTGAGTCCGCAAGGAGAAGGGCGGTATATAAGTCTAAATAAATAAATAAATAAAATACATGTTTGACAAAAATAAAAATAAATAAAATAAATAAACAGGTGCTTTCTGCTGGCAGAAACGGAGCTTTGCACATGAGCGCAAGTGCCCGCCACTCGTACAAGTGGAGCTTCACTCATGCTTGCCCATTTCTCCATGGCCCGGTTTCGAACAAGCTGCAGCCGGGTAGTGGCCCGTGGCCCGTGGCCCATGGGTTAGGGATCCCTGTATTAGTGCCTAGAAGATGTTGACATGACAGCTGAAATATCATATTTCAGGAATTACCTTCTTTAAATGGTCATTCTGGAACTTATAATTGCATCCCACCAGTTGGGAAGACTGCATCTGCTTAAACCAGGGGGGTGCGAGACGATATTCCAGGGGGTGCGAAAACGTGGGTTTAGAAGTTTCAAAATTATAGTCCTTTTATACGTAATGATATGCTTATAATTATTTACTTTTGTAAGGGGTGCGAGAATATATCAGAAGTGTTCTAGGGGTACGGAATATAGAAAAGGTTGGGATCCCCTGGCTTAGACCAAATCTACAAACTTTGCAACTTTAAGACCTGGGGGCAAGAGCGAATGTTGGCTAAGGAATTCTGGGAGTTGAAGTCCACAAGCCTTAAAGGTGCCAAGTTTGGAGACCCCTCTGGCTTAGGCAGACCTCCTGTTTTGTAAGTGTAGGAAGTCAGCACACCCACTCACCCACACACCCACGAACACCAGAGGTGGGGTTCATTTACCTTCCCTACCAGTTCGCAAATGGGAGAGTGCATGCAGTAGTCGCGCATTACGTCTGGGCGGGTGGGCGGAGTCTCCCGCAGTCACTGCTACCAATTTGCGCGATCTGGATAGAAGTGGCTGAATCCCACCACTGATGCACACGCGCACACACATATCCCCCAGAAAGGAGGCTTTCCTAGGATCAAATCCTTCACTTCTCTAAACTGCTAAGGAAAACACTCCAGGCGGTCCCTCCAACAGGTAAGTTTTATGAATGAGATGCTTTCGTATCTATTGAGAAAACTGGACCATTCCTTTCAGTACCCATTTACAGAAAGCCAGACAGCTCCATTCATAAACAAAACGCCTTCAGCTACAGCTCCCACAGAAGACTGAAGCTGACGGGATTAAAAGCGGAAAAACAGAGACTCCTAAAATTCCCCCACTCAGCTCCATGGACAGGGCATGATCTCCCAGACACAATGGGAGTCAGGAAACAATAATTAGAACACCAAAAAGGGCACACTCCAGCAAAGTACATTTCGTAAGGAACAGGCATCTCAATCACAAAGCTCCAAAGAATGTATAAAAGCTCGCCTATCTCAACCCTCATTTTGTCAGCCACCCCGGAAACATGCTGCTGTTACTAGTTTCCGGCTACCAAATAAACAGAGAGTTCCTTTCCTGCAGCCTGCCTCCATTTTATTTTCAGCGTCTTTCTCCTGGTTTGGAATCCGACCGGATTTTTCTTCCAACATAAGGGACTTTAATAGGAGTGGTGTGGTGGCCTAGAGGTGGAGCTCCCGCCTCACAATCAGGAGGCTGTGAGTTCAATCCTAGGTAGAAGCAGATATTTCTCTCTCTGGGCACAACGGGAATATATCTGCTAAACAAATCTCTGCCTTGGCGTCAGGAAGGGCATCTGGCCAGTAAATTCTCTGCTAGCTCCATTCAGTTGCCCAGGCTCCACCCCGCGAGGGATTATGGGGTCGTTTCCCCACCATGTCCCTGCAGGAGAAGACCTACCTACCTTCTCGCTGTTGCTGCTGAATTATAGGAAGAGGCTGAGGGATGGCCTGTGCGACAGGGGTGATGGCGGTGGCAGGATAGACAGCTGCGAAGGAAGGAAGGAGATGGAGGTGAATAAATTCCCATTTCTGCTCCATAAAGCTCATTAATGACCGCTATATCATCGATTTTCTTGAAGATCTTTACAGGTTTTCAAGTGTGGAGAAAATCTGTCTAGATCAGGGGTGTCAAGCTCAAGGGTGCTTAGATCTGGTCCACGAGGCCACCTCGACTTAAGGCCGTAATTGCGACCAGAATTTCCGCTGTTTTGCAAGGCAGTTGCCCAATTTTGTGACCTTTTTTTTTGCCATGGTTGTTAAGCGAATCACTGCAGTTGTTAAGTGAATAATCCGGTTCTTAAGTAAATTTGGTTCCCCCCTCCCCCTTGACTTTGCTCGTCAGAAGTTGACTGGGAAGGTCACAAATGTTGATCATGTGACCCTGGGATTCTGCCACCGTCAAAAATACATGCAATTTGCCAACTGTGATCATGTGACAGTGGGGATGCTGTGACGGTCATAAGCGTAAGTGTCTTTTTTTCCAGTGCCCTTGCACATTCGAATGGTTGCTAAACAAATAGCTATAAGCCGAGGACTAGCAGTAATCGATAGATCAACCAATCAACCAATCAGAATTCTTGTTGGTAGTCACATGTGTTCATGAGACAGCAGATAATGCTGCTGGGGAATTCTGGGATTCATCTCACAATTGTTGACGTTAAGAAACATTGCCCTAAACCATTTGAATTTATTGTTACAACATGTTTATTGTAGTGTACTAATGCCACGCGTATAAAATCGATAAAAAGTTCATGTCTAATCTAAGCACCCCTAATCTATCATCTATCTAGATACCTACCATCTATCTATCTATCTATCTATCTATCTATCTATCTATCTATCTATCTATCTATCTATCTATCTATCTATCTATCTATCTATATTTATCATCTATCTTCTATCATCTCTTTTTATGGTACATATCTATCTGTATCTGTATATATCTGCATCTCTATTTATCTATCTTCTATCATCATCTATATCTATCTATCTTCTATCATCTATCTATTTTCTATCATCTCTCTTTCTACGGTATATATCTATCTGTATCTGTATACATCTGCATCTCTATTTATCTATCTTCTATCATCATCTATCTATCTATCTTCTATCATCTATCTATCTAACTATCTATCTATCTTCTATCATCTATCTATCTTCTATCATCTCTCTTTCTACGGTATATATCTATATCTGTATATATCTGCATTTCTAGTTATCTATCTTCTATCATCATTATCTATCTATCTATCTATCATCTATCTATCTATCTATCTATCTATCTATCTATCTATCTATCATCTATCTATCTTCTATCATCTCTCTTTCTACGGTATATATCTATCTCTATCTGTATATATCTGCATTTCTAGTTATCTATCTTCTATCATCATATCTATCTATCTATCTATCTATCTATCTATCTATCTATCTATCTATCTATCTATCTATCTATCATCTATCTATCTATCATCTCTGCCTGTCTGCCTGCCTGCCTACCAGATGCCTGGTAATTGGCTCAAAGTCACTCAGCCAGTTTTTTGTGTTAGTAAGGCGGGACTAGAACTGATAGAGCCCTGGTGATTGGCCCAAAGTCACCCAGCCGGCTTTTACGCCTAAGGTAGGACTAGAACTCACCGTCTCCTGGTTTCCAGCCTGTTGCCTTCACCACTAGATCAAACTGCCTCTCAATCTGTCGTCCCAAAATCCCCTTTATCCCTCTTCCCTCCAACCATCCCCCCCCCAAAAGACCTTACAGCAGAGGAAATCATTCAAACGGGATTACTTCAGCCACGTTACCTGCATATTGTTGGACACCTGTGAAAGTTGGATGCAAGGTCTCTGCCACAGATGAGTTTTGGGCTAAAAGAAGAAAGATTTGGTTTCCGTTTCTTTTCAAGGATTAGGAAAATGGACAAAAACAGCAGAAAGAAGGAAATGGAGGGGGGGGGGGGACCCAAGCCAACAGGTTTCAAATTCCCACACTTGTTATGTTGATTTATAAAAAGGTTTGGTCAGATGTTTGCAGATTAAAAATAATATTAACAAAACCAAGATGGAAAACGGAAGGCGAGGGCCTGGCCCCCACTTCACCGTGATGTCCACTATTGCTCAAAGCAAGCTGCTACAGGCAGTCCTCAGGTTTTGTGCACAATTGAGCCCCAAACTTTCTGTTGTTTAAGCGAGACAGTCGTTAAGTGAGTTTTGCCCCCTTTAACGACCTTTCTTAACCACAGTTGTTAAGTTAGTAACATGGTTGTAAAGTGAATCTGGCTGCCCCATTGACTTGGCTTGTCGGAAGGTCGAAACAGGGGATCACACGACCCTGTGATGGTGCAACCGTCATAAATATGTTGCCAAATGTCCACATTTTAATCACCGTGGAGATGCTGCAACGGTCGTAAAGGTGAAACACGGTCATAAGTCACTTTTTTCAGAGCCATTGTAATTTTGAACGGTCGCTAAATGAACTGTTGTAAGTCGAGGACCACCTGTACAGAATTCCCTCCTCCAATTTCCTTTTCATCACAACAGCCCTTTGAGGTAGTTTATCCTAAACACAGGAGCTGTTTCAAAGCCCCTCAGAGGGCTTGAGGGGAGACTAGAACTAGGTCTCCCCCCTCCTAGTCCAGCCCCTTCCCACCACATCTGATTGGGTCTGAGGGAGAAGGACTGGCCCCAAATGACCCAATGAGTTTCTGAGGCTGAGGAGGGATTCGAACCCGGGTCTCCCCACACCTGGTTCAGCTCTTCCTTTACTACGCCTCATTGGCTCTTGGGCTGAGAGGCGGGGGCTGACCCCAAACCAGCCAATGGGTTTCTGAGGCTGAGGAAGGATTAGAACCCAGTCTGGTTCCTCCCTTACTACACCTGATTGGCTCTTGGGTTAAGACGGAAAGGCTGGCTCCAAATCAGCCAACCAGCTTCTGAGGCTGAAGGGTTAGATTAGAACTCAGATCCCACCGCTCTCAGTGCAGGCCCTTCCCCATTTCACCTGTCAAGAAGCAAAAATCTTGGAAAAAACATTGGTTTTTTTTCTCCTTT
Organism: Coluber constrictor foxii; assembly: GCA_038048745.1. Lineage (NCBI taxonomy): Eukaryota > Metazoa > Chordata > Lepidosauria > Squamata > Colubridae > Coluber > Coluber constrictor. Next base: position 21,988,889 of record CM075958.1, on the reverse strand, counting down.
CCAAATATATTTAGGACTGTAAAATCAGGGGTGGGCTGCTGGGGGTTCGAAGGGGTTTGGGATTCTAAGACTCTGTGCAGTTCAGAGAACCCCCAAATCCCACACCTGGCTGGCCCCACCCACCCCACCCTGCCCCTCCCAGGCATTCCCCTGCGGCCCGTTTTGGATGCAGGTAACTGCAGGGCGTGTGCAGAGGCTCGGGGAGGGTGAAAAACGGGCCTACCGGAAGTTCAGGAAGGCCAGAAACGGGCCCATTTCCAGCCTCCAGAGGGCCTCTGGAGCCTGGGGAGGCCGTTTTCACCCCTCCCGGAGGCTCAAGGAAAACCTCCGGAGCACGTGGAGGGCAATCCCTCCGCCATGGTGTGCAGGAGGCTGATGAGGCCACACCCACCATGGCCACGCCCACTCAGCAACTGGGCAGAGAGCCCCTTACTAAACTTTTTGAAACCCACCCCTCCATAAAATCAAAAATGCTCCACACACTCTGACTGTCTCCAGCAGGGAGCAGGATAGGCACAGCACAAAGTCACAAAGTCACAAGCCACAAACTTGACATTCTCCAGTTTCCTCTACCTCAGGGGTGGGAGAGGGTAGGGGTGGGGCAGGGCCCTTTTGTGACGTGTGGACTTCAACTCCCAGAATCCCTGAGCCAGCATTCAGAGTTCAGGCTCAGGAATTCTGGGAGTTGAAGTCCACATGCCTTAAAAGGGTCTTTGCACTACACGAGCCCAGTCTGGGGGAAAGGGGCCCGCAGCCCTCCCCCCTTTTTTGGACCTACCTGTGCAGGGGACCAGCCCCGTTTGCATAAACCGTCTCCAGGGCGGGGTGGCTGCTGGAATGGCCACCATTCCTGCAAAGCTGTTGCTGATGGGGGTGACCAGTCCTGGGACAGCAGCTGTGCCCAGCAGAGGAGGTGAGTGTAACCCTGCAGGAGGGAGAGAAAAAAAGACGGGATGAGGAAGAGGTGGCTTTCTTTCTTTCTTTCTTTCTTTCTTTCTTTCTTTCTTTCTTTCTTTCTTTCTTTCTTTCTTTCTTTCTTCCTTCCTTCCTTCCTTCCTTCCTTCCTTCCTTCCTTCCTTCCTTCCTGTCTGTCTTTCTTTCTTCTTTCCCTTCTTCCTTCCTTCTTTCTCTTCCTTGCTTCTTTCTTTCATTCCTTTCTTCCTTCTTTCTCTTCCTTGCTTCTTTCTTTCCCTTCTTTCCTTCCTTTTTTTCTCTTCCTTCTTTCTTTCACTTCCTTCCTTCTTTCCTTCCTTCTTTCTCTTCCTTCCTACTTTCTTTCTTTCTTTTTTTTCCTTCCTTCTTTCTTTCTCTTCCTTGCTTCTTTCTTTCCTTCTTTCCTTCCTTCTTCCTTCCTTCCTTCTTTTTCTCTTCTTTCTTTCTCTTCCTTCCTTCCCTTCCTTTCTCTTTCTCTTTCTCTTCCTTCCTTCCTTTCTCTCTCTCTCTTCTTTCTTCCCCAACCCTCCTTCCCTTTCTTCAACTTCCCTCCCTCCCCTCCTTTTATTCTTCCTTTTCTTTCTCTCTGTTCATATTTCTTAACCTCTAATCCTCTTTGTTGCTCTTCTCTGCACTCTTTCCAGAGCCTCAATGTCTTTTTTTATATCATGGCTGTTAGGTTCAGCCTGTAAGCTTACTCCTAACTATTGGTCAGACAATATATCTGTTTCTTTAAGAAACAACTGAGCCAAGTAGTCAGGGTTTGCTGAACCCTGTAATTAGGCTACAGTGCATAAATAAGCAGTGCAGAGAAGCATTCTTTCTTCTTGTTCCTGATTGTTCCTTTTGCTTCCTGCGTCTTCCTGCTGATTGGTGTTTGACTGGATGGTTATATGGTACTGTATACCAAGAGTTACTAAAGTCTGTTTGCTTTGGTAAGGGAAGATACCTACTGGACTGATATTACTGTTTATGACCTTGGACTGTTTTACCTACACCGAGACTGCATCTTATCTTGTATATACAGTGTTTTTCTCACACGAGCTGCACGTTTATCTCCTTCCCTGTGTGTTTCTGCTCTGCTCGTTGCACAAGCAACAAATACTTTTTACACACACCCTAACAATGGCGACCAAAACTTGATGCAATATTCCATGAGGTGTGTGTGTGTGTGTGTGTGTTGTCTTACACCTCGCAACCAGTTCGGGTCTTCTCAACCAGAGTCGGATGGTTATATATCGAAAGGATGACATGAAATGCAACCTGTGAGGCCTGGTTCCCTCAGACTGGCAGGCAGTATTTCACCCACCCAGTTTCAGATTCAACCCCGCAGCCACCTACCTGAGGTTGGTGCAATTGGAGCAGCTGGCAGGCCGTTCAAGCTGACGGTGCCAATCTGCTGGATGTGACACGGCGAGAAGGTGAGGCTGGGGCTGAGAAAGCTACCCTGGGAAGCCGACAGGACCGTCTGCTGCTGCATCAGCTGCCACAGAGAAAAAAATAAGTCATCCATAAACTTATGAATTAGATTTCCAGCGGTCATTTCCAGGATTCGGAGAAACATATAAATAAATTAAAAAAAAACAAATTTTGCAAAGAAGGCATTAACCGAGCAGGAGCAGAACTCGACATAATGCAGGCAATCCTTGATTTATGACCACAACTGAGCCCCAAAATTTCTGTTCCTGAGCGAATGGTTGTTAAGTGAATTTTTTGCTCCATCATACGACCTTCCTTGCCACAGTTTTTCAGTGAAGCCCACCAGTTGTGAAGTTGGTAACACGATTGTTAAGTGAATGTGGCTTTCCCCTTAACTTTGCTTGTAAGAGGGTCTCAAAAGGGGATCCCATGAGATCCCATCAGCCCAGGATACTGTAACCATTGAAGGGAAACAATAAGGATATACCTTATTTTCCGGCGTATAAGACGACTGGGCGTATAAGACGACCCTCCTCAGAGCCATTTAAGGCTCGTCAGAGCCTTATGGGCTGGTCTGCCTGGTTACAGGAGAATGAGACCCGGCGTATAAGACGACCCCCGACTTTTGAGAAGATTTTTGTGTGTTAGAAAGTAGTCTTATACGCAGGAAAATACAGTAATAAATAAGACTAGAATATGATATACTGTTATACTAGATTCTGTAACCATTAAGTTCCTGTAATACATATATGCCTTTGTATTTGTATCACATATATTATGCCTTTATATTTGTCTCTCCTGTAACAAACATATTTTGTTATTAGGCCTCTGTAATGTATCTGGTATTTGTCAAACATATGTTCCTGCCATTTGATCTCAACCCATATCAATCTTCTTCCTGTTTTTCTTGTGCCATCTAAGAGCATGGTACGTATCTCAGTTGGAACTGCAGACATCATCCCAGGGATAATTTACACTTCATCCCTAACTTACACCTTTGATCTGTATAAGCTGGTTCCTTGCAGAACCAGCTTCTCCCAATTGCCAAATGAAGCAATTGGGAGAACAAAGGAATGCTCAAGGAAAAGATAACACTAATTGAGAGGCTTCTATTCCTTTGCAGGGCAACAAGGAATATACAAACCTAAACTAGGAGGCTAGAATTGGGTACTAAGCTGATGCCTCTGAGGGTATAAAAGGACACCATACCTTCCCCAAGATGTGGCTATCTCTTCGCATGCATTGTATCTGTATGTTCTGGATATAGTCCCAGACGGTATTTTGTTTCTGGCCATAAATAAAATCTGCTTTTTTTTTGCAAGCCTCATCTTGAGTCTCTCTCTTTGGCATTCTGGTGACTTAAGTATATTTTGGGACCTTACACCATCTTAAGGATGAACTTTCTTAAGATGGTGTGAATAAGAGTCTTATTCACACCCTCTAAACCAGAGGTCTTCAAACTTGGCAGCTTTAAGACTTTAAGCTTTAAGACTTTTGGACTTCAGCTTCCAGCACAGCTGGCTGGAGAATTCTGGGAGTTGAAGTCCACAAGTCTTAAAGCTGCCAAGTTTGAAGACCTCTGCTATAAGCAATAACACTTAGACTTTATATAGTGCCCCATAGTGCTTTACAACCCTCTCTAAGTAGTTTTACAGAGTCAGCATCTTGCCCTCTGAACAATCTGGGTCCTCATTCTACCGACCTCGGGAAGGATGGAAGGCTGAGTCAACCTTGAACCGGTCAGGATCGAACTGCCAAACTGCTGGCAGAATTGGTCTGCAATACTACATGAGCCACCCAAGCTAAATTCGTTTCTGGAAAAAGGCCTGCAAGTGGTATAAATAACAGAAAGGAAGATATGGAAGCCTCAGGCTGCTGACGTGAACGGAATGCAGTAACTCCACTTTGGGATATTCCAAGAATGAAAAATTAGAGATTGCTGGGACAAAAACGCACCTCTCAAAAATGTTGCTCGGCGATTGTCGTATGCCACCCAGAATTGCATAGTTGGCGCCTACATGTCTTTAATCTTTATTTGATTTATATACAGCCCTACTCCCGAAGGACTCAGGGCGGTGAACAGCCAAATAATAAAATACATAATACAAAATTTAAAAACAGAATAAAACCGAATTAAACAATTTGGCCCAGACCAATTTAAAACACCCCAATCATTTAAAACAGATTAAAATTTATGTATTAAAAAAGAAAAAGGGGAAAAGGTTAGGCCAGGCCCGCCTGGTGAAATAAAAAGGTCTTGAGAGCGCGGCGGAAGGTGCGCAGATCCAGGATTCTCCGTATCTCTGCGGGGAGCTCATTCCAGATAATAGGTGCCCCCATAGAGAAGGTTCTCCCTCTAGGGGCTGCCAGTCGACATTGTTTGGCTGACGGCACCCGGAGGAGCCCCTCTCTATGAGAGCGTACCGGCCGGTGGGAGGCTATTGGTGGTAGTAGGCTCCTCGTAGGTAACCCGGTCCTAAGCCATGGAGCACTCTAAAGGTGGTAACCAAAACTTTGAAGCGCACCCGGAAGACCACCGGGAGCCAGTGCAGCTCGCGCAGGAGAGGTGTTACATGGAACACCATGTCGCTCCTGTTACTACTCGCGCGGCCGCACTCTGCGCCAGTTGGATCCTCTGGGTGCTCCTCAAGGGAAGCCCCACTGATCCAAAGAAACCCAGCATACTAGATTTATTTCACAGGATCCAATCTGGGTCGGTCACCGGGACTAGAGGTTTTAGCTTTCCGAGCTTTCGGACTCATGCTGGAGCCCATCTTCAGGGAACTTCTCTCTAGCAGACGATACTGTGTGTGGTATTTATGTGGTGCCTGTTGTGTGTGGCCTTTTAGTTGCTGATTGGGATGTGGCTGGCTGGCGATTAAGATGTTGGCTGTTGTTTCCTTGTGCTGCCCAGCCTTGCCCCCCCCCTAAGTACTGGATAAGTTGCTGGTAAACCATCAGTCCTATTCACTGACACGGAGGCCATTTCCCAGGCTTCAATCACTTCCCTGGCTATTTTTGTACCTGCTCACCCAACAATCTTAGTAGCTGCAAAATGGAATGCATGTCCTTGTTTATTGCAATGATTTGTTTCTTTCATGGTTGTTTGGAGGGAGGAATGGAAAACAGTGGCAAACAGGCCCCACTTGCCACACACCTCCCCGCCCAGGAGTCTCCACGCAGCACGTTTTGGATGCCAGGTAAGTTCAGGGCCTGTGCGAAGGTTCTGGGAGGGCGAAAAAACGGGCCTACCAGAAGTATTGGAAGTCTGAAAATGGGCTATTTCTAGCCTTCAGAAGGCCTCTGGAGCCCAGGGGAGGCCGTTTTTGCCCTTCGGGGGGTTCGAAGAAAGCCTCCGGAGCCTGGGGAGGGAAAAAATGCCCCCCCCGCCATGGGGGTAGGCCACACCCCCATGGCCACGCCTGTTTTCAATCCCACCCCTGGACAAATTGATAGGAAAACTGGGGAAGAGGGTAAAGCTGGCATTTGAAATGGGGGGGGGGGGATGAAATATTGCAATATTCACTCCTCCTTTCTCCAACCTTCCCAGTCCTTTTCCTTCTCGCAAATGCTACAGATGTCCTGGAAAGCCGCTTCTCACGATGAACCCAAGCTGGCTCCGGCCGCCCCGTGGCAGCCCCCGCTTCCCAGTTCCGTCGGAAAGAAAACTGGCTCGCGTCCCGTGGATACTCACCGCCTGAGCATACGCGCTGTATGGGCTGAACGGCAAGGCGAAGGGGGGGGTGAGAATGCCAAGCTGCCCCACCATCTGCTGCACTCGTCGCAGCGTCCGCTCCTTGTCTGTGTCCGCGAACTTCACCACGAGGCTGGAAGAAGCACCCTGCTAGACAAAAATGCAAGCTTGGGGTGGGAAAAGAGAGGACAAACTGGGGCGAGAGCGGTTTAAGAAGAGGTTAGAAAACCGTTTGTCTGGAATGGTAGAGGGTCTCCTGCTTTGATTAGAAGACCTCCAAGGTTCCTTCCAACTCTCTGACTCTGTTATTTGTCTGGAATGGCATAGGGCCATGATGGTGAACCTATGGCATGGCATAGCCATATCAGTGGGCACGCGAGCTCAGCTCATGCACGCTGGCCAGCTGATTTTCGGGCCTTCTGGGCCCAGCAGAAGTAGGGAAAAAGGCTGTTTCCTGCCTCCGGAGGGCCTAGGGCAGTGATGGCTAACCTTTTTGCCATCGTGTGCCAAAAGTGGGGGTAGTGGGGGGGGGATTGTGCGCGCGCGTGCCAACACCCATAATTCAATGTGCCCCATCCCCCCACGCATGAGCGTGTGACCCCCCCCTCTCCCCCCGCTTTTGGCACGCGATGGCACGGTGGGCGTAGTAGGCCCATTTTTTTTCCTTCCCCAGACTCCAGAGCCTTTCTAGGAGCCTGGGGAGGGCAAAAACAGCCTTCCCCACTCCCCCAGAGGCCCTCTGGAAGCCCGGAAACAGCCCGTTTCCCGACTTCTAGTGGGCCTGGAAGGCCCGAAAATCAGCTGGCCAGTGCAGACATGCGTGCTGGACTGAGGTAGGGCAACGCTCGCGTGACCACAGATATGGCTCCATGTGCCACCTGTGGCACCCATGCCATAGGTTCGCCATCACGGGCCTAGGGGGTGGTGGGGAAGGCCCGTTTTTCTCTCTCGCCACTCTAGGAGTCTCTGGAGGCTGGGGATAGGAAAAATGTCACTTCCTGTCCAACTGGAAGTTGGGAAACGGACCATTTCTGGCCACCAGAGGGCCTCCAATCGGAGTGGGGAAGGCCGTTTTCACCCTCCCCAGACTCATAGGGAGGCTCCGGAGCCAGATGGGAGAGAAAAACGGGCTGACTAGGCCATCACGTGTTAGGAGCGGGGGGGGGAGGGGGCCACGTGCGCATGCACGGGGCAGATAGAATTATGGTGTGGGCACATGCTCACTCGACCTCCCTTCCCTCCTGGCACGCGTTGGCAAATAGGTTAGCAGTCACTGGCATATTTATTTATTTATTTATTTATTGGTTCGATTTATATGCCGCCCTTTTCCGGAGACTCAGGGCGGCTTACAATGCGTTATGCAATAGCCTTCATACTTTTGTATATACCTGCTTAGTAGGGCTTTCGGCCCGCCCTAAGCGGTGTTCTTTTTTTATACAAAGTCAGCCTAATGCCCCCACAATCTGGGTCCTCATTTTACCTACCTTGAAAGGTTGGAAGGCTGAGTCAACCTTGAGCCTGGTGAGATTCGAACATGCAGTAATTGCAGGCAGCTAAGTGCTATTTAACAGCGCTTTAGTCCGCTGCTCCACCAAGGCTCCATTAAGATAGGGTTTTCTGCTTCAGCAGGGGGTTGGACTAGAAGACCTCCAAGGTCCCTTCCAACTCTGTTATTCTGGGGGCCGTTCGGCTGCTCAGTTGCCACAGTACAGAAAATTCTGCAGCTGAACAGTCCTCAACTTACGACTGCGATGGGAGCCAGAATTTCCCTCGCTAAACCAGGGGGCTGTTAAATGAGTGACACCAACTTTTGCGAACATTTTGGCCACAGTTGTTAAGCAAATCACTGCAGCTGTTAAGTGAGCATGGTTGTTTGGTGCTCATCTGCAGGTCGCAAAGGGGAATCCCATAACCCCAGGACATTGCAACCGTTGTAGGTTTGAGGCTGTTGCCATGGTTCTGAATTTTGATCCTGGGGATGCTGCAGTGGTCATGTGAATAATAGTCACAAGCCACTTTTTTGTGCGGTTGTAAATTCAAACGGTCACTCAGCAAACTGCTGTAAGTCAAGGACTTCCTGGACTCACAAACTCAGGTTCAGCCCTACCCATCTTGGGTTCCCCTTTCAAATTGCCCTGCATTTTGAAACCCAGAGCAAGGAGGATTCCTATGTTGCAGTTCCCATTGCATTCAATTTCATAGTAGGATGTCCCAAAGATGCTTCTTCAGCTCTGACTGGATGGTGGGGAACGGAAGGATTTATACTCCTTGAAGACGGCTGGTCATTTGCATCCTTTGAGAGAGTCGTTGAGGCCACTTGGAGTTTAATTTGTGTCCTCAGAGTCACCTGAGTGGTGCAAAGGGGTGTGGAGCCTCCTTGGAACTGCTGAAAGGACTCTGTTGTCCTGGAGACAGATGATGTCCTATTCCTCCCACCCCCGTTGAGAGAGGGCTGTTCAATTTTGACACAGATGGCCTCTTTGACCCCTCTTTCAAACAAGAGGTCTCTCTGTCCAGGTTGTGGATTTTGCTATTCTTCAAAACAGTGGCCTTTGTCTTATTTATTTATTTATTTATTTATTTATTTATTTATTTATTTATTTATTTATTTATTTATTTATTTATTTATTTATTTATTTATTTATTTATTTATTTATTTATTTATTTATTTATTTATTTATTTATTTATTTATTATATTTGTATACCGCCCTTCTCCCGAAGGACTCAAGGCGGTGAACAGCCATGGTAAAAACAATATACAAGACAAAATTTTTAAGAAGTATTAAAAGAATTCAATCCTGGGCTGAATTTAAAACTCCCGGCTAAAACCATTTTAAAACCACTTTTAAAAACCCAATTAAAATCGTTTATCCCATCAGACCGGCTTGCTGGAATAATAGGGTCTTCAGAGCACGACGGACGGCGTGGAGGTCGGGGATCCTTCATATGTCCGGGGGCAATTCGTTCCATAGGGCAGGAGAAGGCACAGAGAAGGCTCTCCCCCTAGGGGTCGCCAGTCGACATTGTTTGGCCGACGGCACCCTGAGGAGGCCCTCTCTGTGGGAGCGTGTCGGTCGGTGGGAGGCCATCGGTGGCAGAATACGGTCCTACAGATAACCAGGTCCTAAGCCATGGAGCGCTTTAAAGGTGGTAGCCAACACCTTGAAACGCACCCGAAAGACTATCGGAAGCCAGTGCAGCTCACGCAAGAGGGGTGTTACATGGGAGCGACAAGTTGCCCCCATTATTATTCGTGCGGCCACATTCTGGACCAGTTGGAGCCTCCGGGTGCTCCTCCTTTTAAATACAGACAGACTGCTGAATCTAGTCCTGATGAGTTTGTTCTCCTATGTTGTGCCATGCATTAGTAAAGTGGTTGTTTTGTTTCCCCAATGTCAGGACAAGACTGAGAATCTCCATAGACGTGGATCCTGCTAATTTCCACTATAAATTCAGAAAAACCTCCAAGTCGCCTCAACGGGTCTCTAAAAAGGATGCAAATGACCAGCTGTCTGCAAGGAGTAGAAATCCTTTCATCCTCCACCATGCGGTCAGAGCTGAAGAAGCTTCTTGAATGAGAAGCGAAACGTCTTCAAAGAAATATCAAAAAAAGTCGAGTTGCCTCCTGAAAAAGCAGGCAACCATGACCTGGATGACTGAGAATCTCCATAGGCTTCCTCACCAGATGTTTGCCCCCCTGCTCTATTTCCATTGACCCCAGATGGGGACAGTGCTAAATGATACCCATCTGGGATCCCTGTGCGTCTTCTTGACCTGTGGCAAGATTTGGGTGTTTACTTACGGGCATGGTTTGGCTGCCGTGGAGCGCATGGATGGCTGCTTGGGCTTCGTTGTGCGAGGAGAACTTAACAAAGGCACAACCTGGAAAGGGACAGGATTAAACCAGGATTAAGGCAGGGAAGAGGCCTAGAACTAAGAAGAAATTTTCCTGACAGTGAGAACAATTGATCAGTGGAACGACTGGCCTCCAGAAGTTGTGGGTGCTCCAATATTGGAAGTTTTTAAGAAGAGATTGGACAACCATTTGTCTGAAATGCGATAGGGTTTCCTGCCTAAGCAGAGGGTTGGACTAGAACAGGATTGTCGAACTCAAGGCCTGCCGGCCGAATCCGACCCATGGGCTACTTAAATCTGGCCCGCAGTGTCACGCTGGAGACAGCGAAGGACTGGCCTGGTGTGGTCCGCCAGCAGCCTGTGGAGCTGGCAGCGGAGTCGGACAGCGAGGAGGCTGAGGAATAATATGGGCCAGTTCTGGAGGCTGTGGAAGGCCCGGATGAGGGCTCTGCATCGGAGGCAGAGATGGGGCCAGGGCCATCAAGGAATGAGGTGTGGACTTCGGAGCCTCCAGAGGCTGACAGTAGAGAGGCAGAGGAACAGAAGGAGCCTGTTCCTAGTGCATGTATGAGAAGAGCTGCCCGAAGGCAGGAGCAGCTAAAGCAGAGAGGACAACTCAGGAGTAAGGCCAAGAGATGATTGGCCCCTCCCATAAGGCTTAAAAGACCAGCAACGGCTCTTGGCCTATTTGCTGGAAAACAACGTTGAGAGAATTGCTTCTTGTTTCACTGTATTCATTTCTTGTCCGCATCTTCTGCTTCTGAACTTTTGCCAAGAAAAGCCTTTGGCAGGTTGCCTAATTATCCTAAGGTCGGCGATAAATTAAGGAATGGTGTTTTGAAGGATTTGCTTTAATTTAGTTCGGACTACGCTGAGGATGTGTTAATTCTCAGCTGTTCTAATAAAGTCAGTTTGTTTTCGAACTGTTTGTATTTAATACTAACAACTTACAAATACTAACAATTTAATACTAACAATACTAACAATACTACTAACCTGGGTCACAACACGGCCCGCTTCAATTGCTTGAAGCCCTCCCGAGCTCCATTTTCACTGCCAGAGGGTTGCAGGAGGCCGTCACAGCTGAAAAGGGAGCTCGGGAGCCCACATTCCACCCCCCCGCCCCCCCGAGGTCAAACAAAACCCTGATGTGACCCTCAATGAAATCAAGTTCTGGATTAGAAGACCTTCTGGGTCCCTTCTAACTGTCTGATTCTGTTGAATGAAGAGGGGAAAGAGAATTGCACATCTCCGTGTGTGCTTCGACTAGGCAAGAATTTTTCCCCCGGAGAAAAATTCCCTGGGGGAAAAAATGTTAGTCCTGATGATGTTACTGAGTTGGGTAAGGAAACGTTTGCAAGAAAACAAGTAAGCTCAGAGAGCCCCGAGCAACAAATATTCTCCTTTATTGATAGAATTTAGACTTATTTTCTGCCCTCTAATGCTTTACAGCCCCTCTCTCTCTTTGGAGAGTTTATAATGTAAGCATTATTTGCATATTGCCCCCAACAATCTGGGTCCTTAACTGACCTTTGCTATTTCCGTCTGGACCTCTAAGCACTGTGCATTCATCGATGACCCCGAAAGGCTCAAAGAGACAGAGAATGTCTTCTTCTGACTGCTGTTTATTCAACATGCCCACGAAGAGTTTTCGGTCTCCTAGAAGAAAAGAAAGAAAAGAAAAGACACAGAACCATCAACGTTCAGTAGGTCCCCGGAGGCTGAGAAAGGCACAAAGGGGAAAAATTCAATCCTTCAATAGGTTTAAGAGAGCCAGGTTGGTGTTAACGGTGAAGGGCTAGAAACCAGGAGATGGTGAGTTCTAGACCAGCTTGGGGCACAAAAGCCGGCTGGCTGAGTTTGGGCTAATCACCAGGAGACGGTGAGTTCTAGTCCTGCCTTAGCCATAAAAGCTGGTGGAGTGACTTTGCACCAATCACCAGGAGACGGAGAGTTCTAAGCATGCTTTAGTCATGAAAACTGGCTGGGTGACTTTGAGCTATTCAACGGGATGGTGAGTTCTAGTCCTGCCTTAGCCGTAAAGGCCAGCTGGGTGATCTTGGTCCAATCACTAGGAGATGGTGAGTTCTAGTCCTGCCTTAGTCATAAAAGCTGGTTGAATGACTTTGCACCAATCACCAGGAGTCGGTGAGTTCTAGTACCATCTTAGTCATAAAAGCTGGTTGAGTGACTTTGCACCAATCACTAGGAGATGTTGAGTTCTAGTCCCGCCGTAGCCATGAGGGCCAGCTGGTTGACTTTGGGCCAATCACCAGGAGACGGTGAGTTCTAGTCCCGCCGTAGCCATGAAGGCCAGCTGGTTGACTTTGGACCAATCACTAGGAGACGGCGAGTTCTAGTTCTGCCTTAGCCATGAAGGCCAGCTGGTTGACTTTGGGACAATCACTAGGAGACGGTGAGTTCTAGTCCTGCCTTAGCCATGAAGAACAGCTGGGTAATTTTGGGCCAATCATCAGGGGACTCTGAGTTCTAATCTCACGTTAGGCATGAAAGCCAGCTGGGTGATTTTGGGCCAGTCCCTCTTTCTCAATCCAACCTACCTCTCAAGGGTGTTGGTGTGGGAAAAATAGAAGGAAGAAAGAAGTATTAGCTATGTTAGCTGCCTGGAGTTATTTATCAAAAAAATAAAAGCAGGAAACAAATAAAAAAAAATAAAAATAAAAGCATGTTGCAAGGCAGTGATCTATCTTGTAGTATGGAATAAATACTGGTTCCCCCCCGCCCCCGCCCCCGCCCCCGGAAGAATTTATAGTGGAAATTAGCAGGTCCATGTCTATGGAGATTCCCAATCTTGTCCTGATGGGTACATTGGGGAAACAAAACAACCACTTCATCAATGCATGGCACAACATAGGAGAACAAACCCATCTGGATAAGATTGAGCAGTCCATCTGCATTTAAAAGACAAAGGCCACTCTTTTAAAGAATAGCAAAGTCCACATTCTGGACGGAGAGGATCGCTGGTTTGAAAGAGAGGTCAAAGAGGCCATTATGTCAAAGTTGATGCGTCTGTTGTGGCCCCGTCCTCTGAGCCTATCCCATTGGAGGAAGGAAGCTCTGAGCAGGAGGAAGAGGAGCCAGCCAGATCTCCCAGCCCCCCCCTCTGGCACCGTCTCAGGTGCCAGCTGAAAGAGAGCCAAGTAGTGGGGAAACAGGTGTCTCAGATGAGAGTGAGGGAGAGACGTCATTCCTGGACGCACGCCAAAGAAGGCGAGAGAAAAGATTACTGCAGCTGCGGCGTATGAGGAAATAGACCTGAGTCACTGATTGGAGTCACAGGATCGGTGAGTCACTGGACCACACCCAGAAGCCTATCTATATAAGTCAGGACAGTGGGTCAAGAAGTTTGTGACGAACAAAGCGAAACAAACATAGCAACCTCATAGTCTTGGAAGCTAGATGAACGGCAAAGCTACGTAGGTGATTTTCTTGTTTGTGTAAACTAATAAAGTCCTTGGCAGACGGTGTGCATATCGCTGCCAAGGTTGAGATAAGAACTGTGGAGTGTGCCAAGTGATTCTTAACCCTCGGCTGGCTGTGCTTTTGTGGGTCTCTGAAGGGGGGGGACAGATCAGCGTCCTCTTTCAACATAGGGGGAGGGATACCACATCGCCTATCTCTAGTCTACAACGGTGTCTTTTCAACAGTTCCAAGAAGGCTCCACACCCATTTGCACCACTCAGGTGACCCTGAGGACACAGAGCAACCTCCAAGTGGCCTCAACGATTCTCTAAAAGGATGCAAATGACCAGTTGTCTGCAAGGACATTTCCATTCCCCACCATCCAGTCAGAGCTAAAGAAGCTTCTTGGAGGAGAAGCAAAACATCTTCAAAGAAAAAACAGGAAGTCCAGTTGCCTTTTGAAAAAGCACCTTTGGGACAGCTAAAGGTCCTTAGGCATGTGACGGGCCACATAAGAAGGGGTCAGAGCTGTAATCACCGGCTGTGTGGATTTTTTGATCTTCCCTTGCAAACACTCCTGTCTGAATCTCCCACTTTAACGTGGATTTGGATTCTCAGATTACAGGTAGTCCTCAATTTGAGCCGAGGTGGCGCAGTGGTTAGAGTGCTGTACTGCAGCTACTTCAGTTGACTGCTAGTTCAGCAGATCAAATCTCACCGGCTCAAGGTTGACTCAGCCTTCCATCCTTCTGAGGTGGGTAAAATGAGGAGCCAGATTGTTGGGGGCAATATGCTATTTAGTATACTATCGATTGTTGTAAGCCGCCCAGAGTCCTCGGAGAGTGGGCAGCATAGAAATATGATTAATAAAAATAAATAGATTTACAACAGTTCGTTTAGTGACCGCTCATGGTTACAATGGCACTGAAAAAAGTGACTTATGGCCGTTTTTCACACTTACGACCGCTGCAGCATCCCCGTGATCATGTGATCAAAATTCAGATACTTGGCAATTGACTCATATTTACGACAGGTTGCATTGTCCCAGAGTCACATGATCCCCTTTTGCGAGCTTCTGACAAGCAAAAGTCAAGAGGGAAGGAAGCCTGATTTACTTAACAACCGGGTCACTCACTTATCCATTGCAGTGATTCACTTAACAACTGAGGCAAGAAAGGTCGTAATATGGGTCAACAAAAAAATCCCTCAACAAACATCTCCCTTAACAACCAAAATGTTGGGCTCAACTGTGGTCATAAGTCAAGGATGACCTATACTGACTTAACAACTGCAGTGATTCACTTAATAACGGTGGCAAGAAGAGTCGTAAAATGGGGTAAAATCTTGCTTAACAACTGTCTCACCCAGCAATGGACACTGTGGGTTCAACGATGTTCGTAAATTGAGGACTCTCTGTTTAAGCAGGTTTGAGAAAGGGAATTTTGTCCATTTTTGCTTAATTTAAGGCAGGGGTCTCCAACCTTGGCAACTTTAAGCCTGGCGGACTTCAACTCCCAGAATTCTGGGAGTTGAAGTCCGCCAGGCTTAAAGTTGCCAAGATTGGAGACCCTTGATTTAAGGTACACATTTTTCCCTGTGATGGTTAAATGTTTGTAAAAGCCGAGCCACCTGATCAATCTTCTTGGTGTCGTATTAATAAAGAGACTTCTGTATTTCCAACCCCTTCGGATTTCTGCTTTTGACTTTGCTAACAAGGAGCTCTGAGTGTTACTCGTGGCAAGATCGAAGGCCATTGTTCAAGGCACGTGAGCGCTCTCACAAGGGAGGCCAAGCTTTTTGCCAACCGAGGGGTCATCGGAATGCGGAAGGATGAAGTGTGAAATGTCACTTCCCCAAAAGGAGCTCTCCGAGGGCCCTGGGTGCCGAGATTGTGCAAAGCCATCGGGGAGCCTCTCTAAATGGCTTCATGAGAAGCCTCCTTATTGTAAACGACAGGATCAGGAGGATTTGCTCCAAAGGGAAAGTAATGCAACCTGACAAGTCTCAGAAGCCATTGATGGATAGCGTTATGCGCTGGAGAATACAATCGTCTGGGGAAAAAACTTTCTCAGGGAAGATTACAAATGCAAAAAGAGAGAGAGAGAAAGAAAAGAAATAAAAAAGGAAGGAAGAAAGGAAGGAAGGAGGGAGAAGGAGAAGGGAAGGCAGGAAGGCAGGAGAAAGAAGGGAGAAAAAGAAAGAAGGAAAGAAAGGAAGGAAGGAGAAAGAAAGAAAGAAAGAAAGAAAGGAGGGAGGGAAGGAAGAAAGGAGAAAAAAGGAAGGGGGGAGAGAAAGAACAAAAGAAAAAGAAAGAAAGAAAGAAGGGAGGGAGGGAGGGAGGGGAGGAGGAAGGAAGAACGGAAGGAAGGAAAGAAAGAAAGAAAGTAGGGGGAGGAGGGAGGGAGGGAAGGAGGGAAGGAGGAAGGAGAAAGAAGGAAGGAGAGAGAGAGAAAGAAAGAAAAAGAAGGAAGGAGGGAGGGAGGGAAGGAGGGAAGGAAGAACAAGGAGGGGGAAGGAAGGAGAAGGAAGGAAGGGGAGAGAGAGAGAAAGGAAGGAAGGAGGGAAGAAAGGAAGGAAAGAGAAAGGAAGGGAGGAAGAAAAGAGAAAGAAGGAAAGGGAGAGAAAGAAAGAAATAAGAAAGAAGCGAGGAAGAAGGGAGGGAAGGAAGGATGGAAGGAGGAAGGAAGAAGGGAAGAAAGAAAAGAGAAAGAAGGAAGGGGGTGGGAGAAGGAAAGAAAGAAAGAAGGAAGGGGGAGAGAGAGAAAGAAAGAAAAGGAAGGAGGGAGGGAGGGAAAGAGTGAGGGAGGGAAGAAGGAGAGGGGAAGGAAGGAAGGAGAAAGAAGGAAGGGAGAAAGAAAGAAAGAAGAAAGGAGGGAGGGACGGAAGAAAGAAGGAAGAAAGAAGGAAGGGGGGAAGAGAGACAAAGAGAAAGAAAGGAAAGGAAAGAAGGAAGGAAGGATGGAAGGAGGAAGGAAGGAAGAAGAAGGGAAGGAAGGACGGAGAAAGAAGGAAGGGGGAGAGAGAGAAAGAAGGAAGGAAAAAAAGAAGGAGGGAGGGAAGGACGAAGGAAGGAAGAAGGGAAGGAAGGAAGGAGAAAGAAGGAAGGGGGGAGAGAGAGAGAAGGAAAGAAAGAGAAAAAGAAAGAAAGAAAGAAAAAGAAAGAAAGAAAGAAAGGCTTCATGGTAAATTTTGGGGGGGGGGTGTGGAATAGATTGAGTAATTTGTTCCCCCTGGATCTTTTTAGTCTAGTGGCACTGATAACGTTTGGCTAATGGAACCAGGATGGTCAAAGGACACCAAGGACCCATCATTGACTTTCCTGTTTGAGGTTTTAAATGGTCGCGGTTCCTGCCTGTCAAATACACAGGAAATCACCTAATTTCAATCCTTCTACCACGGCAGAGCACCTCCAAGGCAGCTTGGCACTTTTACCTGTGAACAAGGAAGAATCAGACCAACTTTGGTTTATAGTGGTTTAGGTGCAGGCTTAGAAACCAGGTGTCTGTAAGTTCTAGCCCTGCCATAGGCTGGAAAGCCATCTTCACGCAGATGGGGACAATCACCAGGAGACGGTGAGTTCTAGTTCCGCCTTAGTCATGGAAGCTGGCTGGGTGATCAACCCGATCGTTGGGAATGAATTTCCTTTCCAAATCTGCTTTTCTACACTTGAATTTTCTTAGTCTTAGTATCAATTAGGAGGTGGCTGGAGAAGAACTCACAGCTGAATCTATGAAGATCTCTGTTCGGAATTGTTGGTTGCTAAATCAAGAAAATGCTGTCCTCCACTCGGCTCTTTTCTTGCAGGCATTTTATGACCCAATGAGAGTGCCAAGCGCTGATGATGTTACCTAGTTGGGTCGTGAAACGTCTGCAAAAAAGCAGCCAAACTCTGCAGTTCGACTCCAAGCTGCAAATATTCTCTGCTGTTTGAGATCAAGATGAGATGCGGCTTATAGGATTCTCCAGCCTGGATTTCACAGGGAGCTGTCCATAGTGCTAAATTGGATCTGTTCATTTCTTCCCCAACTCCAATGTCCTCCTCCTCCCTCTCTTTCTCTTCCTCCTCCTACACTTTCTCTTTCTCCTCCTCCTCTTTCTCCTCTCTCTCCTCCTCCCTCTCCCACTCTTTCTCTTCCTCCTCCTCTTTCTCTTCCCCCTCCTCTTTCTCTTTCTCCTCCTCCTCTTTCTCTTTCTCCTTATCCTCCCCTCCTCCTCTTCCTCCTACTACTACACTTTCTCATCCTCCTCCCCTTTCTCCTCTCCCTCCTTCTCCCTCTCTTTCTCTTTCTCCTCCTCCTTCTCCTCCTCTTCCTCCTCCTCCTCTTTCTTTCTCCTTTTCCTCCCCCTCCTCCTCTTCCTCCTCCTCCTCCTACACTTTCTCACCCTCCTCCTCTTTCTCCTCTCCTCTCCCTCCTCCTCCTCCTCCCCCTCCCTCTCTTTCTCTTTCTCCTCCCCTACACTTTCTCTTCCTCCTCCTTCTCCTCCTCTTCCTCCTCCTCCTCTTTCTCTTTCTCCTTTTCCTCCCCTCCTCCTCTTCCTCCTACTTTCTCATCCTCTTCCTCTCCCTCCTTCTCCTTCTCCTCCTCTTCTTCTTTCCTCCCCTTCCCCCTCCCTTTCCCTCCTCCTCCTTCTTACTCCTTCTCCTCCTCCTTCTCTTTCTCCTCTTCCTCCTCTCCCATCACCTTCTTTCTCCTCCTCTTCCTCTTCTCCTCCCCCTCCCCCTCCCTCTCCCTCCTCCTCCTTCTCTTTCTCCTCCTCCTCCTCCTCCTCTCACTCCCCCTCCTTCTTCTCTTTCTTCTCCTCTTCTTCTTCCTCTTCCTCCTCTGTCATCTTACCTCTCATCTCCCCCCCCCTCCTCCTCTCCTCCCCACAAATCCTGCAAGAAAACAACCAAGCTCAGTGACCATCAGGGATGCCTCATTTCAACCCTGAGAGGCAAACATTCTGCTTTATTGAAAGTAGATTAGAAACCAGGTCTCCCCTGTCTGAATCTAACAACAATCCTATAAGGTAGGCTGAGGAGGGAAGGAACTGAAGCTTCTCGTTTTCTGGATGAAAAAATTCAGCGAGAGGTCTCTTCTCACAAGCGGAGTTTTTGCGGCCTCTCTTGATGGAGATAAAAGTTCAAAATTATGATCATGGCTGGCGAAAAACAAAACAAAACCCAGAAGTATTGTGGTTTTATTTTGCGATGCAAACAGAAACCACCTCCATAAGAAAATAATGATTCTGGCACCCAGAGTCCTTTAGATGTCCCCAGACCTTGCTTGGTTTCCTTGTCTGGCTAATTTTATTAAAAGTGTGAAGATCGTAAGGAAGCTGACACGCAACTTTGATCTTTTTTTCTTTTTCTTTTAGAATAACAGAGTTGGAAGGGACCTTGGAGGTCTTCTAGTCCAACCCCCTGCCCAGGCAGGAAACCCTATATTACTTCAGAAAAATGGTTCTCCAACATCTTCTTAAAAACTTCCAGTGTTGGAGCAATCATAACTTCTGGAGGCAAGTTGTTCCATTGATTAATTGTTCTGTCAGGAAATTCCTCCTTAGTTCTAGGTTATTATTATTATTATTTATTATTTATTAGATTTGTACACCGCCCTTCTCCTTGCGGACTCAGGGCGGTGAACAGCCAGAAATAAAAAGCAAGCTACACAAAAGTTAAAATTTTAAAAACAACTAATATGAATTTGGCCGATAATTAAAACAATTCAATTTAAAATTCATATCAAAAATTCTAAAAATTCTAAAAAAATTTACAGGGATCAGGCCAAGCCAGCAAGCTGAAAAAAGTACGTTTTTAAGGCCCGATGAAAAGTCCGGAGGTCAGAGATCATTTGCAACTCTGGAGGAAGATCATTCCAGAGGGTGGGAGCTACCACAGAGAAGGCTCTCCCCCTGGGGGTCGCCAGCCGACATTGTCTGGCTGATGGCACCCTGAGGAGGCCCTCTCTGTGGGAGCGAACCGGCCGGTGGGAGGCAATTAGTGGCAGAAGGCAGTCCCGTAAGTACCCTGGTCCTAAGCCATGGAGCGCTTTAAAGGTGATTGCCAACACCTTGAAACGCACCCGGAAGTCCACCGGCAACCAATGCAGCTCGGACAGGAGAGGTGTCACATGGGACCTGCCAAACCAACATTCAACCGTGTTTTTTTGAATAAACCACCTTTGGTGGCTTCAAACTGACCAGATTCAGAGGTGGGATTCAACTGGTTCTGTCCACTCCCAGGCAAACCAGTAGTAACAACTGTAGGAGGCTCACATTTGCAAACTGGTAGGGAAGGTGAGTGAATCCCAACTCTGACCAGATTCATTACAAAACTTGGTTTACACATCGGAACACCTGGGTTTATGCGGACAAATATGCATCCAATATTTATTGGATATTTTCCAATATTATTTCTATTTCTATTTCTATTTCTATTTCTATTTCTATTTCTATTTCTATTTCTATTTCTATTTCTATTTCTATTTCTACTTCTACTTCTACTTCTACTTCTACTTCTATTTCTTTCTATTTCTACTTCTACTTCTACTTCTACTTCTATTTCTATTTCTATTTCTATTTCTATTTCTATTTCTATTTCTACTTCTATTTGTATTATTTCAGTTCATTTTATTTTATTTTATTTTATTGGAAATCCTTGACTTACGGCAATTCCTTAGTGACCGTTCAAAGTTACAACGGCACTGAAAAAAGTGATTTATGACCATTTTTCACACTTACGACCACTGTAGCATCTCCGTGGTCACATGATCAAAATTTGGGCATTTGGCAACTGACTCTCATTCATGACGGTCGCAGTGTCCCCCTAAGGGTCACGTGATCCCCTTTTTGTGACCTTCTAACAGGCAAAGTCAAGGGGGGGAAGCCAGATTCATTTAACAACCTTGTTACTAACTTAACAACTGCAGTGATCCGCTTAACAACGGTGGCAAGAAAGGTTGTAAAATGGGGGAAAAACTCACTGAACAAATGTTTCGCTTAGCAATGGAAATTTTGGGCCCAATTGTGGCTCAGATAACTCAAGGACTACTTATATTTTATTTTATTTATTTACGGGTTGCCCATCTCACTGTCCAGCAATTTTGGCTTAGCCTGCCACGTCCCTCTTTCCCTCTGCCCTTCCCGTCAATGACTAGATTTCAATTCGAGATCTCTTTGGATCTAATCTGCCCACTTCTATTCATTCTATCTTGGCCCGACCCAAATCCTTTCACTTTATATTACATTTCAGTCTCTTGCATGCCCCAGTAGGTGCCTGAACTTTGCAAATCAGAGTTTAGGAGACCTGACAGAAGAGATATATATATATATATATTTCCAATAGACTGATCCGACAAAAATAAGGCGAGATGACAACTACCTCCACGGCTCTCGCTGTCCGCAGGCTTCACCTGGATTGGCCGGGCCATCTGCAGAGAAATGGCAAAGGTTAGATTAATGTTTTTGTGCATTTTGCAACCCTACAGAAAGGCTAAGCAAGCGATTTTCGTGAGAAGGATAGCATTCGTGAGACGGATAGGAGCAGCAATTGCGGCCTGAAACAAAATGCGATGGTTAGAATTTCCAGAATATTTCCAGGCTTCTAGACCAGGGGTGGGGCTGCTGGGGGTTGGCAGGGGTTTGGGAGAACCTCTAGCTAAGATTCTGTGCAGGTTGGAGAACCCCCAAATCCCACTCCTGGCTGGCCCCGCCCACCACTCCCCTCCCCTCCCCTCCCCTCCCAGAAGTCTTCAGGCAGCCCATTTTGGATACAGGTAAGTGCGGGCGTGCACGGAGGCTTGGATAGGGTGAAAAAAGGGCCTACTAGAAGTTTGAGAAGGCTGGAAACAGGCCCGTTTCCAGCCTCCAGAGGGCCTCTGGAGCCTGGGGAGGCCGTTTTCGCCCTCCCAGAGGCTTGAGGAAAGCCTGGGGAGCCTGGGGAGGGCAAAAACACCCCCCCCCACTACTGCTGTGGTGCAGGAGGCTGACTAGGCCACATCCACCATGGCCACGCCCACCCAACAACCAGGCAAAGAACCCCTTGCTAAAATTTTTGAAGCCCACGCCTGTTCTAGACTGCCCCATTGCAGGATACTCCGTTCCACACACCCCGTCTTGTTCCCTCCATTTATTACAGCTGCCACAAAGAAGAGGGAAGATAAAGGGGGATAGGGCAAGCCACTTCTACCGAAGTACCCGCTAGCCTGGTAACAAAACGTTCAAGCTGGGAACAGAATGGCAAGCTCG
This sequence comes from Coluber constrictor foxii, assembly GCA_038048745.1. Classification (NCBI taxonomy): domain Eukaryota; kingdom Metazoa; phylum Chordata; class Lepidosauria; order Squamata; family Colubridae; genus Coluber; species Coluber constrictor. The sequence continues at coordinate 21,967,335 of CM075958.1, read as the reverse complement.
GAAAGCAAACCATTGCCAAAAATAAGGAGAAATTTCCTGACGGCAAGAACAATTAATCAGTGGAACGCCTTGCTTCAGAAGTTGTGAATGCTCCAACACTGGAAACTTTTAAGAAGATACTGGACAGCCATTTGTCTGAAACGGCATAAGGGTCTCCTGCTTCAGCAGGGGGTTGGACTAGAAGACCTCCAAGGGTCCCTTCCAGTTTTGTTATTCTGTTACTTATTTATTCGATTGATCTAGCACGATACATCTATCTCTTCAAACCCTAAACTTGAAAACCCTGGCACCAAAATTAAGCTTCCGCCACCTGCAATTGACTCGACGCTAAGAAAGCTGAGTTTTGTAAGCTGGCCTATGATTATACCAAGGGTGATTTGATTTGATTTGATTTGAATGGAGTTTAGCATACGCAATCCTGTGTTTTCGCAATAGCCACACAACGCTATGCCTTTAGCATTCCTTCCTTGGGTTCTGCACCCCAACAAGACAGACACAGACTTCAGGGGATAATTAGAGCTGCAGAAAAAAACAATGGCTACCAACCTGCCTTCCACTGAGGACTTGTATACTGCACGAGTCAAAAGAGGACTGGGAAAATATTTACGGACCCTTCGCATCCTGGACATAAACTGTTTCAACTCCTACCCTCAAAATGATGCTATAGAGCACTGCACACCAGAACAACTAGATGAAAGAACAGTTTTTTCCTCAATGCCATCACTCTGCTAAACAAATAATTCCCTCAATACTGTCAAACTATTTACTAAATCTGCACTATTATTAATCTTCTCATCGTTCCTATTACCCATCTCCTCCCACTTATGATTGTATGACTGTAACCTTGTTGCTGGTATCCTTAAGATTTATACTGACTGTTTCCCTATGACTATCATTAAGTGTTGTACCTTATGATTCTTGACGAATGTATCTTTTCTTTTCGAGAGCATATGCACCAAGACAAATTCCTTGTGTGTCCAATCACACTTGGCCAATAAAGAATTCTATTCTATTCTATTCTATTCTATTCTATTCTATTCTATTCTATTCTATTCTATTCTATTCTATTCTATTCTATTCTACTCTACTCTACTCTACTCTACTCCACTCCACTCCACTCCACTCCACTCCACTCCACTCCACTCCACTCCACTCCACTCCACTCCACTCCACTCTACTTCTATTCTATTCTATTCTATTCTATTCTATTCTATTCTATTCTATTCTATTCTATTCTATTCTATTCTATTCTATTCTATTCTATTCTATTCTATTCTATTCTATTCTCTATATAATTTTTGATTTGCTTGCTAGCCTGGTCATTGTCAAAAGAACATCTTCCTTAACTGGGTGAAGGATCTTGCCATACAATCTGGATTTCACTTATTTTTCACCTTTTATGAAATTAAATTAAGAGGGAGGGAGGGGGGAGGGAAGGAAGGAAGGAAAAGGGTAGGGATATGAGGAGTAAGGGTGGTGGGAGGAGGAGAAGGAAGGAGGAGGAGGGGAAGAGGGGAAGGAGGAGGAAGAAGGAAGGAAGGAAGGAAAGGGGGGGAGATAGGAGGGGTAAGGGTGGGGGGAAGGAGAAGGAAGGAGGAAGAGGGGAAGAAGGAAGGAAGGAAGGAAGGAAGGAAGGAAGGAAGGAAGGAAGGAAGGAAGGAAGGAAGGAAGGGTCAAAGAAATTTTGTTGTGACTTAACGGTACACCTTCTCCTTTGGAACAAACATTTTACTGGAGGGAGGAAAAAAGGTATTTAGCATTCATGTACAATCCAGGAATTTGGAGGTGGCAGAATCATTCTCGGCCATATTAAATTTTAAAATTGGGCAATCGGACCACGCGCTAGGAAAAGTCAAGCCGTTCTGTCCAGGTGTCATATATGTGTTTTTAAAAGACAAACAGAACTCTTGTTGATCCCCACTCCTTGGGGAGTTGAAAATGCAAATGATCTTGAAGCCGTAGGGCTAAAAGTCGAGACGTGCAAGGGAAAAAAGCAGGATGAGTGACAACACAGGCGGCAATCAGCCTTGGAATAGACAATGAAGCTATTGAAGTGGTTAGAGAGCTTCTGTCTTTGAGGGTCAACCAACAACAGTAAAAGGACCAGCTGTCAAGAAATATGGAACAGAATAACAAGAGTTGGAAGGGACCTTGGAGGTCTTCTAGTCCAACCCCCTGCTTAGGCAGGAAACCCTACACCACTTCAGACAAATGGTTACCCAACATCTTCTTAAAAGCTTCCAGTGTTGGAGCATTCACAACTTCTGGTGGCAAGTTGTTCCATGGATTAATTGTTCTCACTGTCAGGAAATTTCTCCTTAGTTCTCACTTGCTTCTCTCCTTGATTAGTTTCCACCCATTGCTTCTTGTCCTGCCCTCAGGGGCTTTGAAGACTAGCTTGACTCCCTCGTCTTTGTGGCAGCCCCCTCAAATATTATACGACTGCTATCATGTCACCTCTAGTCCAATGGTGGGTTTCAAATATTTTTACTACTGGTTCTGTGGGTGTGGCTTGGTGGGCGTGGCAGGGGAAGGATACTGTAAAATCTCCATTCCCTCCCACTCCAGGAGAAGGTTACTGCAAAATCCCCATTTCCTCCCAATCAGCTGGGACTTGGGAGGCAGAGAATAGATGGGGGTGGGGCCAGTCAGAATTTTTACTACCGGTTCTCCGAACTACTCAAAAGTTCCGCTACCTGTTCTCCAGAACTGGTTCAGAACCTGCTGAAATCCTTAGTCTTTCTTTTCATTAGACTAGACATACTCAATTTCTGCAACCGTTCTTGATATAGTTTAGCTTTTGGCCCCCTAATCATCTTCGTTGCTCTTCCTTGCATTCTTTCTAGAGTCTCAACATCTTTTTGATATCATGGCGACCATATTTGAAGAAAGATAGAAACGTTATGGATGATTTTGAACGTTGGTGTTAGAGGGGGATGGGAAACCAATGAAGCAACACGGCAGTCAAAGAGAGGAATACATTCCAAACGTATGGAACGTTTCTCAAGGCTGTCTCCCAGGGTTACCCACAGCGGCCCGGAGGGGAACGATCTCTACAACCCACAAAATTGCTTCGTTAGTGAATGTGATTGATGACACACCCTGGGGGAAGGGTGGAAACAGGGTCATGATTAGGGCCGTAAATTACATGGGGTCAGAGTTGGCTTCATTTGAGTACTGCTGACATGGAGCTCCTAATAAATAACTGGATTTCTTTCGAAGCTTGGCTCGAGGCTCATGATTTAATTAGGGCATCCGTAGGAACCGTGACAGCTACTTCTTGACACATGATTTGAAGTCCCTGATCTCTTGAGGAGGCTCTGATCCTGGGGAAAATGGAAGGAAAGAGAAGAAGAGGGGCCAGCAGCAGCAAGAGAGATGGTCCCAGTCCCAGCAGTGATGGGTTCATGGTTGGATCAAACTGAAGGTCTATCTAGTTAAGAGTTGGCACCAACTCAACGGTCCATCATAAATCCAGACAAAACTCCCACTGTCCTCAAGCAATATCAAACTTGGGCCTACCAAGGAAGGCAAATTTAGGAGTTTTCAAACTACAGCACCTATTGTCCCTAGTCCTATCAGCCCGATGAGAATTGTAGTCCTAAACTTCCGTCTACACACAAACTTTCTTTTAAGGATTTCAATTCTACACTCAGAGAGGAGATTGCGTGGTCGCACAACTCCCCCACATCTCTTGGTGTGCAAGGAAACATTGCCACCTGTTCTGACCCAGAAGGGAGGGTGGGGGGGCTGCTTAGCCAAATTAAAACAACCCCCCCTCCCCAATTGCCAAGGCATTTGGAGGAGAGCTTTGAGAATCGAGATGGGCAAAAGTTGAAAGGCCATTTGGTCAGTTTCTGTCCATTACAATATTTCCTGGCTCTGTAGATGCTGAAGTTGTTGATTTGCACCAGTTAGACTACTACAGCTGGCTATATGAGGGGGCTGTCCAGAAGGACATCTGAAAATTGCAGCTGGGACAGAATGTGGTTTCTTGTTTGCTGGGTGATTTTTGCTGTCTTGGGAGAAACCCCTCAGACCAGGGATGGACAATGGCGGCCCCTTCATGATCTGTGGACTTCAACTCCCAGAATTCCTGGCTCAGGAATTCTGGGAGTTGAAGTCCACAGGTCATGAAGGGGCCACAGTTCCCCACCCATGCTTCAGAGAATTCAGAGGCTTTTTACTGTGGTGACCCCATTATAAAACAGCGTTTCCTCCAAGCCAGCTTGTTTTCATTGTGGGGACTGGCATTGGGGCTTATGAAGCTTTAATTTGAATTTAATTGACCGTTCAGGTCAATCTTCCTCAATCTCCACCACTCTAAAATGGGTGGACTTCAACTCCCAGAATTCCCCAGCCAGCCTACTTCAAGAGATGCATGGAATTCAACTCCCAGAATCCACTAGGCAGCATGCTTTAAGCACTGGTGAAATCCAAATTTTTTTTACTACCGGTTCTGTGGGCGTGGCTTGGTGGGCATGGCAGGGGAAGGATACTGCAAAATCCCCATTTCCTGGGGGGAAGATACTGCAAAATCTCCATTCCCACCCCATTCCTGGGGGAAGAATACTGCAAAATCCCCATTCCCTCCCCACTTCTGAGGGAAGGATACTGCAAAATCCCCATTCCCTCCCCACTCCTGGGGGAAGAATACTGCAAAATCCCCATTCCCTCCCCACTTCTGAGGGAAGGATACTGCAAAATCTCCATTCCCATCCCACTCTGGAGCCAGCCAGAGGTGGTATTTGCCGGTTCTCTGAACTACTCAAAATTTCCGTTACCGGTTCTCCAGAACCTGTCAGAACCTGATGGATTCTACCCCTGGCTTTGGGGACTTCAACTCCCAGAATTCCTCCAGTTGGGAGGATTCTGGGAGTTAAAAGTCCACCCATCTTAAAGCAGCTTAAAGAGATTGAGAAACAATAGTTGAGGTTGTTATTATAATACAACTCTTGGAGACATCCTTAATACAGGTGCTCCACGACTTACAACAGCTCGTTTAGTGACCGTTCAAAGTTACAACGGCATTGGAAACAGTGACTTATGACCATTTTTCACAGTTACAACCATTGCAGTGTCCCCATGGCCACGTGATCAAAATTCAGATGCTTGGCAACTGACTCATATTTATGACCGTTGCTGTGTCCCAAAGTTATGTGATCCCAAAGTTTTGCGACCTTCTCACAAGCAAAGTCAATGGGGAAGCCAGACTCACTTAACAACCAGGTTACCAACTTATCAACTGCAGTGATTCACTTAACAACTGAGGTCGTAAAATGGGGGAAAACTCACTTAACAAATGTCTCCCTTAACAACAGAAATTTTGCGCTCAATTGTGGTCGTAAGTCGAGGACTACTTGCATTTATGACGGTTGCAGTGTCCCAAGGTTACGTGATCCCCTTTTGAGACTTTCTGACAAGCAATCCACGGGAAAGCCCGATTCACTCAAACAATCATGTCACTGACTTAATAACTGCAGCGATTCACTTAACAACTTTGGCAAGAAAGCTCATCAAATGTGGCAAAATTCACTTAACAAATGTCTCAGTTAGCAACAGCTGCAATAGTAAATCAAGGATTACCTATAATGGGGTTTTCTGCAGAGAGTTAAGTGAATCAGGCCACCTCCAAATCTTTGCAATCAATCAATCCATCCATCCATCCATCCATCCATCAATCAATCTGTTTGCAATGGCTTAGGCTTCCCGCCTCTGCCTATTTGGGCATGTTAAGGCTTTCCCTGGTTTTGTTTGACGCATGCATCTGTTTGTGGGTGCCACTCTGCACTCTTGACATACACAAACCAACCATTTACGCACACTGGTCCCTGGGATGTCTCTAGTGTCTAAGGAGCTGGATAGACATCCTTAATAATGATGGCATTTTCGGCTATTATCCCCAAAAGAAAATGAAAAGAGGCATTTTTTCCAGGGACAAAATGGGGTGAGTGAGTAAGAGGGAGCTCCTTAAAGAGAAACCAATGGTAATAATGTCTTTCTTTCTTTCTTTCTTTCTTTCTTTCTTTCTTTCTTTCTTTCTTTCTTTCTTTCTTTCTTTCCTTCCTTCCTTCCTTCCTTCCTTCCTTCCTTCCTTCCTTCCTTCCTTCCTTCCTTCCTTCCTTCTTTCTTTCTTTCTTTCTTTCTTTCTTTCTCTCTCTCCTTCCTTCCTCTCTCTTTCTCTCTCTCTCCTTTCTTTCCCTCTTTCTTTTTCTTTCTCTCTCTTCCTTCTTTCTTTCTTTCTCTCTCTCCCCTTCCTTCCTTCCTCTCTCCCTTTCCCTTTCTTCCTCTCTCTCTCTTTCTTTCTTCCTCCTTTCTCTCTCTCCTCTTTCTCTCTTTCTTTTTATTTCTTTCTTTCTTTCTCTTTTCCTCTTTCTTTTTTTCTCTCTTCCCTTCCTTTCTTCCTCTCTCTGTCTCTTTCTCCTTCTTTCTCTCTCTTCCTTCCTTTCTTCTTTTTACCTTTCTCTTCCTTCCTTCCTTCTTTCCCTTCCCTTCCTTCCTTCCTCCCGTCTCTCTCTCTTTCTTTATTTCTTTCTTTCCCTCTCTCTCTCTCTTCCTTCCTTCCTTCCTTCCTTCCTTCCTTCCTTCCTTCCTTCCTTCCTTCCTTCCTTCCTTCCTTCCTTCCTTTCTTTTTCTTTCTTTCTTTCTTTTCCATTAATGATACAGTGCATGTACCTCCTTGGTTGGAGGCAAAATGACTCCTTCAGGGCCTTTCCATCCTTTCCTCTTTCCCTCAAAATTGCTGGGCTTCTCCACCCCCCCACCTCCACCCCAAAAAAACCCACATCTCTTTAAGAAAGCCTCACTTTCTGTGTCTTCAAAACCCCAAAAAGAGAAACGGTTACCGTAGCAACAGCTATGCACCACACGGGGCCTGACATTTGTGGGTTGCCGTGGCAACTGGATTTTCTTGGGGAGGGGGGAGCTTTTCTCTCTCGAGAGGTAAGGGGGTGTGATGGGGACGGGTGGGGAAGGGTGAATGAGGGGGTCGCAGACTCAGATTTGATTCAGGACAATATCGGTTTGCAAATCCCCTTCTCCGTTTTCAATTTCCGATTTTTGGTTCCAAAAGTGGTTTTGTCGGGTTGGATTGCAAGATTTACACACATCTAATCAAACAATCCACAGATTGCCTGTAGCACATGTAAAAATTGTGCGTCCTCACTATGGCAGCCTTCGAAGGCTCTAGACTAAAGATAGCTCTCGATTTACGGCAATACACACCAGCGTTTCCATTGCTAAGAGGTCATTAAGGGAATCCTATGAGACTTTATGACTTTTTGGCCGCAGTCGCTAAATGAATCGCTGCAGCCGTTAAGCAAATCATGTGGACGTGAAGCAAAACTTTGTTTGTTGGAAGCAGCTGGGAAAGTCGCAGATGGGGATCACATGACTCCAGGATACGGCGACTGTCATAAATACATGCCACTTGCCATGGGCCTGAATTTTGATCACGTGACAGTGGGGATGCTGCAATAGGTATCAGTTGTAAGGACCAGTTGTAAGTCACTTTTTTCAGTGCTATAGTAACTTCAAATGGTCACTAAATGTATGGTCGTAAGTCGAGGACTACCTGTATAACATCCATCACTCTTGCCCAGTGTCCAGGTGATGGGGACGAAGGCCCAAAGATGTATGGATGTCAGGACGGGCAAAGCTGATCATTACTTGCACAGTCTGATTAGGTTTTGGCCAGGATGAGTTATTTTAAGTAAATGAATTTCTCCAAGGCTGAAATAGATTCCCGGATGGGACACCACCAGGAGATCCAAGAGTCTGGAAACTGGTAACAAGAAAAAGAGCTCAGAAAGCAGAAGAAAACTACTTCTCTAAATCCAGAGTGGCCATTTGCAACCTACAACATCCAAGAAACCTTTTTAAGTATTTCTCTAAGGCTGAAATAGATTCCCAGATGGGACACCACCAGGAGATCCAGGAGTCTGGAAACTCCTTGCCAGTTTTCAATAGCAGGCAAAAAAAACAATTTTTCCTTACTGAATTCCTGGAATAAACCAATTCCCAGACAGATCAAATGAAATCTAAAGACTCTCTGTGCCCTAAAGTTTGAAAATTTAACTCTTGTCAAAAATCATCCAATCTTCCTCCCACAAAATATACTTAGGATGAGAATTATAATAGGAGATATATAAAATGATAACTATTTTGACAGTCTAGGACAGTGTTTCTCAATATCAGCATCCGGAAGATGTGTGGACTTCAACTCCCAGAATTCCCCAACCAGCTTTGGCTGGGGAATTCTGGGAATTGAAGTCCATACATCTTGAACTTGCTAGGAAATATACCATTTTAGCCATCTGAGATAAAACTCATCTCTTTGACCCTAAATTAATCTATCCTCTAAGCTCCCCCGTTTTTTCCCCGCTGTTGGCATCGATCACTTGCAAAAGCTGGAGAAAGAAAAATAATAATCACATTGTTGTCATAACTCACAAACCATCCCTTAAACCCATTAGCTGTTTTATATAACATGGTTTGTCATTAAGTCTTAACTTAACCATCAAAACTCCCAGCTTAAAGTAGCTTAAAGAGATTGAGAAACAGTGGTTTAGGTTGTTATTATAATACCACAACCCTTGGAGACATCCTTAATTCAGGTACTCCACGACTTACAAGAGCTCGTTTAGTGGCCATTCAAAGTTACAACGGCACTGAAAAAAGTGACTTATGACCGTTTTTCACAGTTATAACCCTTGTAGCATCCACATGATCCTCTGATCAAAATTCAGATGCTTGGTAACTGACTCATATTTATGACCGTTGCTGTGCCTGAGGTCACATGATAAGGGGTGAAATCCAGCAGGTTCTGACAGAGACTGGAGAACTGATAAGTGGAAATTTTGAGTAGTTTGGAGAACTGGCAAATGCCACCTCTGGCTGGCTCCAGAGTGAGGTGGGAATGGATGTTTTGCAGCATCCTTCCCTTGCCACGCCCACCAAGCCACACCACACCCACCAAGCCACGCCCACAGAACCGGTAGTAAAAAAAATTGGATTCTACCACTGCACACGATCCCCTTTTGCAGCTTTCTGACAAGCAAAGTCAACGGGAAAACCAGGTTCACTTAACAAACGATTTACTAATTTATCAACTGCAGTGTTTCACTTAACAACGGAGGGAAGAAAGGTCGTAAAAGCTGGAGAAAGAAAAATGATAATCGCAGCGTTGCCATAACTCACAAACCGTCCCTTAAACCCATTCGCTGTTGCATATAATGTGCCTGTCGTTAAATCTTATCTTAACCATCAAAAAACATCAGTCCTATTTTCCAGTTCATTTAGTACACTTGAAGCCATTAAACTGATCTCAGCTCTTAAAAAAACACACACACTAGGATGGAAGGTGGGCCATTCATCCATTGTTTATTTATTTATTTTATTTATTTATTATTTCAACTTATATACCGCCCTTCTCCCCGGGGGGAGGGGGGACTCAGGGCGGTTTAGAGTAGACCAGGTCAAGGACAGGTAGTCTTTGAATTATAACCATTCGTTTATTCAAAGTTTCAACAGCACTGAAAAATGTGACTTACAATCCGGGATGGGCTGCTAGGGGTTCGGGAGAACCTCTAGCTAAAATTCTGTGCAGTTCGGATAACCCCCAAATCCCACTCCCGGCTGGCCCCGCTCAACCCTCCCCTCCCCTCCTCTCCCAGGAGTTCCCACATGGCCTGTTTTGAATTGCAGGGCACGCACGGAGGCTCGGGGAGGGCGAAAAACGGGCCTAACGGAAGTTCAGGAAGGCCGGAAACGGGCCCACGGAAGGCCGGAAACGGGCCTCCGCAGCCTGGGGAGGACATTTTCATCCTCCCGGAGGCTTGAGAAAAACCACTGGAGCCTGGGGAGGGCAAAAACACCTCCCCCTCTGCGGTGCAGGAGGCCGACTAGGCCACGCCCACCATGGCCACGCCCTTGCTAACATTTTTGAAGCCCGCCCCTGCTTACGATGGTCCTTGAACTTACAACTGTCAAGCCTCCGTATCGTCCCATGATCAGAGTTAGAACACTTGGCAACTGGCATGCATTTATAACGGTTGTCGCGTGTTGCGGTCACGGGATCGCCATATGTGAGCTTCCCGCTCAGATTCTGACAAGGAAAGTCGATGCGGGAAGCCGGATTCGCTTTAACGACTGCAGACATTCGCTTAACCACTACGGCAAAAAAAAAAACCCAGCACACTTAACAAGTGATTTGCTTGCTTAGCAATCTAAATTCTGGTCTCAGAAATTCTGGTTATGCAGGTTATCCTCAACTTACGACCACCGTCGAGCCTGCATTTTCTGTTGTTACGTGAATCATTTGTTAAGCGCGTTTTGTCCCAGTTTGCGACCTTTCTTGCCACGGTTGTTAAGTGAATCACTGCAAGTTGATAAGTAAGTGACCTGGTTGTTAAATGAGTCTGGCTTCCCCGTTGACTTGGCTTGTGAGAAGGTCGCAAAAGGGGATCCTGTGACCTTGGGACACTGCAACGGTCATAAGTATGAAGCAGCTGCCAAACCTGTAGCAGACACGCCGGAGACTCCAGAACTTTATCGTTGTAAGGTAGAATAATAGAATTTCAAAATTCTTCTCTGTTCCACCTTATGCTGAGGAAAATCAGAATGGGGTGATTTTGAGAGGTGTTTTTTTCATGCTTGCTTCTGTCAGTAGATGGTGTAATAATCTCTTTTCTCTCCTCAGTGACTCATTCATATCTTCCACCAGATCTGCTCTAAATTCCTTCACACCACCACTCGGAAAAACACAACTTGTTCTCTCACAGGTGTCAACAGCTCACACCAGCCGTACAAGGAGTCCTCGGTTTACGATCACAATTGAGCCCCCCAAAAGCTCTGCAGCAAAACGAGACGGTCGTTAAAATTGAGTTTTGCCCCATCTCATGATCTTCCTTGCCACCTTTGTGAAGTGAATCACGGCAGCCGCTAAATGGGTAACCCGGTTGTTAAGTGAATCCGGCTTTCCCCCCCATGGACCTTGCTTGTCAGAAGGTTGGAAAAGGGGAATCTCGTGACCCCGGGACACTGCGACCGTCATAAATATGAGTCAGTTGCCAAGTGTCGAATCAGAGATGGGTTTCAACAGATTCTGACCAGTTCTGGAGAACCGGTAGCAGAAATTTTGAGTAATTCGGAGAACAGGTAGTAAAAATTCTGACTGGCCCCGCCCCCATCTATTCTCTGCCTCCTGAGTCCCAGCTGATTGGGAGGAAATGGGAATTTTACAGTATCCTTCCTCTGGAATGCAGTGGGAATGGGGATTTTGCAATATTCTTCCCCCAGGAGTGGGGTGGGAATGGAGATTTTGCAGTATCCTTCCCCTGGAGTGGGTTGGGAATGCGGATTTTGCAGGATCCTTTCCCTGGAATGGGGTGGGAATGGGGATTTTGCAGTATTCTTCCTCCAGGAGTGGGGTGGGAATGCGGATTTTGCAGGATCCTTCCCCTGCAGTGGGGTGGGAATGTGGATTTTGCAGGATCCTTTCCCTGGAATGGGGTGGGAATGGGGATTTTGCAGTATCCTTCCCCTGGAGTGGGGTGGGAATGCGGATTTTGCAGTATCCTTTCCCTGGAATGGGGTGGGAATGGGGATTTTGCACGACCCTTTCCCTGGAATGGTGTGGGAATGGGGATTATGCAGTATCCTTCCCCTGGAGTGGGGTGGGAATGCGGATTTTGCAGGATCCTTTCCCTGGAGTGGGGTGGGAATGGGGATTTTGCAGTATTCTTCCTCCAGGAGTGGGGTGGGAATGGAGATTTTGCAGGATCCTTCCCCTGGAGTGGGGTGGGAATGGGGATTTTGCACGATCCTTTCCCTGGAATGGTGTGGGAATGGGGATTATGCAGTATCCTTCCCCTGGAATGGTGTGGGAATGGGGATTATGCAGTATCCTTCCCCTGGAGTGGGGTGGGAATGGAGATTTTGCAGTATTCTTCCTCCAGGAGTGGGGTGGGAATGGAGATTTTGCAGTATCCTTCCCCTGGAGTGGGGTGGGAATGCGGATTTTGCAGTATCCTTTCCCTGGAATGGGGTGGGAATGGGGATTTTGCAGTATTCTTCCTCCAGGAGTGCGGTGGAAATGGAGATTTTGCAGTATCCTTCCCCTGCCACGCCCACCAAGCCACGCCCACAGAACCGGTAGTAAAAAAATTTGGTTTGAATGTCGATCATGTGGCCGCAGAGATGCTGCGACAGTCATAAGTGTGAAAAACGGTCATAAGTCCCTTTTGTCAGTGCTGTTCAGTGGTGGGTTTCAGCTTATCTTGCTACCAGTTCGCTGTGCACACGCACGCTCGCTTCATGTGTGTGCACATCCGTTTCAAGCACACGCCTACCTTCTGTGCATGCTTCCGGCCTTTTGCACATGCCTCAAAAACGTGCCTAAATAGAATAGCACAGAGCCGGGGCAGGTGGGCTGGCCCACCTGTGATTTCCGCTACTGGTTCGGGCGAATCGGTCCAAGCTGGCTAAATACCACCTCTGGTGCTGTTGTAACTTTGAGCGGTCACTAAATGAATGATTTGTAAGCCAAGGACTACTTGTAGTTGTTAGTCAAGACCATATTACAAGACTTTTGAATTCAGTGAAATGATCCCTGTTTCTGCATTATTTTTTTTTTATATATACCCTGTTATTTATTGGAAGATACTACAGCAAGTAAGGTAAACTACGGCAGATTACTGGGAATTAAAGAGTCACACACAGACCCAAAAAAAGGATTTCTCTTTGGTTGTAAATTGAGGAGTATGTATATTAGCCAAAAGGAACACCAGATCATATATCTATATACTATAAAACTCTGACTGTGGTCTATTTGTAACCTTCAAATTCGCTGAAAACGTTTGGCCAGGATGAGTTATTTTAAGTAAATAAATTTCTCCAAGGCTTGAAATCGATCCTGGAAGGAACACCACCAGGAGATCCAGGAATCTGGAAACTGGTAACAGGAAAAAGAGCTAAGAAAGTAGGAGAAAACTACTTCTCTATATCCAGAGTGGCAAATTGCAATAGCAAGTTTTGAATCAAGGTACAGTTAGTCCTTGACTTACGACTATTCATTTAGTGGCTGTTTGAAGTGACAACGACCCTGAAAAAAACCCAAATCCCTGCAGTCCTTAAATTAACAGGTTAGATTGGAAGCAGGGATATTGTTATAATTGCAGCCTGGCCTTTAAAAATCTCCACCAGATTCCAGGCAGGCCTCTGTTATTTTCAAAACGGGCCTTAAAATTTCACTTATTCCAAAATTCTTTGGAAAAGTATTTATAGCTGGCATTTAGCAGGTGTGAGCCTTAATTGCTGCTCCTTGCTGCTTTTTTTTTCTTTTTCAACAACATATGTTTTACTTCGCTGCTCTAATATTTTTAGATGTCCTGGGTATATTTTAGATTCCCGTTTTAATGTTTTAAGAGTTTGTAATGTTCATTGCCGTAAATAGTTTTCATATGTTGAGAGGAATTTTTTTGGGAGGGGACAATTTGGGACTGATATTTTATTTCCCTGACAGGGGCTGGGAATTCTACCTGAGACGAAATCACAAATTTCAGTCCCACCTGCTGAAATTTGACCAAATTGGCGAAATTTGGCGAAGAGATTTTTTAAATAAATGCTTCTGTACTGGCAGTCCTCGACTTACGACCACAATTTATTTATTTATTTATTTATTTATTTATTAAATTTCTATACCGCCCTTCTCCTGGCAGACCCAGGGCGGTGTACAGCCAATTAAAACCAGTACATAAACAATTTAAAACCATCCTAAAATCCATATAAGTTAAGGCTGAAGGCATAAGAACCAACTAAAAACTCTAAAAAGTTTAAAATTTAAAAATGTATAAAAATATATAAAATATTTAAAAAGAAGGGACCAGGCAAGTCCGGCGAGTTGAAAAAAGTGCGTCTTTAGAGCCCGACGAAAAGTCCGGAGGTCAGCAATAGTCCTCAATTCTGGAGGCAGATCGTTCCAGAGACCAATTGAGACCAACATTTCTGTTTGCTAAGCGAGACACTTGTTAAGTGAATTTTTGCCCCGTTTTACGACCTTTCTTGCCACAGTCGTTAAGTTAGTAACATGGTTGTTAAGTGAATCTGGCTTCCCCATTGACTTGGCTGGTCAGAAGATCGCAAAACCCCAGGACGCTGCGACCATCATAAATATGAGTCAATTACCGAGCGTCTGGATTTTGATCACGTGACCACGGGGATGCTGCAACGGTCGTAAGTGTGAAAAATTGTCACAAGTCCCTGCTTTCAGTGCCGCTGTAACTTTGAACAGTCATTAAATGAACTGACATAAGTTGAGGACTACCTGTATTTGGTTGTATAATTAGTCCTCGATTTACAACCATTTCTTTTGCGACCATTCGAAGTTGCAACGGCACTGAAAAAGTGATTTGTAACCAGTCCTCGCACTTACGACCAATGCAGCATTTCCCCCCACACACACACAATTACATGATCAAAATTTGGCCACTTTGCACCTGGCATGTATTAATGACAGTTACAGCACCCCAAGGTCATGTGATCGCCGTTTATGACCCGTATATATCTTACAGTTGTTAAGTGAATCATGGTAGTCCTCGACTTATGACCACAATTGAGCCCAATATTTCTGTTTCTAAGTGAGACGCTTGTTAAGTGAGTTTTGCCCCCTTTTACGATTTTTCTTACCTCAGTTATTAAATCAATCATCGCAGTCGTTAAGTGAGTAATATGGTTGTTAAGTGAATCTTGACTTTGCTTATCAGAAAGTCACAAAAAAGAGATCAGATGACCCCAGGACCCTGCGACCGTCATAAATACAGCTAGTCCTCGACTTACAACTGTTCATTTAGAGACCGTTCAAAGTCACAACGGCACTGAAAAAAAGTGACTTCTGACTGTTTTTCACACTTACGACCGTTGCTGCATCCCTGTGGTCACGTGGTCAAAATTCAGACGCTTGGCAACTGACTCATATTTATGACTGCTGCAATCCTCTTTTGCAACTTCTGACAAGCCAAGTCAATGGGGAAGCCGGATTCACTTAACAACCGTGTGACTCATTTACCAACTGCAGTGATTTGCTTAATAAATGTGGCAAGGAAGATCATGAGACGGGGCAAAACTCAATTTTAACGACTGTCTTGCTTAGCAAAATAAATACTGGGCTCAATTATGGTCATAAGTCGAGGACTATCTGTATCTGTATGGTCAATGAAAGGGGCTGCCCAGAGTGTCTCTGCATGTTTTGTACCTCAACCACCAGAAGAAGAAGAAGAAGGTAAGGGAAACGCTCATTCCCAACCTACAGAGGAGGTTCTCTCTCGCTACTCTGCACGTGATCCTCTCCAAATTGGTCAGCCTTGAACGGGAATAAGTCCCTGCTGCTAACGTACAGACATTTCCAGGCAGAAAACTTGTCCTCGCTTTCAACCAGGTGATTCACCTTAAACCATGACGCATGGAGGCCTCTTGGGCTACGATTAATTGGACTGGAGGCTAAAACATAGGATGAACGGTTGCAGGAACTGGGTATGTCTAGTTTAATGAAAAGAAGGACTAGGAGAGACAGGATAGCAGTCTCCCGATACCTCAGGGGCTGCCACAAAGAAGAGGGAGTCAAGCTATTCTCCAAAGCACCTGAAGGCAGGACAAGAAGCAATGGGTGGAAACTGATCAAGGAGAGAAGCAACTGAGAACTAAGGAGAAATTTCCCGACAGTTAGAACAATTAATCAGTGGAACAACTTGCCTCCAGAAGTTGTAAATGCTCCAACACTGGAAGCTTTTAAGATGTTGGACAACCATTTGTCTGAAGTGGTGTAGGGTTTGCTGCCTAAGCAGGGGGTTGGACTAGAAGACCTCCAAGGTCCCTTCCAACTCTGTTATTCTATTCTATTCTATTCTATTCTATTCTATTCTATTCTATTCTATTCTATTCTATTCTATTCTATTCTATTCTATTCTATTCTATTCTATTCCATTCCATTCTCATTTTCTATTCTATTCTATTCTATTCTATTCTATTCTATTCTATTCTATTCTATTCTATTCTATTCTATTCCATTCTATTCTATTCCATTCCATTCCATTCCATTCCATTCCATTCTCATTTTCTATTCTATTCTATTCTATTCTATTCTATTCTATTCCATTCCATTCCATTCTCATTTTCTTTTCTATTCTATTCTATTCTATTCTATTCTATTCTATTCTATTCTATTCTATTCTATTCTATTCCATTCCATTCCATTCCATTCCATTCCATTCCATTCCATTCCATTCTCATTTTCTATTCTATTCTATTCTATTCTATTCTATTCTATTCTATTCTATTCTATTCCATTCCATTCCATTCCATTCCATTCCATTCTCATTTTCTATTCTATTCTATTCTATTCTATTCTATTCTATTCTATTCTATTCTATTCTATTCTATTCTATTCTATTCTATTCCATTCCATTCCATTCCATTCCATTCCATTCTCATTTTCTATTCTATTCTATTCTATTCTATTCTATTCTATTCTATTCTATTCTATTCTATTCTATTCTATTCTATTCTATTCTATTCTATTCCATTCCATTCCATTCCATTCCATTCCATTCTCATTTTCTATTCTATTCTATTCTATTCTATTCTATTCTATTCTATTCTATTCTATTCTATTCTATTCTATTCTATTCTATTCTATTCTATTCCATTCCATTCCATTCCATTCTCATTTTCTATTCTATTCTATTCTATTCTATTCTATTCTATTCTATTCTATTCTATTCTATTCTATTCTATTCTATTCTATTCTATTCTATTCCATTCCATTCCATTCCATTCTCATTTTCTATTCTATTCTATTCTATTCTATTCTATTCTATTCTATTCTATTCTATTCTATTCTATTCTATTCTATTCCATTCCATTCCATTCCATTCCATTCCATTCATCATTTTTTCTCACCCATGGAAAGAAAATATGCGTAGGTAAGGGCAAAAGAATGACTTGGATTTTCCCAAGTTTCCTGGCTTTGTTTTGAAAATAAATACAGGGAGGCGTACCCCGAACCCTTGGTGGAAGAGAAACGCGAGAGAGACCAAGACAAAGATCCATGAAAACATTACCATGACGAACAGACAAAAACCTGAATTCTGACTCACATGTCGGAAGTCATCCCACTCAAATTTCCTATAAAATATCGAAAAAGTGGGCTTGACTCACTGTATAGGAACATCAGGGTGGGATGGGCAACTCTAAAGCTAAAAGGAGGAGGCAGATAATTTAAAAGGAAGAAAATGGGGGTGGGGGTGGAGTTACTACTCAAAATTGGTAACTTGAATGAGGACTGGGGAGTTCTGGGAGTTGAAGTCCACACATCGAACACAGAAGAACATCAGAGTTGGGAAGGACCTTAGAGGTCTTGTAGTCTAGCCTCTGCTGAGGCAGGAGACCCTATATCATTTCAGACGAATGGCTGACCAGTCTCTTCTTAAAAACCTCCAGTGTTGGTGCACCCACAACCTCTGGTGGCAAGCAGTTCCACTGATTAATTGTTCTCACTGTCAGGAAATTTCTCCTTAGTTCTAGGTTGCTTCTCTCCTTGATTCGTTTCCACTCATTGTTTCTGGTCCTGCCTTCAGGTGCTTTGGAGAATAGCTTGGCTCCCTCATCTTTGCGGCAGCCCCTCATATACTGGAAGACTGCTATCATGTCACTCTTACTCAGGGGTGGGATTCAGCCGGTTCGGGCAAACAGGATGTTAATTTAAATCTGGTTCGCCGAACTGGTTGTTCCTTGGACTGGCTGACCCATCCCATCCCTCCCCTCCCAGGAGTCTCCACGCGGACCGTTTTGGATGTAAGTGCAAGGTACGCACAGAGGCTCTGGGAAGGCAAAAAATGGGCCTACTGGAAGTCTGGAAATGGGCCTGTTTCCGGCCTCCGGAGGACCTCCAGTGCCCAGGGGAGGCTGTTTTTGCCATCCTGGAGGCCCCAGAAAAGCCTCCAGAGCCTGGGGAGGGCAAAAAAACGGGCCTACTGGAAGTATTGGAAGTCCAGAAACAGGCCCATTTTTTACCTCAACCTTGACAGTTTGCGCGTCAAGCAAACTGATTGTTACAACCGGTGAATCCCACCATTGCCATTTTTCTTTTGTCTAAACATACCCAATTCCTTCAACCATTCTTCATATGTTTTAGTCTCCAGCCTCCTAATTATCTTTGTTGCTCTTCTCTGCACTCCTTCTTGAGTCTCTATATCTTTCTTATATTGTGTTGACCAAAACTGGATGCAGTATTCCAGGTGTGGAAACATCTTAAAAGTTGCTAAGGTTGAAAAAGTCAATGGAGATTTTCAGTCATCCAGGTCATGTTTGTCATTCCACAAAGTTTCTTCAGCTATGATTGGATGATGGGGAATGGATGGATTTATATTCCTTGCAGACAGCTAGTCATTGGATGAGAAGAGAAATGTCTTCAAGGAAAAAACAAGAAATTCCAGTTGCCTCCTGAAGACAAAAAAGCAGCTTTGGGACAAAGTTGAAAAACTGTCTTGGCATCCATGACAAAAAATTACAGCAAAAAACTACCCAAAAACATCCAGCAGTGAGAGGTCAGGATGGAAACGCCTTCATTGCATAACATGTGGATCGACTTCACCTTAGTATCAGGTGGGAAACTGTGAGCATCCTACACCAAGAACGCTAGAGAATTCCTGGAAGCCTGACACTCCGACAAATCAGCCATCGACAGGCACATAAAAATAAACAACAGCTACACTCCATTCAAAAGAGACAATCGAAAAGCCAAAGAGGAAACAAAAAGACCAAAACATCTTAAACAGAGATTAACACCAAGATTAAGACTAGACCGAGAATCAAGAAGTAAACAACACCCCAATCAAAGAACTACCAATAAAACATTGAATCAAAGAATCTCCAAAACACTCCCATCAACATTGTCAGGAAAAGCCCCTTGAATATAAAAAAGAGAGTCATCCCCATTCCCTTCTAGCACTGATGATGTTACCTAGAGGGGTAATGAAGCGTCTGATATATATATATAATTGCATAACTTGTGGTTCTAGGAGCAATGTGCGATTGCAGCTGTTCCTTCCTTTTAACTGCTAGTGGGGGTGTGAAATACATACATACATATATATATATATATATATATATATGTTTTCTTTCCTTTTCGTAGGCTTTATGTGTATTTCTCTTTAGCCAAGTTCTTCCTACGTAAACCAAGATTTTATGCAGCCCTAGTTCAGTGAAATCACAATCCACTAGTTTCTTCTGGCAGCCAGGAGACCCATGAAATGGGCAGCAAAGGGCGGTCTCGTAAGTACCCGGGTCCTAAGCCATGGAGCGCTTTGAAGATGGTCACCACCACCTTGAATCGCACCCGGAAGACCACCAGAAGCCAGTGGAGCTCGCGCAGGAAGGGTGTTACATGGGTGCACTGACTTGCTCCCATAATCGCCTGCGCGGCCGCATTCTGGACCAGTTGGAGCCTCCCGAGTGCTCTTCAAGGGGAGCCCCATGTAGAGAGCATAACAGTAGTCCAGACGGGAAGTGACGAGGGCGTGAGTGACCGTGGGCAAGGAGTCCCGGTCCAGAAAGGGGCGCAACTGATGAATCAGGCGAACCTGATAAAAAGCCCCCCTGGCCACAGTCGTCACATGCTCTTCTAGTGACAGCCGCGCATCCAGGAGGACACCCAAGTTGCAGGCCCTCTCTGTGGGGGCCAAGGTCTCACCAGCAATAGTCAGCATTGGAGCCAGCTGGCTATACCGGGACGCCGGAAACCACAGCCACTCAGTCTTGGAGGGGTTGAGTCTGAGCCTGTTTCTTTGTGTCGTGGGTGGTTCAACACTGGAGGTTTTTAAGAAGAGATTGGACATTTGCCTGGAACGGTACAGGGTCTCCTGCATGAGGAGAGGGGATAGTGTAGAAGACCTCCAAGGTCCCTTTTAACTGTGCTATTCTATAAATCCCAGTAAACCTCAAAAGATGAACCTGGGTTGATTTATAACATCCTGTCTGAATGCAGCTGCTGGGTTTGCAACCAAGGAACCTGTTGAGGGAAGTCCAACCGATAGCTGAGATACATTCTCACTCGTAGGAATTTGCTGGTTGGCTTGCTGTGCAGATTGCAAACGGCAGTCACGTAATTGCAGGATGCCGCATCTGTCATAAACGCGCCACGGTTGCCAAGCATCGGAATTACGGTCACAAGAATTGCGGGGAAGCTGTGACCGTCCTAAGTCTGACTGTACGGACCTGTCGTAAGTCACATTTTTTTCAGCACCGTCGTCGCTTCAAACGCTCCTTAAGCGAATGGTCCTAAGTCGAGGACTACCTGGTTGTACCTGTAGCTATGTGTATAAGCCTGGCGTTGTGCACGTAGGTTAAGAACACACTCACACATGAGATACTACCAAATGTAACACAAACACACACACACACACACACACCCTTCCATGTGCTATCTGGGGACAATATTGCAAAGCTGTACAAACACAACCTGCCTTCTATTCTGGCAAATTCTGGCAAATTCCAGAATCGTCACGATGTGGTGATTTGCTTCTTGGTTACATAAAAGGGACTCTGCCCAATACAGACAAACACACTGTGAAAAAAAAAGCAGCCACTGTGCCTCAAAACTCACAAGAGCACTATCACAAAAGGCATCTGCAGAAGGCCTGGGTCTCTTCCCCTCTTTCTGTTGTTGTTTTTTTTCTCCCCCAAATATGAGATTTAAGTTGATTAAGATGACACCGTATGGGCGATGCTGGGGGAAAAAAATCAGCCGTGCATGGGCTGCTTTAACACCTGGTCAAAGCTATAACAACACTCCAGGTATACAACATAGGGTGTGTAGGGCATACAACATAAAATGCTGCTTGCTCTGTCTATCATCTGTCTATCTATCCATCCTGCCTGCCTGCCTGCCTTATCTATCTATCCATCCACTTACCTAACAATCTTATCTATCAATGATCCATCCATCCATTTATGCATCCATCCTTCCATCCATCTACTTATCTACTTTATTTATCCATCCTCCATCGACTTACCTATGTATCAATTGATCAATCAATCAATTGATCAATCGATCCATCTCTCCATCCACCCATCCATCCATCTCTCCATCCATCCATTCATCCATCCATCCCTCCTTCCATCCGTCTCTCCATCCATCCATCCATCCATCTCTCCATCCATCCATCTCTCCATCCATCCATCCATCCATCCATCCATCCATCCATCCGTCTCTCCTTCCATCTGCCTCTCCATCCATCCATCCAACTGTCTCTCCATCCGTCTCTCCATCCATCCATTCATCCATGCATCCATCCATCCATCCATCCATCCAACCATCCATCCATTCGTCTCTCCTTCCATCCATCTCTCCATCCATCCATCCATCCATCCATCCATCCTTCCATCCGTCTCTCCATCCATCCATCCATCCATCCATCCATCCATCCATCCATCCATCCATTCATCCATCCATCCATCCCTCCTTCCATCCGTCTCTCCATCCATCCATCCATCCATCTCTCCATCCATCCATCTCTCCATCCATCTCTCCATCCATCTCTCCATCCATCCATCCATCCATCCATCCATCTCTCCATCCATCCATTCATCCATCCATCCCTCCTTCCATCCATCCCTCCTTCCATCCGTCTCTCCATCCATCCATCCATCCATCTCTCCATCCATCCATCTCTCCATCCATCCATCCATTCATCCATCCATCCATCCCTCCTTCCATCCGTCTCTCCATCCATCCATCCATCCATCTCTCCATCCATCCATCTCTCCATCCATCCATCCATCTCTCCATCCATCCATCCATCCATCCATCCATCTCTCCATCCATCCATTCATCCATCCATCCCTCCTTCCATCCATCCCTCCTTCCATCCGTCTCTCCATCCATCCATCCATCCATCTCTCCATCCATCCATCTCTCCATCCATCCATCCATCCATCCATCCATCCGTCTCTCCTTTCATCTGCCTCTCCATCCATCCATCCAACTGTCTCTCCATCCGTCTCTCCATCCATCCATTCATCCATCCATCCATCCATCCATCCATCCATCCATCCAACCATCCATCCATTCGTCTCTCCTTCCATCCATCTCTCCATCCATCCATCCATCCATCCATCCATCCATCCATCCATCCATCCATCCATCTGTCTCTCCAACCATCCATCCATTCGTCTCTCCTTCCATCCGTCTCTCCATCCATCCATCCATCCATCCATCCATCTGTCTCTCCATCTATCCATCCATTCGTCTCTCCTTCCATCCGTCTCTCCATCCATCCATCCATCCATCCATTCATCCATCCGTCCATCCGTCTCTCCTTCCATCTGTCTCTCCATCCATCCATCCATCCATCTCTCCATCCATCCATCCAATTTACAGACCAACCCAATCCATCTGGCCAGCCGCCCGCCCGCCCACCCACCCACCCATCCATCTGTCCATCAACTTACTAATCGCTCCATCCATCCATCCATCAACCAATCCCTCAATCCATCAGTATGTCCATCCGTCCGTCCATCCATCCATCCATCCATCCATCCATCCATCCATCCACCCACCCACCCATCCATCCAATTTATATGACAACCCAATCCATATGAGTCTGACCAGCTTAGAGGATCCAACAATAAAACGTTATAAAACACAGAATCTATAAACCAGACAAACATGGTAGAGTGTGGTATGGCCGATCCGATTTTATGACCTTGTTTTTGCAGCAGTCGTTAAGTGAAGCAATCATTTGCTATGGTCAAAGTTTTGCCGAAAACCAGAAATAAGTGCCACTTTTTTTGGGCAAAACCATCATAAACTGCAATTAGGTGTCCACGGGACACCGCAAACAGCCATAGACGCGGCCAGCGAGTGCCTGAAATTCAGTCACATGACCATGGGAGGGGAGCGCCAACCCTCAGAACTTTGAATCCGGGTCGTAAGTAAGGTAGGTCTGTTATCACTTCGAACGGTTGCTAAGCAACCTGTTGTAAGCCGAGGATCACCTGTGCTGCCTTCAGACACAGACACCCCCAGGGCTACAACAACAGGTTGCAGTCTTCCTTCTATCTCTGAAGCACCTCCGACTGAGCGCATAAGCCAAGGCAGCATCTCCATCCTTTGGGGTCCAAAGCCCCATTAGCATAGCGTGTGAGACGCAGAACTCTGGTTCTGTGTCTTGTGTGTACTCAGATGGAGCGTACAACAGGGGCTGACGTCAGGAGAGGCACCCCGTAACGTCCTGCAGCTACTGGGATCTCCGGCGGTTCTTCGTTGCACGTCGAGCCAACGCCAAGGGACATACGTTAAACTTTTGGACAGCCAAGCAAAGTGGAAGAGAAAACAAAAATCGGGGAAGCTGAAATGGATCTTCGCGCACACACACATACGCATAAATGCACCCAGGTTGGGAGGGAAACGCACCGTGCCGTGTTGCCATGAGAACGGTGGCGGTGTGAATCCAGGGCTGCGCGAGGCCAAGTGGAGAACGACGGCACCCTCCCTCCCTCCCTGCTTTCCTTCGACAAGAAAGAACATTTAATTAGCCGAGCCTAAATTATTCCCAAATTATGGTAATTAAGCCGGAGAAGAGGGGGTTTGTAAGCCAGTTTTCCTTGCTTGCTCAGTGGGGAAGCGGAGGGAACCTAAATCCCGCCTGACATCCAAAGAGCTGTTTTGGGGGTGTATGTGCAAGATAGTTTCTCCCTTTGGAAAAGGTAAACGACCTTAACTTTTGTAGGGTGTTGGTGGTATAATTTGGGGGGTCTCTTCTGAATCGAGCTTGTTCTTTCAGGGACTTGAAGGAATTGTCCACTGTGGCTTTTTTGCCTGCAAAAATAGCTCAGCTGCTTCCTTTAATGTTTTTCTGCCGTATCTTAATTTAGCTCTCAGATTGGGCTCGCGTAGTGGTCTCCTTTCCGCCACCTACTAACCTGTCTTGATGCTGGCCAGTTTTTTTGAGATCAGGGAAGGCCAATTAGGCCCTGCCACTTGAAGTTAAATCTCCCAAAAGTCAAGCTTGTGACTGTACGGGAGAAATACCGTAGATAATGTTCTTAGAAGTGGTTGGCCAGGGCTTTCTTTTAATCCAGGTGGTCCATGACTTATGACCGGAATTGAGTCCAAAATTTAGGTTGCTAAACGGGACATTTGTTAAGTGAGTTTTGGCCTATTTTTCCGCCTTTCTTGCCACCGTGGTTAAGTGAATCACTGCAGTTGTTAAGTTAGTAACATGGTTGTTAAGTGAATCTGGCTTCCCCATTGGCTTCGCTTGTCAGAAGGTCGCAAAAGGGAATCGCATGAGCCCGGGCCACTGCAATCGTCACAAATATGAGTCAGTTGGCAAGCATTTAAATTTTGTTCATGGGAATGCTGCAACAGTCAGAAGTGTGAAAAAGGTCACTTTTTGAACAGCGCTGCCGTAACTTCGAACGGTCACTAAATGAACGGTTGTAACTCAAGGACTACCTGCATAGGATTGGGTTCACCTGGTGGCCTCCTATACACAAGCAACTAACTGTCCCGACAGTACTCAGCTTTTGGAGATCAGCTATTAGGACCTGCCACTTGAAGTTAAATCACCCAAAAGTCAAGCTTGTGACTGAATGGAGAGACAAGATTACGTGGGTGCTTCATCGCTGGAGGTTTTTAAGAAGAGACTGGGCACGGGATTAGACTAACAGAATAACAGAGTTGGAAGGGACCTTGGAGGTCTTCTAGTCCAACCCCCTGCTCAAGCAGGGGTCGGCAACCTTAAACACTCGAAGAGCCACAAATCAGAAGCCGCCGTTCAATTCTGGAGCCGACCGGAAGTCCAGTTCCCCCATCATAGAATCTCCTCCTAGCGCGGCATCCTTTTTCCTCTGCTGACCGGAAGTCCAGTTCCGCCACCATAGAGTCTCCTAGCACAGCATCTTTTTCCTCTGCTGACCGGAAGTCCAGTTCCGCCACCATAGAGTCTCCTCCTAGCGCGGCATCCTTTTTCCTCTACCTGTCCTAACTGAAACCCCTATCAATTGTAACCAGCAACAGGGAGCTGCAGCAGAGGGATGAAAGAGCCACATGCGGCTCCAGAGCTGCAGGTTGCTGACCCCTGTCCTATACCATTTCAGACAAGTCCAGTCTCCTCTTAAAAAAGAGCCTTGGTGGAGCAACGGATAAAGTGCTGTTAAAGTAGCACTTAGCTGCCAGCTGCCTGCAATTACTGCGAGTTCGAATCACACCAGGCTCAAGGTTGACTCAACCTTCCATCCTTCCGAGGTGGGTAAAATGAGGACCCGGATTATGGGGGCAATAAGTTGACTTTGTATAAAAAAGAACACCGCTTTGTGGGGGTCCGAAAGCCCTACTAAGCAGGTATATAGAAAAGTATGAAGGCTATTGCTTAACGCATTGTAAGCCGCCCTGAGTCTCTGGAGAAGGCATATAAATCGAACCAGTAAATAAATAAATAAATAAATAAATGCTTCTAATGTTGGAACCTCCACAACTCCTAGAGGCAAGTCATTCCTCTGCTTAATTGTTCTGTCAGGAAAGGTCTCCTCAGTTCTAAGTTGCTTCTCTCCTTGATTAGTTTCCACCCATTGCTTCTTGTCCTGCCCTCAGGAGCTTTGGAGAATAGCTTGACTCCCTCTTCTTTGTGGCAGCCCCTGAGATATTGGAAGACTGCTATCATGTCTCCCCTAGTCCTTCTTTTCATTAAACTAGACACACCCAGTTCCTGCAACCGTTCTTTATAGACCACCAAGATCCCTTTAAGCTCTATTATGATTGAATCTTATCTACCTACCTACCTACCTACCTACCCTGTTTTCCCCAAAATAAGACATCCCCTGATAATAAGCCCAATCGGGCTTTTGAACGCATCTGCTGAAATAAGCCACCCCCCCAAAAAATAAACCTTCCCCGAAAATATTTAAACGCAGAGCTGGAAGTCAGGTAAGACAGCAAGAGGAGCCCCATCTTGCTCCATGCGCCCCAAAATAATAAGATCTCCCCGAAAATAAGGCCAAGCGCTTATTTCGGGGTTAAAAAATATATAAGACAGGGTCTTATTTTTGGGGAAACACGGTATTTACCTACCTACCTACGTACCGTGTTTTCCCAAAAATAAGACCCTGTCTTATATATTTTTTGAACCCTGAAATAAGCGCTTAGCCTTATTTTTGGGGAGGTCTTATTTTTGAGGAAACACATTATCTATCTATCTATCTATCTATCTATCTATCTATCTATCTATCTATCTATCTATCTATCTATCTATCTATCTATCTATCACCTATCTACCTACATCTATCCATCCATCCATCCATCCATCCATCCATCCATCTACCCACCTACCTACCTATCTAATCTCTCTCTCCCTATATATATATATAATCTCTCTTTCTCTCTCTCTCTCACCTATCTACCTACCTACCTACATCTATCATCTCTCTCTCTCTCTCTCTCTCTCTCTCTATCTATCTATCTATCTATCTATCTATCAATAAAATATATATAAATATTCTACTACCCTGGGAGACAGGCACAGAGGGACTCTTAAGTGGCAGAATGGCAGATTTGGTCTGAACATTATGAGAGAACTCTTCGGGAGTTAGAGCAATTTGACAGAAGAGCCAATGATCAAGAGGAATTGATTTACAGCTAGACCTCAATTTACAGCAGTTCATTTAGTGACCGTTCGAAGTTACAATGGCACTGAAGAAAATGACTTAAGACCAGTTTTCACACTTACGACCGTTGCAGCATCCCCAGGGTCATGTGATCAAAATTTGGCAACCTGCTCGTATTTATGACGGTTGCAGTGTCCCAGAGTCATGCAGTCTCCATTTGCGACTTTCTGACAAGCAAAGTCTATGGGGGAGCCGGATTCACTTAACAACCATGTTGCTAACTTAACAACTGCAATGATTCACAACGACTGTGGCAAGGAAGCGTAGAAAGTTAGCACCAACTCCCCTCCTAGAAGAATGAAACATTTTGAGAAATATTTTTTAAAAAGGCAGAATATTATATTTTCCTGGATGAGAAATGGAGAAA
Organism: Coluber constrictor foxii; assembly: GCA_038048745.1. Lineage (NCBI taxonomy): Eukaryota > Metazoa > Chordata > Lepidosauria > Squamata > Colubridae > Coluber > Coluber constrictor. The sequence continues at coordinate 21,940,250 of CM075958.1, read as the reverse complement.
TGTGCTCTTCAAAAGCAGCCCCCACCTTCCTTAATAGCCCTCAGCAGATGTCAGCGCTTAAGAGATAAAGAGCTAGCTAGCTCTGTTCATAAGCAAATTCCCTGCAGCAAGGTCTGAACAAAGATAGGATTAACCTTCAGCCACAATAGGAATTGCCCAACAAGCCCCTTCATTGCATCAGCCCAAACTTCAACCAAATGTAGCTCAGACAAGCATGACCCCTACATGGCCCCACAGGAGTCTGACAACAGCCAATAGAATACATGTTCTTGCACAGGAACAGGAAGTTCAAGTGCAAAGTCCCACTTTTAAGATATAAATACCCCCCGCTCTCAATTCCGTGTGGTCAGCTGCCCAGGTCCATCCATGTGATTCTGCTTCATCATTAAACCACCTTTCCAATCAGCCTCCATATTTCCAGTGTCTTTTTCCCTGCTTGGAACTGAACCAGATGGATATTTCTTCCAACAGAAGGTTGCAAAACGGGACAGAATTCACTTAACAACTGTCCGGCCTAATGAACAGTTTTTTAATATATGGTTTTTAAATGCATTGTAAGCCGCCTTGAGCCTTCGGAGAAAGGAGGCATACAAGTTGAAAAGAAAGGAAGGAAGGAAGGAAGGAAGGAAGGAAGGAAGGAAGGAAGGAAGGAAGGAAGGAAGGAAGGAAGGAAGGAAGGAAGGAAGGAAAGAAAGAAAAGAAAAGAAAAGAAAAAAGAAAAGAAAAGAAATTTTGGCACCGACTGTGGTCGTACATCGAGGACTACCTGTAGAGAAATGAACTCCCCAGGTTCCCGAAAGGAGACGGAGCATTTCTATGCACAGGACTTTGAGAGGAGATGCACCCACACGCAGATTCAGAGATTTTATTTTTAAAATCACAGAACGTGGATCTGACATTTTCCGTTTCCCTTCGAGCCCCCACAGGTGGCACCTCTATGAAGCAGTCGTGGGTTTTTTTCCCCCTCTACAAATATAAGAGAACGAAGCCAGCAAGAAAATATTTCGAAATAGCGGAAGTGAAAGGTTAATGGCCTTCTTTCTTGTCTGTTCTACCTTTAAGAAATAGCTGTGGAAGAAACTGAACTTTCGAAGGGGGAGAAAAAAAATCCCTTTTTGATGTTTCCGTGTGAGAGGGAAGGAGAAACAACCAGATGCTTTAGAACTACCTTTCCTAAACTGGATCCTGGCCAGGGGTTTTGGACTACAACTCCCATCAGCTTTGGTTATTGCAATTACAGACAGATCTCAACTTGGCAACTCAGCTGGGACTGGAATCTGTCATTGAGCATTAATAGCTATTAAACGAGACGCCTACGTGACTGCTTCACTCAACGATTGCAATCCCGGCTCTACCAATTGCAGTCGTTCAGCTATTGCATGGGTTGTTAAGGGGAGCACAGGAGAGCTTCGGGGATGAGATCCTTCTGTTGGGGTGCAGAAACAGAGGTTAAGATCATGCTTCCCACTCCACCAGAGCCAGGCGGCCTCGGATGGCTACAGAGCTCACAGGGTGTGTTCCAAGTTGCTACAGGCCAGGAGCCTTTGCTGACTACAAAGCCCATAAATTGCTCCCTTTCTTTTTATGCTGTTCTGCAGCTGCTAGCAGTTGCATCCATCTGATGAGATGTACAGCTTATCTACAGAGGTGGCTTCGCACCATTTCTGCACGAGCCAGGAAAAGGGCTGAGAAAATATCTACAGATCCACCCACCCCTCATGTCCTGGACATAAATGGTTTCAATGTCTTCCTTCAAGATGACGCTACAGGGCATTGCACGCCAAAACAGCCAGACACAAAGACCATTTCCTCCACATGCCATCACTCTGCTAAAAAAACCTAATTCCCACAAGGCTTTCATCAGATTCATACAGTAGGAAGGGACCTTGTAGGTCAGTGACAACTAAACTTTTTGCCATCGCGTGCCAAAAGCGGGGGGAGCGCGGTGAGCTCACATGCATGTGTGCCCACATCCATGATTCTATGCCCCCCGTGCTCCCCCCTGCTTTTGGCACGGTGGGCCCGGTAGGCCCGTTTTTTGCTCTCCCCAGGCTCCAGAGTCTTTCTAGGAGCCTGGGGAGGGCAAAAATGGCCTTCCCCATCCCCCCAGAGGCCCTCTGGAGGCCGGAAACAGTGTGTTTCCTGACTTCTGGTGGGCCCAGAAGGCCCGAAAATCAGCTGGCTGGTGCATGCATGCGTGTCAGAGCTGAGCTTGCATGCCCACCGATATGGCTCCGCATGCCACCTGTGGCACCCGTGCCATAGGTTCGCCATCATGGTTGTAGGTCATCTATGTCGAAGCGTGAATCAGCATCGTTCCCCCCCCCCCCCGGGGAAACTGTAATTAATTAGAGGTGAATGGATCTTGTTTTCCATGCTGTATACTCTCAAAGAAAGAAAACCCGAATGTATTCTTCTAAGAAACATTTTATTACACAAGTAAAAAAACCTAACTAACTACATCTTAACCGGCGGTTTATCACACAGACGAACAAAGGAAAAGGTAAATCAGGAAGTTAGAAAGAAAAGAATGTAGACATGCGCAGTATGTCACAAATCATAAGACAGCCTTATCTAGAGATAAGGTTCTCTGGCAAGCTACCGTAATGTTCAGAATGAAAGCTCAGCTGGCAAATACAAATAACGCAGTGACAATCTACTCATCTAGTCCAACCCCCCACCCAAGCACGGGACCCTGGCCTACATCATTTCTGACAAATGGCAGCCCAGTCTCTTCCTGAAAGCCTCCAATGATGAAGCTCCCACAATTTCCAAAGGCAACTTCTGTTCGATGGACTGATTGCTCTCATAGTCAGAAAATTTCTCCTTTTCTTGTCTTATGCACAATTAATCAGTGATCAAAAGAACAATTAATCAGCGGAACAACTTGCCTCCAGAAGTTGTGAATGCTCCAACACTGGAAATTTTTAAGAAGAGGTTGGATAACCATTTGTCTGAAGTGGTGTAGGGTTTCCTGCCTAAGCAAGGGGTTGGACTAGAAGACCTCCAAGTCTCCTTCCTACTCTGTTATTCTATTCTATGCCCTGGAATGTCAAACCATTTTAGTACGGACTGTATTACTATTATCCTTCTCATCTTTCCTATTTCCTACCTCTATCCTTAGCTTCTTATGACTCTCCCTTTGTTGTTTGTATCTTATGATTTATGTCGATTGCTTTTATTTAGTATCCTATGACTGTCACCGAGTGTTGTGTCTTATGATTTATGATGAATGCATTTTAAGATGATTAGGATCATAAACAAGCTTGTTACTTACTAACTTAACAACTGCAGCAATTCCAATCACAACAGGGGCAGGAAAAGTCACGAAATGGGGGGGGGGGAAACTCACTTTTAACAACTGTCTCGCTTAGCAACGGAAATCTTGGGCTCAACTGCGGTCGTAAGCCGAGGATTCCCTGTAACTCGGTTTACAGTAAATCAGATAAACTAAGTCAACAGGAGTGCTTTCAAGGCCACGAATTCAGCTTCTGCAAAGCGGATGCTTTTAAACTATTCCCCTTTTGCTGTGGTTTTATTTATTGTTATTGTTAGAGGCGATAAGAGGATAGAACAAACTGGCTATTAATGGAAATAGTTAATAAAGAAACATCTCGAGATCCGGGGACCAGGTTGTCTCTCTGACCTCAAAACTGTGCAAGAGGAGAAGTGAGCCTGGATCACCACCAGGATGTGAGAAACTGTCCTGCGGTGTGAATGTGAGTGTGTGTTTGTGTGTGTGCCACAGCTTTCAGCGAAAGTGTGGAAGAAAAATGCTGTGAGAATTGCTTTTCCCTCCAGACAAAAGGACTAGAAGTAGCATTGGCTGAAATGCTAACGCAATCCTAAACTGCATGAACAGAGGGATAGAATCAAGAGCACATGAACTGTTAAGTACCACTTTATAATGCCTTGAAGGCAGGGGTGGGTTCTAAGCTTTTTTACTACCGGTTCTGTGGGCGTAGCTTATTTTGTGGGCGTGGTTTGATGGTCATGTGACAATTCTTTAGGATTTAGCAGAGGTACTGGTCTACCATGCTTTTAACTGCTTGCAGAGCTGTACTGGTCTACCCATTTGTTTTGGAGGCACCGATCTACCCATTTGTTTTTCGAGCGCTCTGGTCTACCACCACACTGCCTTTTAACACTGATCAGCTGTAGGGCGGCCCTTTGAAGCCCCACAGCAAGAGTTTAAACAGTTTTTTTCCTTCTAGCCGATGAGCTGGGACTCAGGAAGCAGCGAATCGATTGGGGGCGGGGCCAAATAAAAGGTAAGAATAATGCGGGGGTGGGGGCGGGAGGACCCAGCTCCCAAACAAAGAGAACCGGTTCGGTGATGTCATATCGTCACTGCTACCGGCTCGGCCGAACTGGGCCGAACCGGGAGGAACAAACCACTGCTTGAAGGTAAGGCCGCACTTGGGACTATTGCATCCAGTTTTGGTCACCACCATATTAAAAAAAAAAATGTTGAGACTCTAGAAGGAGAGCAGAGAAGAGCAACAAAGATGATGAGGGGACCGGAGGCTAAAACATATGAAAAATAGCCACAGGAATTTGGTACGTCTAGTCCATGGGTGTCAAACTTGATTTCACTGAGGGCCGCATCAGGGTTGTGTTTGACCTTGGGGAGGGGGGGCTGGGGGGGCGTGGCCAGCATGACATCACTCGTGTTGGGGTGCCTGTGGTGGCCCGAGCGCTCTGCCAGCAAAAACAGGCTCTCGAGCTCCGTTTTCGGCTGGGACGGCATCCTGCAACTCTCCGCCAGAAAAAACGGAGTTCGGGAAAGCTGCGTGCGGCCCCTGCGAGCTCCGTTTTCACTGGCAGAGGCATTGTAGGCCAGTCCTTTGCTGTTTCCAGGGCAGCCCTGCGGGCCAGATCTAAGCACCCTGTGGGCCGGATCTGGCCCCCGGGCCTTGAGTTTAACACCCCTGGTCTAGTCTAAGGAAGAGAAGGACTAGGAGGAACATGATAGCTGTGTTCCAATATTTGAGGGGCTGCCACAAAGAAGAGGGAGTCAAGCTATTCTCCGAAGCATTTGAAGGCAGGACAAGAAGCAGCGGATGGAAATTAAGGAGAGAAGCAACCCAGAACTAAGGAGAAATTTCCTTACAGTGAGAACAATTAATCAGTGGAAAAACTTGCCACCAGAAGTTGTGAATGCTCCAACAGCCTTCATGCACGCAACGCACATACGCACGCAAACACTGTCTGCGTATGCACGCACAATCTCACACACATGCGCAAACCCTCACGCATGCGCAGGAGAGCTTGGAAGAGAAGATGGCTACCCTGAATTGTGTGTATGCGCACCAGAGGCATGGACACCAGCTGGGGTGCGTACGCATGCGCAGTTTTAGGTGAGCTTGGCGACGGCTCACATGCCCGGAAAAATGGCTCTGTGTGCCACTTCCGGCACGCGTGCCATAGGTTCACCAACTCGGGGATAGGGCTACCTGTCTGAGCAAAGGGTTGGAGTAGAAGACTCTATGATTCTGTTAAATAGTCAGCTCCTCCCTTTCAGAAAAGAAACAGCTGTTTTCCCCCCCAATAGGAATAGTAGGAACCAATTGCCTGAGTATACAGGTAATCCTCAATTTACGACCACAGTTGAGCCCAGAATTTCTGTTGCTAAGCAAGACAGCTGTTGAGTTTTGCCCCATTGTACGAACTTTCGATTCAGTTATTAATTGAATCCTGCAGCTGCTAAATTAATAACACTGTTGTTAAGCAATTGTTAAGTCGGGAATCCGGCTTCCCCATTGACTTTGCTTGTCAGAAGGTCGGAAAAGGAGATCACTGCAGCCGCCATATATATGAGTCAATGGCTGTGTGTGTGTGTGTGTGTGTGTGTGTCCGAATTTTGATCACAAGACCATGGGGAAGCCGCAACGGTCGTTAAGTGTGAAAAACAGTATAAGCGAGGATCACTTTTTTAAAGTGCCGTTGTAACTTCGAACGGTCATTAAATGAATGGCTGTAAGTAGAGGACAACCTGTAAAACAAAGGCACAAAGAGGTTTCACTCCTAAAAGTCTAGCCTGATCCCTTCTAATTTTAAAATCTTTCAGAGTTTTTTTTAGAGTTGATTCATTTTTAATATTTATCTGTTTTAAATTTTCAGCCAAATTTATATTTGTTTTTATAATATTTTAACTTTTGTGTACTGGTTTTTATTCGGCTGTTCACCGCCCTGAGTCCGTAAGGAGAAGGGCAGTATATAAGTCTAATTAATAAATAAATAAATAATAAATAAAACAAAAGGAAGTGGTTCAAAATTTTAAAAAAAATTGCGTGGGGACGGACTAAAACCAAAATGATGTTATTAAAATTGAAGCTGACTTAAGATAATTAAAGTAAGTGACAAGAGCTAGGCCATGGGTCCCCAACCAGTGATGGGATTAAGCCGGTTCGGGAGAATCGGTTATTAAATTTCTTGCTGGCCACGCCCTGCCCCTTCCAGGAACCCCCACGCGCCCTGTTTAGCTCCCAGGAGGCTGCAGGGAGGCCTACTAGGCCCAAAACAGGGCATAGAGATGAGGGTGCCCCCCACGGCCCGTTTTTGGTCCCAGGGGGGTACAGGAGGCCGAGTGCTGCCTGTCCACGCCGACCCAACCATTAGGGCAGAGAACCGGTTGTTAAATTATTTGAATCCCACCACTGTCCCCAACCCCTAGGCCACGGCCCACGACTGGGCTTCGGCCTATTTGGAATTGGGCCGCGTGAGTGGCTGGCCGGAGCGTGTGTGTGCACACAGCTCAATTTGTGTGAAGTTAAAAAAAAAAAAGAAAATGGCCACCCTCACCCAGTCACATTACCCCCCCACCAAGCCACGCTCACAGAACCGGTAGTAACAAATTTTAGATTTCACCACTGGTGTAGGGTCTCCTGCTTGGGTGTGGAGTTGGACTAGATGACCTACAACAGGGATGGCTAACCTTTTTGCCGTCGTGTGCCAAAAACGGGGGTAGTGGGGGGGATCGTACGCGCACGTGCACACACCCATAATTCAATGCGCCTGATACCCCCACGCATGAGCGTGTGACCCCCCCTCTCCCCCTGCTTTTGGCACGCGATGGCACGGTGGGCTTAGTAGGCCCATTTTTTTTTCTTCCCCAGGCTCCAGAGCCTTTCTAGGAGCCTGGGGAGGGCAAAAACAGCCCTCCCCATTCCCCCAGAAGCCCTCCGGAAGCCCAGAAACAGCCCGTTTCCCGACTTCTGGTGGGCCCGGAAGGCCCGAAAATCAGCTGGCCAGAGCACACATGCGTGCTGGACTGAGGCAGGGCAACGCTTGCATGCCCACAGATATGGCTCCGTGTGCCACCTGTGGCACCGGTGCCATAGGTTCGCCATCCCGGACCTACAAGGTCCCTTTCAACTCTGTTAATCCGTATCTGTTTCTTCCTTGTTCCATCTGCTGAAAAAAGTAATATTCTTTTCAATCCCTATGCTCGAAGAAGATTACAAACGATGATACAGGTTGTCCTTGACTTACAACGGTTCGTTTAGTGACCGTTCAAAGTTACAACGGCAATGAAAAAAGACTTATGACCGTTTCTCAGACATCTGCCTGTAAAAATTTTTCCAGTTCCACCAAAGCAAAAGAGATGTGGGAAGCATCTCAGAAGGGACCCTCCCTAATTTTCTAGAGTTTGAAAGAAAAGGAAGAAATAATTTCACTTTTGCAAGATTCTTGCAACAAACATAGAGCTGTACAAGTAGTCCTCGACATACAAAAGTTCGTTTAGTGACCAAAGTAACAATGGCACTGAAGTTTTTCACACTTACGACCGTTGCAGCATCCCCCGGGTCATGTGATTTACATTCGCATGCTTGCCAACTGACTCACCTTTGTGACGGTCACAGTGTCCCCGGGGTCACGTGATCCCGTTCTGCGACCTTCTGACAAGCAAAGTCAATAGAGAAGCCAGATTCGCTTTATAACCATGTCACTCGCTTAACAACTGCAGGGATTCACTGAACAACAGTGGTAAGAAAGGTTGTACAATGGGGCAAAACTCATTTAACAACTGTCTGGCTTAGCAATGGAAATTTTGGGCTCCATTGTGGTCGTAACTCGAGGACTACCTGTGTTATATTTACCTGTGAGTGGAGAATGAATGAATGAATGAATAAAAACAATTGTGAACAAAATTTCTTCTAAGGTTCAAACTGAACTAAAATTCGGGGTGCTTGAAAAACTGGAGTTCATTGGACACCAGAAAACCAGATTTTTTGGCAGTGATTCATTTAACGACTGTGGGAAGAAAGGTTGTAAAATGGGACAAATTCACTTAACAACTGTCTTGCTTAGCAATGGAAATTTTGGGCTCCATTGTGGTCATAACTCGAGGACTACCTGTATTATATTTAGATGTGAATGGGAATAGATGATAGATAGATAGATAGATAGATAGATAGATAGATAGATAGATAGATAGATAGATAGATAGATAGATAGATAGATAGATAGATAGATAGATAGACAACAGATGGATGGATGGATAGATGATAGATGTAGGTAGGTAGGTAGATAGATAGGTGAGATAGATAGCCTGGTGGCACAGGGAATAAGTCCTGTTAAAGAAGCACTTAGTTGCCAGCTGTCTGCAATTACTGCAAGTTCAAATCTCATCAGGCTCAAGGTTGACTCAGCCTTCCATCCTTTCAAGGTAGGTAAAATGAGGACCCGGATTGTGGGGGCAATAAGTTGACTTTGTATATAAAAAGAAAAGAATAACCCTTGGGGGGCTGAAAGCCCTACTAAGCAGGTATATACAAAAGTATGAAGGCTATTGCTTAATGCATTGTAAGCCGCCCTGAGTCTCCGGAGAAGGGCGGCATATAAATCGAACTAATAAATAAATAAGATGATAGATAGATAGGTAGGTAGGTAGGTAGGTAGGTAGGTAGGTAGATGTAGGTAGGTAGGTAGGTGAGATAGATAGATAGATAGATAGATAGATAGATAGATAGATAGATAGAGATAGATAGATGACGGACGGATGGATGGATGAATAGATGATAGATGTAGGTAGGTAGGTAGGTAGGTAGGTAGGTAGATAGATAGATAGATAGATAGATAGATAGATAGATAGATAGATAGATAGATAGATAGATAGATGACGGACGGATGGATGGATGAATAGATGATAGATGTAGGTAGGTAGGTAGATAGGTGAGATAGATAGATAGATAGATAGATAGATAGATAGATAGATAGATAGATAGATAGATAGATAGATAGATAGAGATAGATAGATAGATAGATAGATAGATAGATAGATAGATAGATAGATAGATAGATAGATAGATAGATGACGGATGGATGGATGGATAGATGATAGATAGAAGTATGTAGGTAGGTAGGTAGGTAGGTGAGATAGATAGATGATAGATGGATGGATTGATGGATTGATGGACGGATAGATGATAGATGATAGATAGTTTTTAAAAAACGTGAATAAAACCTCTAAGGTCTGCCATTCAAACTGAGCTAAAATTCGGGGTGCTTGAAAAATTGGAATTCATTGGCGAAGGTTTGGAAACCGAAAAACCTGATTTTTCAGACGGCCCTTGGACTCCTATCTCAAACGAAGAAATGCAAGAAATTGATGTGAAATTTGTCTGCACTACCTTGCAGGGCTAACACCAATGGGGGGAAAAAATCCCAGGAACGTTCCTCTATTCTCCAAGCACATTTTGGCACATGACACAAAACTGAAATCGTTCCAAGATTTAATGGTTCCCCCCTGCAAAATTGTCGGATTCCCACACTTACCCCCGGAAGCGTCTTCTGTTCGTGTAAGGCAGTCTGAGCTTTGATAGCGGAGTCTCGGGCGCAGTAGGTCAGGAAAGCGCACCCTGAAAGGGAAGCAGAAGGCACATTAAGCGCATCGTCTAGCGGTGGGTTTCCAATATTCTTACCACCGGTTCGCTGCACACGCGCACGCTGGCTTCATGCATGCGCCTTCCGTGCATGCGTCCGGCCTTTCACGCATGTGCTTTGCTTGCTCGCACGCCTTCCGCACTTGTGCCCACCTTTGAAAACATGCCTAAATAGGATGGCATAGCACTGGGGTGGGTGGGTGGGCCACCTGCGATCTCCGCTAGCGGTTCGCTTAAACCAATACGAACCGTCTGAATAACACCTGTTTGAGTTTTGAGCTTTATTGCATTTATATACCGCCCTTCTCCCGGATGGGACTTAGGGCGGTTTACAGCCATGTTAAAACAATCAGGTATAAAAATTAAAACTAATAAAATAATTAAACTGTTTGGCCGTAAAATTAAAACCCCTACTAAAAACCCTATTAAAATTTAACGCAAATTTAAGTCAGACCGGCTTGGTGAAACAGTAGAGTCTTCAGGGCTCGTCGGAAGGCACGGAGGTCAGGAATCTTTCTTATATCCGGGGGTAGTTCATTCCATAGGGCTGAAGCTCCCACAGAGAATGCTCTCCCCCTGGGGGACGCCTGCCGGCATTGTCTGGCTGACGGCACCCTAAGGAGGCCCTGTCTGTGAGAGCGTATCGGGCGGTGGGAGATATTCATTGGCAGAAGGCAGTCCTGTAAATATCCCGGTCCTAAGCCATGGAGTGCTTTGAAGATGGTGACTAGCACCTTGAAACACACCCGGAAGACCACCGGGAGCCAGTGCAGCTCGCGCAAGAGGGGAGTTACCCGGGAGCGACGAGTCGCTCCCATAACCATTCGCGCGGCCGCATTCTGGACAAGCTGAAGTCTCCGGGTGCTCCTCAAGGGGAGCCCCATGTAGAGAGCATTACAGTAGTCGAAACAGGAAGTGACGAGAGCGTGGGTGACTGTGCGTAGGGCATCCCGATCCAGAAAGGGACGCAACTGGGCGATCAGGCGAACCTGATAAAAAGCTCCCCTGGCCACGGCCGTCATATGATTGTCTAAAGACAGCCGTGCATCCAGGAGGAAGCCCAAGTTGCGAACCCTCTCTGAGGGGGGCAGGATCTCTTCCCCAATAGCCAGTGATGGAACCAACTGGCTATATACCTGTGATTTCTGTATGTGCAGAAAGCATTTAAGCGCTTTATAAAACCTTACCTACTGGTGGTTTTGATCACCACATTTAAAAAAAAAGATATATCTTAACCTGGGATTCAGGATGCGGTGGCTTAGTGGCTAAGATGCTGAGCTTGTTGATCGAAAGGTCGGCAGTTCAGCGGTTCGAATCCCTAGCACCACGTAGTGGGGTGAGCTCCTGTTACTTGTCCCAGCTTCTGCCAACCTAGCCGTTCGAAAGCAGGTAAAAAATGCAAGTTGTTCTGCCCTGGCTATGGATCCCAAAGAACACAGCACATACAAACTCTGAACAAAACTTAGTTTACTCAAATAACACAGTTTTAGCAAATGCCGGCTATTAATAAGCGTTCCTAACAGCCTGCCAGAATTCCACAGATAAGATAGTCAGAGTCTTCCTGGAGTTGGCAGAAAGCCCAGAAGCAAGGTTGCAGAGAAATCCCAACGCGATGATTAGCGAACTAAAGTTGTTTCCTGCAGCTTGTTGCAAGCTGTGTTCTTCCTTAAATAGGCTAAGGGAGTGGCCAATTAGCCCCAAGTCTTACTCTTGAAGGGACCTCCTCCTGAGGAGCCACTCCTGCCTTTTGGCAGCTCTGCATGCCCGTGCATTGAGAAGAGGCTCCTCCTCTTCATCCTCTTCACTTAAAGGAGCCTCTGGAGGTTCTGAAGGCCCTGGCTGAATCCCTGCCTCTGGCACCACATCTTCTCCAGCCTCCTCGCTGTCTGACTCAAGGGTTGGCTGCACAGGCTGCTGGCGCAGCACCACACCAGCCTCCTCGTCATCGGGATCAGCAACAATCTGCACAGGCCGCTGGCTGGCCATAACACAAGTGAAAAAATAGGGACCACCTTTGGTGGGAAGGGAACAGCGTTCCGTGCATCTTTGGTGTTTAATCATGCCAGCCACATGACCATGGAGACATCTTCGGACAGCGCTGGCTCTTCGGCTTTGAAATGGAGATGAGCACTGCCCCCTAGAGTTGGGAACAACTAGGATATATGTACGAGGGGAACCTTTACCTTTATCTTTAACCTGGGTACTTACGAGACCGTCTTTTGCCACCAATAGCCTCCCACCGACCAGTTCATTCTCACAGGGAGGGACTACTCAGGGTACCGTCAGTCAAATTATGCCAACTGGCGACTCCCAGGGGGAGGGCCTTCTCTGTAAGGGCTCCAACCCTTTGGAATGAACTGCCCCCTGATATACGAAACATCCCTAATCTCCGTGCTTTCCGCTGTGCTCTCAAGACCCTGATGTTCAAACAGGCGGGGCTAAACATGTTAACATGTGAATGATTTTAAAATGTTATCTAATTTTGGGTTTTTATTTAATTGGGCCAAACTATGTTATATTTTAATTAGCAATTTATGATATTTGTGTATCCTTATTTTTCTTGACTGTACACCGCCTTGAATCCTGCGGGAGAAAGGCGGTATAGAAATATAATAAATAAATAAATAAATAAATAAATAAATAAATCTGGGATACCGTATATCCTGTAATCTGTGGTAGACATATGCCAGCTGCCAAGCATCCAATTTTTTTATCACATGACTGTGCGGATGCTTGATGCATGATGGCGCAGCGGTTAGAGTGCAGTACTATTTCTGCTGACTGCCGGCTGCCTGCAATTTGGCAGTTTGAATCTCACCAGGCTCAAAGGTTGACTCAGCCTCCCATCCTTCCGAGGTAAAATTGGAGCCTGAGTAGCGTAGGGAGCTAATTAGCGTAGTAGGCAGCAATTAACTTCCAGCTGCCTGTAATTCTGCGAGTTCAATCCTAGCCAGGCTCAAGATCGACTCAGCCTTCCATCCTGTCTAAGGTGGGTAAATTGAGGACCCAGTTTGTGGGGGCAATAAGCTGACTTCGTATAAATATATACAAAAGTATGAAGGCTATTGCTTAATGCATTGTAAGCCGCCCTGAATCTCCGGAGAAGGGCGGCATATAAATCATTTTTTTTTAAAAAAGAGCCAGATAGTTGGGGGTCAGAGGCTGACTCTGTAAACCGCTTAGAGAGGGTTGTAAAAGCCACTGTGAAGCGGTATATCAGTCTAAGACAATGATGGCTAACCTTTTTGCCATCGTGTGCCAAAAGCTGGGGGAGTGCGGGGTAGTCACACACGTGTGCGCTCACAACCATAATTCTATGCGCCCTGCCCCCCCCCGTTTTTGACATATGATAGCACAGTGGGCCCGGTCCGCCTGTTTTTTCGCCCTCCCCAGGCTCCAGAGGCTTTTTAGGAGCCTGGGGAGGGCGAAAACAGCCTTCCCCACCCCCATCCCCGGGAGGCCCTCTGGAGGCCGGAAACAGCCCATTTGCCGACTTCCGGTGGGCCCAGAAGGCCCAAAAATCAGATGTCCAGCGCGCACATGTGTGCTGGAGCTAAGTTAGGGCAACACTTGCGTGCCCACCAATATGGCTCGGCATGCCATCTGTGGCACGCGTGCCATTGGTTCGCCATCACGGGTGTAAGAAGTGCTGTTCCTAGTGCTATGTTATGATGGTTGTAAGTGTGAGGACTGGCCGCTAGTCCCTTTTTTCCCGTGCTGTGGTAACTTTGACCAGGTTGTTCAATGAATGGTGATAAGTCGAGGGCTGCCTGTACGTCACACACCATGTCATAAGCATGGAGGAATCATTTGAAGTATCAGTAGAGCTTTATAAAACTTTAGTTAAGGCCACATCTGGAATTCTGCATCCAGTTTTCGTCGCCACGTTACAAAAAAGACCTTGGAAAAAATGCAAAGAAAAGCAAACTAAAACGATTAAAGGCCTGGAGACATATGAAGAACGGTGGCTGGAACTGGGTATGTCTGGTTTAATGAAAAGAAGGGCTAGCGGGAACATGATAGCAGTCTTCCAATATCTCAGGGGCTGCCGCAAAGAAGAGGGAATCAAGCTATTCTCCAAAGCACCTGAAGGTAGGACAAGAAACAATGGGTGGAAACTCATCAAGGAGAGAAGCAACCTGGAATTAAGGAGAAATTTCCTGACAGTGAGAACAATTAACCAGTGGAACAACTTGCCACCAGTAGTTGGGGGTGCTTCATCACTGGAGGCTTTTAAGAAGAGACTGAAGTAAATAATTACTTGTCTGAAATGGGCCTCCTGCTCAAGGAAGGGTTGGACTAGAGGACCTTCAAAGTCCCTTCCAGCTCTATTTTGATTGACTGAAACTAGGAAGCGGAGTCTAGGACCCTGCGTTTAATCCCTCTCGCTATCAAGCCCAGGAAAATCTACTCGTCGCCCACACTGTAGTGTAGGCAAACGATCACATTAACAAATATCAGGAGGATAACCCTTTTTCAACGGAGACAGTTTACAGGTGGTTCTCGATTTACAACATTCGTTTAGCGACAGTTCAAAGTTACAACAGTTCGAAGTGACAGTTCAAAGTCCAAAGTTACACAATGGCACTGAAAAAAAGTGACTTTATGACCAATTAACTACGATTTATGCCCTTTGGCCTATTGTTTTGTTGTCGTATGTGTTTATACTGTGAGCTTCAGTACCGGAGACAAATTGCTTGTGTGTCCAATCACACTTGGCCAATAAAGAATTCTATTCTATTCTATTCTATTCTATTCTATTCTATTCTATTCTATTCTATTCTATTCTATTCTATTCTATTCTATTCTATTCCATCCCATCCCATCCCATCCCATCCCATCCCATCCCATCCCATCCCATCCCATCCCATCCCATATTCTGCATTCCATATTCCATATTCCATATTCCATTCCATTCCATCCTATTCCATATTCCATATTCCATATTCCATATTCCATATTCCATTCTTTTCCTTCCTATCTTATTCCATATTCCATATTTCATTCCATTCCATCCTATTCCATATTCCATATTCCATTCCTTTCCTTCCTATCTTATTCCATATTTCATTCCTTTCCATCCTATCCTATTCCATTTTCCATATTCCATTCCATCCTATTCCATATTCTATATTTCATTCCATTTCACCCTATCCTAGTCCATATTCCATATTCCATATTCCATATTCCATATTCCATATTCCATATTCCATTCCATTCCATTCCATTCCATTCCATTCCATTCCATTCCATTCCATTCCATCCTATTCCATATTCCATATTTCATATTCCATATTCCATATTCCATATTCCATATTCCATTCCTTTCCTTCCTATCTTATTCCATATTTCATTCCTTTCCATCCTATCCTATTCCATATTCCATATTCCATATTCCATATTCCATTCCATCCTATTCCATATTCTATATTCCATATTCCATATAAGAAAGTCTTAAAATGGGGCAAAACTCACTGAAGAACTATCTCACTGAGCATCAGCAATTCTGGGTTCAGTTGTGGTCGTAAGTCGAGGACTATCTGGATTCTTTTCATATGCATGGCTCTCTCTGATTGAACTCTGATTATTCATAGTTCTCCTGACCTGGGCTTTTCTAGTTCAAATTCATCAGCTGATCCTTTTAACCATAAGTAAAGCCGTTTTCATTTGAAATCCCCGGAGCCTTACAGAGGGCAAAGGAGTTGTCTGAATGTTCTTGAAGTTTACAAAATCTGATTTCCGCCTCTATCAAAAGCCGCTTTGAACAAGGCTCCAAGGGAAGGACCGGTGTCAGGTCCAATCAGGACATAATCTAGGGCCGTGATGGCAAACCTATGGCACGAGTGCCACAGGTGGCATGTGGAGCTATATTGGTGGGCATGCAAGGTCAGCTCCGGCATGCATGCGTGTGCCGGCCAGTTGATTTTCAGGCCTTCTGGGCCCACCAGAAATCAGGAAACACACTGTTTCCGGCCAGGAAAGGGCGTTTTTGCCCTCCCCAGGCTCCTAGAAAGGCTCTGGAGCCTGGGAAGAGCGAAAAATGGGCCTACCGGGCCCACCGGGCCATCGTGTGCCAAAAGCATGGGGAGCATGGGGGAGGCGCATAAAATTATGGATGTGGGCATACATGTGTATGACCTCCCCCCACTTCTGGCACGCGATGGCAAAAAGGTTAGCCATCACTGATCTAGGGTTTTAAAAACCCCAAATTCCTCTTTTGATCATCTGACGTCCCCTTATATAGAAAATGGTTGGTTTGCAGACAACATACAGGTTCTCCTCAATTTACGACCACAATTGAGCCCCAAATGTATGTGGTGAAGGGAAAAAAAATGGTTCAGTGTATTTGTCCCATGTTACGGCTTTTCTTGCCACAGTTGTTCAGTGAATCACCGCAGTTATTAAACTAGTAACACGGTTGTTAAGCAGAGCCTGGTGTCTCCGTTGACTTTGCTTATCAGTTGGTCGCAAAAGGGGAACACATGACTGCAACCGTCACAAATGTGAGTCAGTTTGTCAAGCATCCAAATGTAAATCACCTGTAAATCACATCGGGATGACGGAAAGGTCGTAAGTGTGAAAAATGGTCATCGGTCACTATTGTCAGGGCCATTGTAACGTCGAATGGCTGCTAAAGGAACTGTTCTAAGTTGAGGACTATCTGTAGCTCTGTTCGCTCCCTGTTTGCTAAAGCAATCCCATAGAGGTACTCCTGGAATTAAGCCCATAGCCGGGGCCAGAATTTTAATTGCTAAGCAAGATTGTTGTTAAATGAGCCAGGCCCAATTTTACCACCTTTTTTTTTTTGCCACAACTAGCCCACAAACCACATAAGATTCACAATAGAATAGAAATAAAAAAATTAAAATTGATGGCAGGACGTTGGCCTGTTAAAGAAAGATGTCCGCCCCCACATCAGTGAGAAGCATAGATGTACTACTACAACATTTTGTAGCAGATCCCAGTTGTTACTGTGAAGGTGTGTGTATTTCTAGGATTTCAAATCCACAAAGGCTGGCTGGGGAATTCTGGGACTTCAAATCCACAAATGTTGGCTAGGGATTTCTGGGAATAGAAGTCCATAGAACCTGACTAAGAAGTTCTGGGATTTCAAATCCACAAATGCTGGCTGGGGAATTCTGGGAGTTGAAGTCCACAGATGCTGGCTAGGGCATTCTGGGATTTCAAATCCACAAATGTTGGCTAGGGATTTCTGGGAGTTGAAGTCCATAGAACCTGACTAGGAAATTCTGGGATTTCAAATCCACAAATGTTGGCTAGGGAATTCTGGGAGTTGAAGTCCATAGAACCTGACTAGGAAGTTCTGGGATTTCAAATCCACAAATGCTGGCTGGGGAATTCTGGGAGTTGAAGTCCACAGATGCTGGCTAGGGCATTCTGGGACTTCAAATCCACAAATGTTGGCTAGGGATTTCTGGGAATAGAAGTCCATTGAACCTGACTAGGAAATTCTGGGATTTCAAATCCACAAATGCTGCCTGGGGCATTCTCAGAGGTAAAGGCCACCATGCTGGCTAGAGCATTCTGGGAGTTGAAGTCCACCCATCTTAAAGTTGCTGAGGTGGAGAAACACTATTCCACAGAACCAAACCCGCCTTGTCTGATTGCCCGAAAGCTAAGCAGGATCAGACCTGGCGAGCATGCAGATGGGCGAGGGCTTCCGTCTCTTCCTTGCTGCATCTCTCTTCCTCCTCCGGTTTCCTGAACGGGGACAATTTACAGACAGGAACCCACACTTGTGTGTGTGTGTGTTTGTGTGCGTGTGTGTGTGTGCCTCTTGTTCCATGTGTTCGTTCGGCACCATCTGTGAAAAGTGCAACCTACACACCAGCTGGAGCTGCCACGGCAGAGAGAGAGTGAAAAAAATGAAGGGGGAAGAGAAGAAATGACCGAGATTTTTGGGGAAGGGACGGCGGAGAACAGATCGTTCTGTGAAGTTCGGTTAAGTTCCGCCACGGGAGAAGAGCTGGCGAGAGGCCCTGTAAGGTCAAAAAAGTCAAAATGGTGGACATTCCGCCGATGCCCTGCCTCTGTTCGATGTGGGTTAAGTGACCAAGACTCCAATAGGATGGCTGCAGTTGCCATTCTGATTTTTTGACCTCTCCTCTGTAGATACTGTGGCAATTAAGAGGACACATATGCAAATAACTGCAGGTCGTCCTCGACTTGTGACTACAACCGAGCCCAAAATTTCTGTCGCTAAGCAAGACAGTTGTTTTGCCCGAGTTGAGGACATTTTTGCTACGGTTGCTAAGTGAATCACTGGATTGTTAAGCCAATCGAGCTTCCCCATTAACCTTCCTTGTCAGGAATCGTCGCAAGTGAGGAATCACATGACCCGGGGACATATCAACCGTCGTAAATACAGGCAGTCCTTGACTTACAACAGCTGACTTAATGACCGTTCAAAAGTTGCAAAAAGTCACTAAATGAATTGTTGTAAATGGAGGATTACCGGTATTTTTAGAAAAGCTCATATTACTTTTTTTTTTATTAAACAACTAATCAGATGAAGAGGAAAGTGCTAAGAAATTTGATCTGTGGGACATGAGTAACTTACTTAGAGGGCAAAATCTAATTATCAACAAGACAAAGATAAATCCATTTTTTTTTTTGGAGACTTTTAATTCACAGTAATCTAGTTTACCCTGCTTGCTGTAGTATCTTCAAATAAGTAACAGGGTATCAAAAAAAAATAATAAATGCAGAAACAAGGGTCAATTCAAAAGCCTTGTAATGCAGTCTCCACTTACAACAGCTCGTTTAATGACCGTTTTGAAGTTACAACGGCACTGCTGCAATGGTTATGTGAAACATAGTCATAAGTCACTTTTTTAAGTGACTTATGACTGTGTTTCACATAACCATTGCAGTATCCCTATTTTAATTTATTTAATTTATTTATTTATTAAATTTTTATACCGCCCTTCTCCCGAAGGACTCAGGGCGGTGTACAGCCGTAATAAAACAACATATAATACACAATTTAAAAACACTTTAAAAACGTTATTAAACAATTTGGCCCCAAGTGAAGACTCAAAAATGAAAACACCCATTGCGACTCCTTATTAAGCCAGCCCAGCCCTATAGTCACATGATCATAAATTTAGATCCTTGGCAACTGGCTCATATTTACGACGGCTGCAGCGTCCCAAATGGGAAAGCCAGATTCACTTAACAACCATGTGACTACTCTATTTCCCCCAAAATAAGACCTAACCGGAAAATAAGTCATAATGCGTCTTTTGGAGCAAAAATTAATATAAGACCCGGTCTTATTTTTGGGAAAACATCACTTAACAAATGGGGCAAAATTCACTGAACAAAAGTCTCGCTTAGCAACCAAAAATTTGGGCTCAATTGTAGTCGTAAGACGAGGACTACCAATACATAATTCAGAATTTTTGAATAGGATGAAAAGTGACTCAGAATCTGTGCATTTCAACGATTACAGGATTCAATGGATGCCACGCCAGTATGTAGAGATAGCAATGCAGCGATGGGAATTGCAATGAAAGCAAAATATTAAATTTATGGTGAATGTCACCCTTAGACAGAATGGCTTCAAGCTGTTTTATCGCTGGGATATCACTCCAGTCTTAATTCCTAAAATAGATAAAGCCTTGTCTAAAAAATTATTGGAAATATAACGAGCAACTTGGGTCAATATATATATATATATATATATATATATATATATATATATATATATATATATATATATATATATATAAATTTATTTTCTGAGGTTTTCGCGGATATTTGTATGTAGGTCTTTGGTTATTCGGGTTTTCTCCCATGTAAAATTACCACGCCAAGGTACTTCCAATTTTACGTGGGAGAAAACCCAAATAGCCAAAGACCTACCTACCTACCTACATACATACATACATATATATATGCAAGTTTTGGTGTGTTCGGGTCTTCTCCTGTGTAAGATTGAGAGCACTTGGCAAATCCATTTGATATAGTAACGGCAATTGATGCAAAAGACCCCTTGCACAAGCCTGATGATGGCAGATGAGATTCTGCCGAAACGTTGCCAAAGTGCTCTCAATCTTACACAGGAGAAGATCTGAATACCTATGTAAACCAAGATTTTTATGCAGCCCTAGTTCAGTGAAATCACAATCCACTAGTTTCTAGGCTTTTTTTCTGGCAGCCAGCAAACCCTCTGCTACCCATTGGGAGACTAAGATAGATCTATTTCGGGCTTATAAACCCTCATCAGTTAGCCACACCCTCATCCCATGTATCCTCCCTGTAAAGGTACAGTATTTGTTTTCTTTCCTTTTCGTAGGCCTAGGCCAAAAAAAAAGCCTAGAAACTAGTGGATTGTGATTTCACTGAACTAGGGCTGCATAAAAATCTTGGTTTACGTAGGAAGAACCTGGCTAAAGAGAAATACACATAAAGCCTACGAAAAGGATGGCCATGTTGCAGACCTCAACAATTCTGGAAGATAATTCATACTAAAAGGAAACAATGATTAAAAGCTGAATTCCGAATTGTAAAAAGCATGGTAAAGTCACACCTTAAAAGTAAATTGACATAGAAATTAATTCAAAGTTTGAAAGAGCCTGGTGGCTCAGCAGACTAAAGCATTGTGATTAGCACCAGCTGTCTGCAATTACTGTAAGTTCGAATCTCACCAGGCTCAAGGTTGACTCAGCCTTCTATCCTTTCTAAGGTAGGTAAAATGAGGACCCAGTTTGTGGGACCAATAAGCTGACTTTGTATAAAGTATACAAAAGTATGAAGGCTATTGCTTAACGAATTGTAAGCCGCCCTGAGTCTCTGGAGAAGGGCGGCATATAAATCTAATTTAAAAAAAAAAACCATTCCTGCATCATATCCCATCTAAAATTTCAAAATGTCATGTCTCAGATTTGTTCTTCGATCTCATGTGATAACTAAAGCAAGAACCGAATCTCGATGTTGATTCAATTTATTGCTGGTTATCTATACTGATTTGGATTGTATGGAGCCTGCTTCCTGATATTAATTTACGCTTAAATCTCAGCAGTGCTTTTTAGTCATTTAAAGTGATATATTCACTTGTTGCTTCAGGTTGCCCTCGACTTGCAACAGTTCGTTTAGTGATTGTTCGACGTTACGACGACACTGAAAAAAGTAACTTATGACGGTTTTCCAGACTTATATCTGTTGCAGCATTTCCATGGTCAGATGGTTGGCAAGTGACTCATATTTATGACGGTCACAGTGTCCCGGGGTTCCGGGATCCCCTTTTGAGATCTTCTGACAAAGAAAGTCAACCATGTAACTAACTTAATGACTGCAGTGATTCACCCAACTGTTGTGGCAAGAGAGGTTGTATAATGGGGCAAAACTCATTTAACAACTGTCTCGTTTAGCCCCAGAAATGTTGGGCTCAACTGCGGTCATATGTCGAGGACCCCCCTGTATTTAGGTATTAGTAAATTTAACAATTCACAAATGATATGCCAGAAAACTTGCATTTCCTTGACCTTTGTTAGATCTGCTATTTACTCTTTTGTGCTTTCTTCTTTTATTTCCTTCATCTGTTTTCTCTTTTCTATTTGCATTGATCTATCCTGGTAGTCCTCGGTTAACGACCACTTCTTCAGTGACTGCTTGAAGCTATGACAGTGCTGAATGAACGGTGGTTATGACTGATCTCTGACGTTCTGTTCCTGTGGACATGTGGTCACAATCTGGGTGCTTAGCAACAAGGTCACACTTACGATGGTTGTGAGTCCCACGGACCCACAATCACCACTTGCAACCTTTGGGCCAATCACTAGGAGATGGTGAGTTCTAGTTCTGCCTTAGTCATCAAAGCTGGCTGGATAACTTTGGGCCAATCACTCTCTCTGAGCCCAACGGACCTCACAGGACCATTGTTATGGGGAAAATAGAAAGAGGAAGAGCCTCAGATAGCTCAACAGGCTAATAGCCTGTTATTAACATTCAGCTGTCTGCAATTATTGCAAGTTCGAGGCTCAAGGTTGACTCAGCCTTCCATCCTTTCTAAGGTAGGTAAATTGAGGACCCAGTTTGTGGGGGCAATGTTGACTTTGTATAAAAAATATACAAAAGTATGAAGGCTATTGCTTAATGCATTGTAAGCCGCCCTGAGTCTCCGGAGAAGGCAGCATATACATCTAATTAAAAAAAAAATAAAAAAAAATTTTTTTTAAAAATGTTAGGTTACCTTGAGTTATTTATAGATAACAATATAAGTAAGATAAAAATTCAAGTACTGTATTTTCCTGCGTATAAGACTACTTTCTAACACACAAAAATCTTCTCAAAAGTCGGGGGTCGTCTTATACGCCGGGTCTCATTCTCCTGTAACCAGGCAGACCAGCCCATAAGGCTCTGTCGAGCCTTAAATGGCTCTGAGGAGGGTCGTCTTATACGCCCAGTCGTCTTATACGCCGGAAAATGCGGTACATAAATACTTACCTGCCTGCCAGCCTCCTTGCAAATTGCCTGGCATTTTGAACTTCCCGCCATTAACTTGTTGGAAGCTGCCAGCAAGTCTCACTTAACGATAGCAAAGGGACTTCCAGGATTACTGTCGTTTAGCGATGCAGTCACGTGATGTCACATATTACAGCTACATCGCTGAGCAGTGGAAATCCCGGTGCTGTCGTAACTCGAGGACCATCTGTGTACTTTCTCTCAAAAGTTAAATTACAAAACGAAGGCAACCAATGCGTGCTCCCCTTCAAAGCCACTGCAGGCCAAAGGGTTGCTGAAACAATGCAGCCTTGACTCAGGGAATATTACTGAGACAGGTGCCTGGTTAGAAACAGGGACGCTATGAGTTCGAGTCCTGCCTTAGACACAAAGCCCACTGGGTGATTTTAGGCCAGTCGGACAGTCCCCTTTCTTGCATTATGAGGAAAGTGAGGGAGAGGGATGTTTAAGAAGGAAGGAAGGAAGGAAGGAAGGAAGGAAGGAAGGAAGGAAGGAAGGAAGGAAGGAAGGAAGGAAGGAAGGAAGGAAGGAAGGAAGGAAGGAACGAAGAGGGTGGGAGGCTGAGAGGGAAGGAGGGGGAAAGAGAGAGAGAGAGAGAGAGAGGAAGGAAAAATAAATAAATAGGGAGGAAGAAAGAAAGGAAGAAAGGAAGGAAGGAAAGAAAGAGAACAGAAGGAAGGAGGGAGGGAGGGGGATGAATGAATGAATAAATAAATACATAAATAGGGAGGGAGAAAGAAAAGGAGAAAGAAAGAAAGAAAGAAAGAAAGAAAGAAAGAAAGAAAGAAAGAAAGAAAGAAAGAAAGAAAGAAAGAAAGAAAGAAAGAAAAAAAGAAAGACGAAGGAAAAATAAATAGGGAGGAAGGAAGGAAGGAAAGAAAGAAAGAGAAAGAAAGAAAGGAAGGAGGGGGAATGAATGAATGAATAAATAAATACATAAATAGGGAGGAAGAAAGAAAGGAAGGAAGGAAAGAGAGAGAGAAAGAAAGAAGGGAGGGAGGGGAAATGAATGAATGAATAAATAAATACATAAATAGGAAGAAAGAAAGAAAGGAAGGAAAGAGAGAAAGAAAGGAGGGAGGGAGGGAGTGGGAATGAATGAATGAATAAATAAATAAATAAACACATAAATAGGGAGGAAGGAAGGAAGGAAGGAAGGAAGGAAGGAAGGAAGGAAGGAAGAAAGAAAGAAAGAAAGAAAGAAAGAAAGAAAGAAAGAAAGAAAGAAAGAAAGAAAGAAAGAAAGAAAGAAAGAAAGAAGGTTTCATGGTAAATTTGGGGGGGGGATGGGATAGATTAGGGAATTTGCTCCCCCTGCATCTTTTTGGTCTGTAGCCACTTGCTGGATCTGGTCCATTTTCAATCTTGATCTCTCTTTTCCCGGTTTTTTTCTTCTTCTTATACACATTAAATAGTCCCATTGTGTTCATTGGGGGGGTGGGGGGGGGGAACCATCAAGCTGACCTTTAGAGTTTTGAGACAAAACCCCCCTCCCCTCTCTGCATAATTTCCTTCCACTATTCTGCTGGGTTTGGGAAGAATTCAAAGAAAATTGTGAATAAAGCAGACAAGAATTCTCCAGAGGAGAAATTACTCATGATTTCAGCTCTGCGAGTGCGTGTACTCACTCTCTCTCTCACACACACACACAAACTGACACACACACACACACAAACAAGTCTGCAGAATTCGCACGGCAAAATCAGCCCACTTGCCACGCATTTTGGCACTTCCCAGCTGTTCAACCCACTCCTGGGGGATATATTGCACCCAACTGGGACTTCTGAATATGAGTTTCGATGAGCCAGGATGCTGGGCCAAAATTAGGATTTGAAGCGCCAGGGAGAAGGTGGCAAAATTAACAGCTGCAATCTCGACTTCCAAAGCCAGAAATAGTTTTTCCTGTCCCTCCCAAAACCAAATAACTAATTCTCTTCAAAGTCAGGGTATAAAATTAGCCTGCGGAACTCCTTGCCACAGGATGCGGCGATAGCTAAATTGTGCGGATTTCTTTAGGTATCGAATATATATATATACATTTGTTAAATTTCTGCACTGCCCATCTCGCGGAAGTGACGCCGGGAGGTTTGCAACGTCGTAATAAAAGCATATGATAAAAGCATAAGTGAAGAAAAGAATTAAAAATGTACAAGGAAAAATAACAATTAAATTAACCATGATTGTTGGTTAGAGTAGCTTATTGGCTGAAATGCTTCTGCTTAACAAAACACCAGGACTATGTCTATGTAACACATTTAAGGCACCAGGCTAGAAACTGGAAGGCTCAGAAACTGGGTTTCTGAGCCAATCACTGGGAGATTGTGAATTCTAGTCTTGCCTTCTGCATAAAAGCCACCTGGGAAACCTTTGGCCAATAACCTGGTTGACTTCACACCAGATCTTTAAGCCTACCACACCCAGGTAAACAAAACACCATGGCTTGTGTCAATATAACACACTTATGCTTAACTCAGCAAACATCTTAAGTTTTAATAATAAAATAAGAAACAGTTTTGTCCAGTGGTTAAAGCGCCAGACTAGAAAGAAGGAGCCGGTCGGTAAAAGGCGGAAGAGGAAGGTTTAAGTTGGATATGTTTGTCGCTTAAGTGATTTGTAAAAATACTGAAGGATGGATACAAATAAATGAATCAAGTGATTTTCAAATGGAGCTTTAAAATTCTATTCTATTCTATTCTATTCTATTCTATTCTATTCTATTCTATTCTATTCTATTCTATTCTATTCTATTCTATTCTATTCTATTCTATTCTATTCTATTCTATTCTATTCTATTCTATTCTATTCCATCCCATTCCTTTCCCTATATTCTACTCTACTCTACTCTACTCTACTCTACTCTACTCTACTCTACTCTACTCTACTCTACTCTACTCTACTCTACTACATTCCATTCCATTCCATTCCATTCCATTCCATATCCTATATTCTACTCTACTATATTCTACTCTACTCCATTCCATTCCATTCCATTCCATATTCTATATTCTATATTCTATATTCTATATTCTATATTCTATATTCTATATTCTATATTCTATATTCTATATTCTATATTCTATATTCTATATTCTATATTCTATATTCTACTCTACTCTACTCTACTCTACTCTACTCCACTCCACTCCACTCCACTCCACTCCACTCCACTCCACTCCACTTTACTCCACTCCATTCCATATCCTATATTCTACTCTACTCCACTCCACTCCACTCCATTCTATATCCTATATTCTACTCTACTCTACTCCATTCCATATCCTATATTCTACTCTACTCCACTCCACTCCACTCCATTTCATTCCATTCCTCACTGCCCAACAGGTGATATTCAATGGGTTCAGTCTTTGATTTATGACTAGGAGCACCTTTTAGCAATTCTGGGTGACCAACCTGTTGCAGGTGAGAAGTTGGCCAGAAGGCCAACTTCAGGTGCCCCATCACTGGATAATTTCCAAGAAAAGATTGAACATTCATTTGTCCAGGATAATGTGAGGACTCCTGTCTTGGGAAGGGGGTTAGGCTAGAAGACCTCCAAGGCCCATTCTAGCCCTAAAGCTCTAGGGGCGAGTTCCAGGTGTTGGGGTGGTACTTTGGTGCCACCCCAACATCTGGAACTTAAGGAGGGAGGCAACCGCCTTTAGGACTTGAAGTGAATCTGGCTTCCCCATTAGATTTGCTTATCAGAAGATCACAAAAGGGGCTCACGACACTGCAACGGTCCTAAATGTGAATCAGTTGCCAATCATCTGAATTTTGATCACGTGACCGTGGGGATGCTACAATGGTCGTAAGTGTGAAAAACGGTCATAAGTCCCTTTTTTTCAGTGCTGTGGTCACTTCAAACCATCACTTAATGAACTGTTGTAAGTCAATGTTGACCTGTGTGATTTTCAAAGGGATGTGTTCTCACTTCGAAAATTAGTTTTACTTGTAATTCTTTATATAATACAAAGCACCGCTCATGAATAGATTGTGGTTTTTGTAAAATAAATGAAGATGTAAAGAAGTGTTCCTCTCTCGTTTGTGTGTTGGTGACACACCAACAGAATCAGGTTAGGCGTTTTCCAGTTTTTTGGAAGCCAAGCCCAAAAGGTTTATCATCATTGCCCTAAGACCTGAATCTCCATTAGGATTTTGTTTTCTTAAAGCTGATTTTTTTTTTTTAAAAAAAAAAAGGACTTGTATTTAGCTCGGATCCACTAGATTAAGTTACCAAGATCCCTTTCCCAAATTTGTGTTTGTTTCTTGAATGCAAAAATATTTTTTAAATGCAACCGCTTTCCCTCTGCTTTCACAGACCTTCCAGTTTTTTGGTAATTTTTTATTTATTTTTTATTATTATTATTATTATTATTATTATTATTATTATTATTATTATTATTATTATTATTATTATTATTACCTTTAAAAACACATTGAAATACAGGAGAGAGTTGGAAGGGAGTGGCCCGCAGGCTGGAAAAAAACATAAAATGAGACAGGTTGGCAGCAGTGATGGGGGAAAGGGAGACGAGAGATGGAATTAGGGTGTAGGAATTAAAAAGAAATAATGTGAAGATGACCGAAAGAGGTTGAGACAGAAGCGTTGCGAAAAAGGCCTCTGGATAACAACAGAATAACAAGAGTTCAAAAGGGACCTTGGAGGTCTTCTAATCCAACCAGGAAGCAGGAAACTCTATAGATTTCAGACAAATGCTTGTCCAGTCTCTTCTTCAAAACTTCCAGTGATGGAACGCCACAACCTCTGAACGCATGTAATCCCACAGGTTAATTGTTCTCACCGTCAGGAAATTTCTCCTTACTTCTAGGATGGATCACTCCTTGATTACTTTCCATCCACTTTGGAGAATAAATTGACTCCCTTCTTCTTTGTGGCAGTCCCTTAGATATTGGAAGACTGCTATCATGTCATCCCCTAATCCTTCTCTTCCTTAGACTAGACATACCCAATTCTTGCCACTATTCCTCCTTAGTTCTAGCTTGCTTCCCTCTTTGATTATCCATCCTTTGCTTCCTGTCCTGCCTTCAGGCGCTTTGGAGAATAGCTTCAGCCCCTCTTCTTTATACACCCCCACAAGGCGATGGTTACGGGGTGAGAAAGAAGGAAGCCCAGTTGATATGAGATCTAGGGCCCTCTTTCAGACCATGTTTCATTTGCAAACAATACCAGACACAGGGCCTTCCCAGCTTCTTAATATCATGGTTGGAGGGAAAAAAATAGAGTGTCAGGCCTGAAGTCCAGGGTTTGTGTGTGTGTATATAAGGTGTGAGTGGGCTTGGACTCTGTCTATGTCACGGCGCACCCCAAGAGCTGACCACGGGGTGGGGGAAAAACCTGAAATAAAATGGCTGGAAAGAAAAGAGGCTGTTGTTTGGTTGGAGGAAAATCGGATGGGACAGCTGGTGGACAGCAAAAAAAGGGAAGGTGGGAAGGTGTGTGTTTGTGTGTGAGAGAGGAAAACGCACATGTGCGGGTGTGTGCCCAGATGTGTGTTGAGCGCAAGCCGGGTGGCCAAGATGAAAGGAAGGAACGACTGGGAGAACGAATCAAGAGGAAATGAGAAATGTGAAAGGGAGGTAGACAAAAAAAGATGGAGAAACACCCAGGAAATGCTCAAAAAAGGGATGCAGGAAACCCAACTGAAGAGAGGGAAGCGAAGTGGGGTGGGGGTGGGGGTGGGCAGAGAGCACCAGGAGGCGGAGAATGCCAGCTCTCCAACCTGGGGTTCCTCCCCCCCCCCAATTGTCTCGGACTACAGCTCCCATCCTGATATGGGATTTGTAGTCCATCCCGTTTAATGAGACAGATTTGGGGAGAAAGGCCAGGTTAGAAAGGTAGGAAATCCAGGCGGGGCGGAAGAGGAGAGGGCCGACCTGGGGAGGAGGGGAGGTTGAAAGAGATGGGGGGGGGGGGGCCGTCGCCCTACCTTTGTGCATGCCGGTGTAGCGGTCCTTGAGCACGGTGAGCTCGTAGATCTGGCCGAACTGCTCGAAGAGGGGCTTGAGGTCCCTCTCCTCCAGGTTGCGTGGGATTTGGCCCACGAACAGCTTGATGGCATCCAGATCCTTCATGCCCTCCGGGTCGGCGCCGCCGCTCATGGGGGAGGCGCGGGGCGGTTGCTGCTGGGGTTGCGCCTGCCGCCTGGGCTCGCTGGCCGGCAGTCTGGCCATGCCCCGGGTCCCGACGCGGCCGGGCGGGCGGGCGCCACACGGGAGGAGGATGCTGCGGGCGGCGCGGAGACGGGAGCTGCGGGCGGCGACCAGAGATGCAGAGGGAGGCGAAGTGGCGCTCGCAGCATCAGGACCACAAAAGGCGGACGCTCCGCAGCGACGCCGCCTGGACGGACGCGGAACTACAGCGCCGCCGCGCGAGAAATATGGGGTGGGGGTGGCGGGAGAAAGAGGGATCGGGGGGAGGAGGACGGGGGGGGAGTTCCCCGGGGTCTCGAGAGAAGCAGCCGCCTCCCGCGACGTTCACGGCCACGACCGGCCGGGCTTGGTTTGGGTATGCGGAGGGTATTGAGAGCCCGAGGGATGGGGGGAGAGGAGGGGAGAGAGAGAAAGACAGCTGCTCTCGTGGATCGGCAGCGGGTGAAAGCTGTTGGAAGAGTCACAGCCCGGTAAAGCACGGAGGGGGCACGTTTGGGGGCGACTCCAAACACTTCCGGGTGGTAAAATGAGAGAGAGAAAGGGAAGGAGGGAGGGAGAGAGGGAGGGAGGGAGGGGAGAGAAAGGGAGAGAGAGAGAGAAAGAGAAAGGGAGGGAGGGAGAGACGGAGGGAGCGGGAGAGAAAGGGAGAGAGGGAGAGAGAGAAAGGGAGGGAGGGGGAGAGGGAGGGAGGGAGGGGGAGAGAAAGAGAAGGGGGGACAGAGAGGGAGAGAGAAAGGGAGGGAGGGAGAGGGAGGGAGGGAGAGGGAGGGAGGGGGAGAGAAAGGGTGGGAGGGGAGAGAAAGGGAGGGAGGGAGAGAAGGAGGGAGGGGGAGAGAAAGCGTGGGAGGCGAGAGAAAGGGAGAGAGGGAGAGAAAGGGAGGGAGCGGGAGAGAAAGGGAGGGAGAGAAAGAGGGAGGGAGGGGGAGTGAACGGGAGGGAGGGAGACAGAGAAAGGGAGGGGGGAGAGAAAGGGAGGGAGAGGGAGAGGAAGGAAGGGAGGGAGAGAAAGAGAAAGAGAGGGAGGGAGAGAGGGAGGGGGGAGAGAGGAAGGAAGGGAGAGAAAGAGAAAGGGAGTGGGAGGGGAAGGAGAAAGGGGGAGAGAGAGGGAGGTGGAGAGAGGGGGGAGGGGAGAGAGAGAAAGGGAGAGAGGGAGAAAGGGGGAGAGGGGAGAGAGAGAGAGAGAGATGGAGAGAGAATCCATCTCGCAAGGTAGTGTGGGATATCTAAACTGAGCTCCCACTAGCAGAGACATTAGCCCAGAATATCCCAAAAATCCTCCTGGCATCAAGGAGGTGAAAATCCGGCTTCAAAGGATAACCCAGGAATGGACTGCTGAGTGGAAAAAGGTGAGGAATCCCATGGTTGGAATCAAGAGGATTTTTTAAAGTACATTCCATTTAATCGTTCCTTCGGTTCAGTCTATGGAGGGGCCCCACTTGGAAAATTGGTTCTTCATCAAAAGGGATTTTTAATGCTGAAGTGGACGAGAAAGAGGAAAGAAGGAAGGAAGGAAGGAAGGAAGGAAGGAAGGAAATAGGGACGGAGGTTTGAGAGGGATGGAGGAAAGGGAAGGAAGAAAGAAGGGGAAAGGGAAAGAAAGGAAGGAAATGGGAGAGAGGAACAAATGAAATGGGAAAGAAGGAAATGGGAGGGAGGGAGGGAGGGAGGAAGGAGAATGAGGGAAAGGCAGACAGGCAGGAACAAAATGGGAAGGCGGAAACAGGGAGGAAGGAAATGGGAACGAAGAAGGAAAGAAGGAAGGAAATGGGGAAAAGGAAATGGGAAGGAGAGAGGGAGGAAAGAAGAAATAAAGAGAAAGGGGGAAAGGCAGGTGGGCAGAAAGGAGAGAGAGAGAAAGAAAAAGAAAATGACGCAGGGACTGAGCAGATCCTCTGGAGGAGACTTCCAGCATTTGGGGTTTCACACACAAAACTCCCCCCACATCTAGCATTTCATAAGAGGGGGGGGGTCTGTCTTCCTCAGCCGGGCTTTCCACCTCAGTGGTTGGATTTGTGGTCTTCGTCTTGTGAGTGATGGGGGGGGGGGGCAAGTTCTTTTCATTCGATCTGATCTCTCTACTCTGTGGCACCCCGAGCCAACACCTTGGTTTGAGGGCAGCTCCAAAACCCTGTGAAAATGGCAGAGATCACACGCCGAGGGGTTTTTCTCCCTCTTTCGCACTGTGTGAGCCTGAAGTCATCCTTTGAAAAGTTCCACACTCGGAGAACAAAAGTGTGTGTTTTTTTTTCCACACCCAGCAAAGGGTGTGAAGGGTGAGATTTTGCTGTTGTGACTTCAAGGGCCCAGTGCTGCCACCTCTATAGTGTTGAGCCTCTATAAGAGGCCACTGGGTGTGATTGTGGTCCATCAGTTGTGAGTCAGGCACCATCCATAACTTGGGGATAACCCTGCGGTGTATCTGAACAGTGGCTTGACTAGATGATGCTCTTAGGGTCTCCTTGGAGGGCCTGAGGACTGCGTGAGTCTGGATCATAATCCGGAAAAGACAGGTTGGTTTTGGGGCTATCCAGGAATGGGCTGTTGTGCAAAGAACACAGAGAGGAAGGAGGAGGAACCTCCTCCTTCCTCTCTGGTCGGACGCAGTCTGTGTTGACGGGGGGACAGAGGTCGACCTCGAGGTACCTTGTTTGCGGGGTGCCACAAGTGTCGGTCCTCTCGCCCCTTCTGTTCAACATTTATGTGAAGCTGTGAGATCCTCCGTGGTTTTGGGGTCAAGTTCCATCAGTACACTGATGATACTCAGCTGTACATTTCCACCCCGGACCGCCCCAATGGTGCCCTTGACGTGATGTCCTGATGCCTGGAGGCCGTGCGGATCTGGATGGGGAGAAACAGACTCAGACTCAACCCATCCAAGAGCGAGTGTCTATGGCTCCCGGCGTCCCAGTATAGTCAGTTGCTTCCATCGCTGATTATTGGGGGTGAAACTTTGGCCCCCTCAGAGAGGACTCGCAATCTGGGTATCCTCCTGGATGCACGGCTGTCTTTAGAAGACCAAATGATGGCTGTGGCCTTCTGTCAGGTTCACCTGATTTACCAGTTGCGGCCCTTTCTGGACCCGGACGCCCTGTGCATGGTCACTCACGCCCTCATCACTTCCCGTCTGGACTACTGTAACACTCTCTACATGGGGCTCCCCTTGAAGAGCACTTGGAGGCTCCAGCTGGTCCAGAATGCGGCCGCGCGGGTGATTATCGGAACGACATGATGCACCCATGTAACTCCTCTCCTTGCGAGCTGCACTGGCTCCCAGTGGTCTTCCGAGTGCGATTCAAGGTGTTGGTCACCATCTTCGAAGCACTCCATGGCTTAGGACCCGGATATTTACGAGATCGCCTTCTGTCACCGATGGCCTCCCACCGACTCGCTCCCACAGAGGGGCTCCTCAGGGTGCCATTGGTTAATGCCGACTGGCGACCCCCAGGAGGAGAGCCTTCTCTGTGGGGGCACCTGCCCTCTGGAATGAACTGCCCCCGGGGATACGTATGATCCCCGACCTGCGTACCTTTTGTTGTACCTTTAAAACCTTACTATTCCAACAGGCTGGGCTGGCTGGATAAGGAATTTTAGGGGTGTTTTAATCTGGAGTTTTTAAATTTGGGGCCAAGTTATTTAATACATTTTAAACTGTTTTTGTACTATATGTTGCTTTTACTATGGCTGTACACTGCCCCGAGTCCCTCGGGAGAAGGGCGGTATAAAAATTTAAATAATAAATAAATAAATAATAAACCTCTAGCTAAGATTCTGTGCAGTTTGGACAATCCTCAAATCCCACTCGTGGCTGGCCCCGCCCTGCCCCTCCCTGCCCACTCCACTCCACCCCTCTCAGGAGTCCCCACGTGGTAAGTACAGGGCGCGTGTGGAAGCTCAGGGAGGGTGAAAAACGGGCCTACCGGAAGTTCGGGAAGGCCAGAAACGGGCCCATTTCTGGCTTCCAGAGCCTAGAGGCCGTTTTCGCCCTCCCGGAGGCTCGAAGAAAGCCTCCGGAGCCTGGGGAGGGCAACCCCCCTGCCCCCCCGTCATGGTGCAGGAGGCCGACAAGGCCACGCCCACCATGGCCACACCCACCCAGCAACCAGGTAGAGAATCCCTTGCTAAAATTTTTGAAGCCCACCCCTGGTGCTACCCAGATCTTCAGATGCCCCTCCCCCTTTAGACCTGAATAGTTGTAATGCTGCCTTTGGGACAGGTGCATAATTTGGGGGGCGTTTTGGAATCCAAGGAGCAGGTGACCGGGGAGTTCTTTGCACAAATCCAGTTCAGAGCCAGTTTGCTCTAGTGATGAAGTGCTGGCCTAGGAACCAGGAGTTGGTGAGTTCTAGTTCCATCTCGGGTACGAGAGCCAGATGGGTGACAACCACAGGAGACAGTGAGTTTAAGTTCTGCCTTAGCCATGAAAGGTGATTGGGTAACTCTAGGCCTGTGATGGCGAACCTATGGCACGCGTGCCACAGTGACCCGAAGAGCCTTATTGGTGGGCATGCGAGCTCAGCTCTGGTGCACATGTGCACGCCGGTCAGCTGATTTTTGGGCCTTGTGGACCCACCGAAAATTGGCAAAAAGGCCGTTTCTGGCCTCCGGAGGGCCTCTGTGGGGGTGAGGAAGGCAGTTTTCGCCCTCCCCAGGCTCCTAGAAAGGCTCTGGAGCCTGGGCAGGGTGAAAAACGGGCCTACCGGGTCCACTGTGCCATCACATGCCAAAAGTGGGGGAAGCACGGGGGAAGATCATGCACACGTGCATGGGGGCAGGGTGCATAGAATTATGGGCATGCTCACGCCCGCTCCCCCCCCGCTCCCCCCACTTTTGGCACGCGATGGTAAAAAGGTTAGCCATCACTGCTCTAGGCCAATCACCAGTTTTAGTTCCACCTTAGGCATGAATGCCAGCTGGGTGACTTGACCAATCACCAGGAGGAGGTGGGCTTTAGTCCCGCCTTAGGCACAAAAGCCAGTTGGATTACTGTGGGCCAGTCCCTTCCTCTCAGGCCAAACCACCTTACAGGGTTTAGCATAGAATAGAATAACAGAGTTGGAAGGGACCTTGGAGGTCTTCTAGTCCAACCCCCCCTCAGGCAGGAAACTTTATAGCATTTCAGACGAATGGTTATCCAACATTCTGCAGTTAAATTAAAAACAAGTTTGTTAAGTGAATTGGGCTTCCCCATTGTGATCACATGACCCTGGGACACTGCAACTGTCATGAGTCAGTTGCCAAGTGTCTTGATTGACAACCATGCAACGGTTGTGAGTGTGAAAAATGGTTATAAGTCACTTTTTTCGGCGCTGTTGTAACTCTGAGTGATAGGAAAACCAACAGTTGTAAGTCGAGGACTAACTGTAGAATGAGAATATCTCAGGGGCTGCCACAAAGAAGAGGGAGTCAAGCTATTCTCCAAAGCACCTGAGGGTAGGACAAGAAGCAATGGGGGGGAAACTACCTTATTTTTCAGACTATAAGACGCACTTCCCACCACCCCAAAAGTGGGTGGAAATGTCTATGCATCTTATAGAACGAATATGGGCCTGGTTTTGGCCTCCCAAATCCTCCGAGCGTCCGGGAAGCTGAAAATGGGACATGCGGAGAATTTGGGAGACCGGAAATGAGCCTGCAGAGGGCTTCTGGATGCCGGGAAGAGCAAAAACAGGATGTGCTGAGCAGGGTGGGATTCAGCTGGTTAGGGGTGGTTTGGACAAACTGTTAGCTCCGATAATCAGCTGAGAGCAAACTGGTTCGCTCCGACGATCAGCTGGGCCCGCCCTCCCAGCCCTGCGCTATACCATCCTATATTTCCTTTGAAGCTCAGCTGATAGGCACGGTAGAGTGGATGCTACACTTCAAGTGTTTTACTCACTGGGGCTGCAGTAGAAGGTAAATTTTAGAGCTGTTTTCAAACGCACTGCGCACGCGCAGAGCAAAGAGGTTTTTACACCGGTTGAATCCCACCACTGGCGCAGAGATACAGGTAGTCCTTGACTTACGACAGTTCATTTAGTGAGCAAAGTTATAATGGTACTGAAAAAAGCGATTTAGGACCATTTTTTTTTTTGCAGCATCCCTATGATCACATGATCAAAAATGATTTTTTCCCCTTGTTTTCCTTCTCTAAACCTAGGTGCATCTCATTGTCCGGTGCGTTTTATAGTCCAAAAAGTACGGTAATCAAGGAGAGAAGCAATCTAGAACTAAGGAGAAATTTCCTGACAGAACAATTAACCAGTGGAACAGCCTGCCTCCAGAAGTTGTGAATGCTCCAACACTGGAAATTTTAAAGAAGAGATTGAATAACCATTTGTCTGAAGCGGTGTAGGCTTTCCTGCCTAAGCAGGGGGTTGGACTAGAAGACCTCCAAGGTCCCTTCCGATTCTGTTATTTTATTCTATTCTAAGAGTGGAGAGACAAAGGCAGAAATTATAATCCTATGTTATTTTAGGAATGGCTGGTGCATTTTTGCTGAAAAGCCATTTCTCTTTCTCTTTTAGCACACCGCGTGCAGGCAACGGCTGCTATTTATTTAACGTTATCAAACAGCCAATAAATTAACATGAAAATACAAATATATGCAACATAACAAATGTAATACTTGAATATTCAACACTCAGGACAGAATTAAAATCCCAAAATAGGCCTTGGTGCCAAATTTGTTTTCACCCAGCAAGTGGAAGTTGCACTCCCAAGCATTTTGAATGTGTTGTTATAAGGATGGATGCAAAACTGGGGAAAAAGAGGTAGTCCTTGACTTACGACAGTTCATTTAGTGAGCAAAGTTATAACGGTACTGAAAAAAGCGATTTAGGACCATTTTTTTTGGCAGCATCCCTATGATCACATGATCAAAATTTGGACGCTTAGCAACTGGTTCATACTTATCATGGTTGAAGTGTGTCCTTGAGTCATGTGATCTCCTTTTGCGACCTTCAAAGTCAATGGGGGGAGCCAGGTTCACTTAACAACCAGGTTACCGACTTAGCAACTGCAGTGATCTACTTAACAGCTGTGGCAAGGTCGTAAAATGGGGCAAAACCAGTGATGAAATCCAGCAGGTTCTGGAGAACAGGTAGTGGAAATTTTGAGTAGTTCCGAGAACCGGCAAATACCACCTCTGGCTGGCCCCAGGAATGGGGAGGGAATGGGGATTTTGCAATATCCTTCCCCCAGGAGTGGGGAGGGAATGGGGATTTTGCAGTATCCTCCCAGGAGTGGAGAGGGAATGGGGATTTTGCAATATCCTTCCCCCAGGAGTGGGGAGGAATGGGGATTTTGCAATATATTTCCCCCAGGAGTGGGGAGGGAATGGGGATTTTGCAGTATCCTTCCCCTGGAGTGGGGTGGGAATGGGGATTTTGCAATATCCTTCCCCTGGGAGTGGGGTGGGAATGGGGATTTTGCAATATCCTTCCCCCAGGAGTGGGGTGGGAATGGAGATTATGCAGTATCCTTCCCCCAGGAGTGGGGAGGGAATGGGGATTTTGCAATATCCTTCCCCCAGGAGTGGGGAGGGAATGGGGATTTTGCAGTAACCTTCCCCCAGGAGTGGGGTGGGAATGGGGATTTTGCAATATCCTTTCCCCAGGAGTGGGGTGGGAATGGGGATTTTGCAATATCCTTCCCCCTGGAGTGGGGAGGGAATGGGGATTTTGCAGTATCCTTTCCCTGCCACGCCCACCACGCCCACCAAGCCATGCCCACAGAACCAGTAGTAAAAAAAATTTGAATTTCACCACTGGGCAAAACCCAACACATTCTCACTTTGCAAGATAAATTTTGGGCTCCGTTGTTGGTCCTAAATCAAGGACTACCTGTATTCATAACTGAGATTCTACTGCTTGTTAGCCACAGGTTAAAGAAGTATAGGTAGTCATCATCTTAATGATGCAATCGGGACCAGAATTTCCATTACTAAGCAAGATGGTTGTTAAATAAGTCATGTCTGATTTTACCACCTTTTTGGCCCAATTGTTAAGCAAGCCATCGCGGTTGTTCAGTGAATCACACGGTCATTAAATGAATTCAGTTTCCCCTGTTGATTTTGTTTGTCGGAAGCTGGCTGGGAAGGATGCAAATGGCCATCACACGATGTTGCAACGGTCATAAATTCACGTTGGTTGCTAGGTACCCAGATTTTGATCAAGTGACTGGAGATGCTATGACCGTTGGAAGTGCGAGGACCGATTGTAAGTCAAGTTTTTTTTCAATGCCGCTATTAACTTGGAATGGTTGCTGAATGAATGTGGGTTGTAAGCCTAGGATTACTTGTACGCTTCTGCCCTTCGCACAGGTAACCCTCAACCTACGACCACAACGGAGCCCAAAATGTACGTTGCTAAATGAGAAATTTGTTAAGTGAGTTTTGCCCCGTTTTTACGACTTTTCTCGCCAGATTTGTTCCGTGAATCACTGCAGTTCTAAGCCACATGGTTGTTAAGTGAATTTGGCTTCCCCATTGACTTTGTCAGGTTGTAAAAGGGGATCACATGGCCCCTGGAACCTGCAACCGTCATAAATGTGAGTCAGTTGTCAAGCATCCAAAAGTAAATCACATGACCATGGAGATGCTGTAAAGTGTGAAAAAATGGTCATAAGTCACCTTTTTCCAGTTGTCTCTTTGAACACGCAAAACGAACTGTTGTAAGTCAAGGACTGCCTCTATTTACCAACCTTAACAGCTTGATGTGTGAACTTCAATGTGGAGTACAAGCTCCCAAGATTGGGAAACATTGAGCTAAAGGCGTTTAATTGGTCAAAATAGTGACTTGTTACTGGTGTCCTGTCCCACCAGGGTCTGTTCAAGCCACAATCCATGGTCTATCCTCAACAACACTCCATTAAGATTCGTTGGTAAAGCCAACTTATTTCCCAAAATATGTTTTTGTCCTATGATCTCTTTCCACGCGACCAATTCTTTTCTCCTGTGTTCTATGCACACTAGGCACCCCCAATACCATAGGGGAAATAGGGTTTCCTTTACCTTTGGGTATAAAATGTTATCGTTGGGGGAAGAGAACCCTGAGGTCATCAAGACCAACCCTGGAAAAACTCATATTAAACCATCCCTAAGAGAAGGCTCTTTAGTTTCTGATCAGCAGTGACGGCCCTCGCCTCTCTGGGTCACAGGTTGCAGTTCTCTTCTTGCGACTTCGGGCCAGACACCTTCTCTCAACTCAAACCCACTTCACAGGGTTGTTGTTGTTATGGGGAAAATAGGGAGGAAGGAAAGAATAACTGGTGTGTTCCCCATTTTGAATTATTTATCAAAATAAAACGGGAACTGAGTGAATGAATGAATGAATGAATGTCAAAATCAGGCAAGCTGACAGATAATAAGAGGTTTTGGTGTTTTTTTTTCTAATAGTTTTAATTTACATGTGCACATTTTTTTAAAAAAATCAACCACGCCCCCCCCCTTTCAAGTTCTCCCCATCCCAGACTCCTGCCCCTCCCTCCCCTCCCTAGCTTAGAATTATGGCACATGTTTTTTCTCAACCAGCAGCAACAGGTTGATGGAAAAAAAAAGTCATTTTATCCGGGAGAAGGTTTCCATCTGTAATGGGTAGAAAAAAAATCGTGTCCAGAGGTATGATCGGGTCTTGAAAGGAGTTGAGTCTCTCTGCAGTTCCGTGCCAGGGGAAAAAGGAGGAGGAAAAGGAGCTTTTGCAGAAATGCAAGGATGTGGGAGAGTGTGGTTGTAGTTGTGGTGGTGTTGGTTGGTGAGGTTTTTTTTGTTTGTTTGTTGTTTGTTTACCATCTCGAGCTTTTGCATCCTGCCCCTGCAGGAGAGGGGAGCAGGAAGAAGAAGAGAAGCAGGATCCAATGGAGGAAGAAATGACACCAGGAGGAGATTTCTGTGCTGTTGTTTCATTGCTGTTTGGATTTCCGAGAGACTCTTTGAACCAGCTTGTACAGGAGGCCGAAATGCTAAAAAAAGAGAAAAAAAACAGAAGGCAGAATGAGCAAGCGCCCGGCCCTACCTACAGCAGTGGCCAAAATTGTGGAAACCTTTTGGGAAAAAGTGTATTTTCTAAAACTAGCTAATAACACCACTTTTTTCTTTTGGAGTAGCACTATAAGAACGTAATGCAATCACTTTTATGAAGGATTTACTATTAGAATAGCAGTTACAGTATAAAGAAGAAAAGCGAAACACACAGAAAAAGTGAGATATACAAAAATTATCACCCTAGAAAAAGAAGAGATACCAAAATTATCACGTCAGTTAATAGTTTTCTGAATTTTGTTGTATGGATGTACTGTGTATACATATACAATGACAATAAAATTATTATTATTATTATTGGTTAATCTGTAGTGAGATTCACAGCCTTTAAGGCTGGTTAATAGCTCAGCAGCTCGAGTCCTAACCAAGGACCTAGGAACTGTTAAGGTATCGTCGGAGGATGTAAGCTGTTCCAAGTAAGGTGGTTTTTTGTAGAGTCAAAATGTTCAAGTCCGGTAAATTTAGAATTTCTAAATAGCGGGGTAGCCCTTTGGCTATTGCTCCAAGGGCTCCAATTACAACCGGGACAACACATGATTTCTTTTTCCATAGTCGCTCAACTTCAATTTGCAAGTCCCGGTACTTTGTGAATTTATGATGATGATGATGATGATGATGATGATGATGTTGGGTAACCTTTAGCATGAATGACGGCCTTAAAACATCTTCCCATGGAGTAAACCAAGTTTTTTTAGTTCTGCAGCTGTTCTAATGTGAAACCAAGATTGAACGATGGCTTCTATGAACTGGGTTTGATTGCTGGGTTGCTTCTGACTTAACAAGTTTCTTTAGTCTGCTCCCTAGATTTTCAATTGAGTGAAGGTCTGGGCTATTCCCAGGCCATTCTAGCAGTGGAATAGGATTATCTTGAAACTCAAAAAAAAAAATGGTGTTATTAGCCATCAAACCTCAAAAATACACTTTTCCCAAAAGGTTTCCACAATTTTGGCCACTATTGTACATCGGGAACGGTTTTGTTTTTTTCCCCAAACTTGACAACTTTAAGACATGTGGACTTCAACTCCCAGAATTCCCCCAGGACTGTGTGTGAAGCAAAATCAGGAACTGCTGATGCACCAAAGCATGAGACATTATAAAGTAAGTTTATGTCGTGTCAATCTGGGATCAGTATCTAGATTTTTTTTAAAATATATAATTACAGTGGTACCACAGTACTTGACTGCTTCAAAATTTGACAAATTTTGTACTCTGTTTTTTGTCATTGAAAACATTGTCCCAGTAATCGGCCTTTGCTTAGTAGGAAGAGAGGGATGGCTGTGGGGAACGGAAGGAAGTCAAACATGCTGGGAAGGTCGCGAACACAGGAAAAGGAACAGACAGAAAGCCAACTGGACTTCCTGATTTTTCCTTTGAAGATATTTCGCTTCTCATCCAAGAAGCTTCTTCAGCTCTGACTGGATGGTGGGGAACAGAAGGATTGATACTCCTTGCAGACAGCTGGATATTTGTATCCTTTTAGTGAGTTGTTTAGTGACTTGGAGGTTTATCTGTGTCCTCAGGGTCACCTGAGTGGTGCAAATGGTTCTTGTAGTCTGCAATTTTGTCCCCGAGTACACATATAGACCTCAACGACTCTCTAAAACAGGTGCAAAACTGAAGGGCTGCAGGCAGGATGTGGCCCAAGAGTGCTTAGATCTGGCCCATGGGGCCACCCTGGAAACAACAAAGGACCGACCCGCGGTGTCTCTGCCAGCGAAAACGGAGCTCCCAGGTGCCCTTTTCGACCGCGATGGCCACCTGCAACCCTCTGCCAGCGGAAACAGAGCTCGGGAGCCTGTTTTTGCTGGCGGAGTGCTCAGACCATCAGAGGTGCCAACATGAATGACGTCAAGCTGCCCATGCCCACCCTGGCCCCCGAGGTCAAACACAACCCTCAATGAAATTGAGTTTGACACCCCAAAGGACCAGCTGTCTGCAAGGAGTATAAATCCTTCCATTTCCCCACCATCCAGTCAGAGCTGAAGAAGCTTCTTGGATGAGAAGCGAAACGTCTTCAAAGAAAAACCAGAAAGTCCACTGCCTCTTGAAAAAAAAAAGCACCTTTTAGAGAACAGACAGAAAGTTCTTCCCGGCCAAAACAATGGGTTATATTGGTTAATCACATGGTTTTCTTGGGACTCATTTTTTTTAGTATCCGTTGCACCTCCCAGAAACAACGCCGAGTACAGAAGTACCACTATATAGGTTGATGTGTGTCTTCTTCACACATTATTGTGTTCAATCAAGGAGTATTACGAAAAAGAGTATTAAAGAAAAAAGAGTATTAAATGCAGTGGTTGGATTCAAGTTATCTATCTATCTATCTATCTATCTATCTATCTATCTATCTATCTATCTATCTATCTATCTATCTATCTATCTATCTATCTAGGTTTATATGCCGCCCTATCTCCCAGTGGACTCAGGGCGGCGCACAATAATAAAATACCCAAGCCATGATACAAAGTTAAAATCTAAAACCTAATAAAATTTAAAACCCAGAAAACCCCATCAGTCCAGGTCGGGGAACTTGAATAACCAAGTTTTTAATTCGCGGCGGAAGGTACGAAGGTCAGGAGCCAACTGGAGCTCCAAGGGTAGTTGATTCCAGAGGGTGGGCGCACCCACAGAGAAGGCTTTATCCCTGGGGGCCGATGGCCGACACTGTCTAGCCGACGGCACCCTGAGCAGGCCCTCTCTCTGGGTGCGGACCGGGCGATGGGTTGTCGTTGCTGGCTGCAGGTGGTCTGCCAAATATCCTGGGCCTAAGCCATATAGGGCTTTATCGGTCATCACCAGCACCTTGAATCTCACTCGGAGGGCAACCGGTAACCAATGCAAGTCACGCAGGTGTAACATGGGAGTATCAGGACTCTCCCATCACAACCCATGCGGCTGCATTTTGCACCAGCTGAAGCCTCTGAGTGGCCCTCAAGGGCAGCCCCATGTAGAGAGCGTTACAATAGTCAATATGTGAGGTGACTAGCGCATGAGTAACTGTGCATGGGGCATCTTGGTCCAAGTAGGGATGCAACTGGCGCACGTCTGGTGCGCCAGTTGCATCCCTACTTGGACCGAGATGCCCTATGCACAGTTACTCATGCGAATGCCCCCCTGGTCATGGTCGTTATATGATTTTCTAGACTCAACCGTGAGTCCAGGAGGACACCCAAGTTGTGTACCCTATCTACAGGGGGTAAAACTTCACCTCCTATAGCCAACGATGGAACCTCTCCTATGAACCGAGATGCCGGTATCCACAGCCACTCGGTCTTGGCCGGGTTGAGTCAAAGTCTGTTTCTACCCATCCAGACCTGTACTGCATCGGGCCATCACGTCGAGGGCATCACTGGGTTGGTTTTAACTGCCCTAATGATTTTTTTCCAACAACCAGCTTGCCAAACTGCTCACAAAGTTAACAACCGGTTCTCCCGAAGTGGTGGCGAACTGGTTAATCTCACCGATTCAATGTTTATTACATTTAATAAAGTAAGCCTCTGGATCAGCTGGTAAGGGAGGCTGGGGTGCTAAAAAGACACGAGAAAAATTGAGAAAGCAAAGCCCTTCCTATGTTGGGTACAGGGTTTCTTCAAACTCGGCAACTTTAATCTGGTTGGTCACCGGGCCAAACAAAATGCTAGAGCAAGATTTATTTAATTGTATTTATATGTCAAATTTAGAAGCAGCCCATCTCGCTCGCAAAGCGACTAAGATTGTCTTTAGGTAACTGTGTTCCATGTGCCTCAGTGTATAGTTATGCCTGTCACCATAACCCACCGAAGCATCTTCGGACAATGCTGGCTCCCTTAGCTAAGAAATGGAGATGAACAACGCTTCCTAGTCGGACGTAACTAGACAAGGCAAACCTTTATCTTTTTAGCCTAATCCAGCAGGGCCCATTCCTACATTCTTAGCTTCAACTCCTACCCTCAAAACGACGCTATAGAGCACTCCACACCGGAACCACTAGATACAAGAACATTTTTCCCAAATGCCATCACTCTAAACAAGTAATTCTCTCAACACTGTCAAACTATTCACTAAGTCTGCATTACTATTAATCTTGTCATCGTTCCTATCACTCATCTCCTCCCACTTATGACTGTACGACTATAACTTTGTTGCTGGTATCCTTAAGATTTATATTGGCTGTTTCCCTATGACTATCATTAAGTGTTGTACCTTATGATTCTTGATGAATGTATCTTTTCTTTTATGTACACCGAGAGTGTATGCACCAAGACAAATTCCTTGTGTCTCCTATCACACTTGGCCAATACTCTACTCTACTCTACTCTACTCTACTCTACTCTACTCTACTCTACTCTACTCTACTCTACTCTACTCTACTCTACTCTACTCTACTCTGCAAAAATGCCGTAGCAAAGCGTTGTGTGCTGGTACTCACCTGGACAGCGAAGTATGCTACACCAAGGTAGGCTGCTATGCAGAGAGCCAGGAGCAGGTCGAAAATGGCCGGCTTGACCCTGAAAGACACAAGCCAGGTTCTCACACCCAGTCTTGAGACACTGGAGTTTCCGTTCCTTCTGAGGTGCTTGTTCGCACGTCTGCTCTTCGAAGGCCTCTTTCTTCTATATCACACCTCTTCTGGCATGACCCCAGGCCCGAAAGACAGGGCCAACTTTGACGGTTGTGAGCCACCCAGAATCACTGAGAGTATACAAGTTTAATAACATCTATAGGCTACTAAAACTCTCTTGCTTAATCTGTTGGTACCCTCCAGTTAGCCCATATGGTGCATTATGCAGGGACAAGTTTTGAATTAGATTGCTTCAAATCTGCTAAAAGAATGTGCTTTTTATGCTCCGAGTCTTAAAGGAACAGCTCAGGGCCAGTCAAACTGATCTGTCCCCCTCTACACACACCCACAAAAACACAGCCAGTCGAGGGTTGAAGAAGCACTTGGCACACACCACAGTCCTTATCTCCAACTTGGCAGCGATATTCACACCGTCTGACAAATGTTTTAATTGTTCACAGAAAGAAAATCACATACGTAGCGTTGCCAAAATCCGTTCTTTTAGCAGCTTCAGGCTCCAATGACTACCAGATTGAGTTTTGTTCGTCACAGGAATCACTGACCACCACCCTCTCTTATATAGTCTCTGGGGTGTGATCCAGTGACTCATTGGTCCTGTGACTCAGGTCTATTCCCTCGCACGCCTCCTCAGCTGCTGCAAGCGCTTATCTCGCCTTCGTTGACGTGCGTCCAGGAATGACGTCTCTCCCTCACTCTCATCTGAGACACCTGTTTCCCCACTACTTGGCTCTCTTTCAGCTGGCACCTAAGACGGTGCCAGGGGGGGGGGGGACTGGGAGATCTGGCTGGTTCCTCTTCCTCATGCTCAGAGCTTCCTTCCTCCAATGGGATAGGCTCAGAGGACAGGGCCACAACACAAACTCCAAACTCCAACTTACCTATATGCGTTCATTACTTGCTTCAGCTGGTCATAGAAAACAAATTCGGGATCCCTGTATATATATAAAAAGGAAATAATCAAGAAGGTGATAGAAGACAGGCTCAAGATACAGAAGGATCTTGACAGACTTGAACATTGGGTGCTATCTAATAAAATGAAATTCAATGGTGAGAAAAGGAAGGTTCTACATTTAGGCAGGAAAAACAAAATGCACAGGTACAGTATAGGTGGAACCTCGGTCAATAGTAGTAAACGATCAAAAGTATTTTCAGTGCCTTTGTAAGTTCAGTCACTAAATAACTGTTGTAAGTCGAGGACTCCCTGTAGTTCCTAGCTATGTATCAAACCTTGGTGAGCCTTGGTGGTGCAGTAGACTAAAGCGCTGTTAAACTTATCTGCCAGCTGCCTGCAATTACTGCAAGTTCAA
This sequence comes from Coluber constrictor foxii, assembly GCA_038048745.1. Lineage (NCBI taxonomy): Eukaryota > Metazoa > Chordata > Lepidosauria > Squamata > Colubridae > Coluber > Coluber constrictor. The sequence continues at coordinate 21,895,820 of CM075958.1, read as the reverse complement.
ATCTCACCAGGCTCAAGGGTGACTCAGCCTTCCATCCTTTCAAGGTAGGTAAAATGAGGACCCGGATTGTGGGGGCAATAAGCTGACTTTGTATAAAAAAGAACACCGCTTAGGGGGGGCTGAAAGCCCTACTAAGCAGGTATATACAAAAGTATGAAGGCTATTGTTTAACGCTTTGTAAGCCGCCCTGAGTCTCCGGAGAAGGGCAGCATATAAATTGAACCCAATAAATAAATAAACCTGGCTGATAAATAAGAAGATTTATAGTTATATACTCAATAGTAGTATATAACTATTGTGAGGGGAATCTTGGAGTCCTAGTGGACAACCATTTAAACATGAGCCAACCCTGTGCAGCAGCTGCCAAAAAAGCCAACACAGTTCTGGGCTGCATCAACAGAGGGATAGAATCAAGACCACGTGAAGTGTTAAGACCACATTATAAGGCCTTGGTAAGACCACACTTGGAATACTGTATGCAGTTTTGGTTGCTACGATGTAAAAAAGATGTGAAGACTCTAGAAAGAGTGCAGAGAAGAGCAACAAAGATGATTAGGGGACCGGACGCTAAATCGTATATAGAACTGTTGCAGGAACTGAGTATGTCTAGTTTAATGAAAAGAAGGACTAGGGGAGACATGATAGTAGAGTTCCAATATCTCAGGGGCTGCCACAAAGAAGAGGGAGTGAAGCTATTCTCCAAAGCCCCTGAGGGCAGGACAAGAAGCAATGGGTGGAAACTCATGAAGGAGAGAAGCAACCTAGAACTAAGGAGAAATTTCCTGACAGTTAGAACAATTAACCAGTGGAACAACTTGCCTCCAGAAGTTGTGAATGCTCCAACACTGGAAGTTTTTAAGAAGAAATTGAATAACCATTTTTCTGAAGTGGTGTAGGGTTTCCTGCCTAAGCAGGGGGTTGGACTAGAAGAGCTCCAAGGTCCCTTCCAACTCTGTTATTCTATTCTATTCTATTTCTAGATTTAAAAGAGCTACACATTTTTAAAGGCAGGATTGAAAACCCAGGGACGGCCTTACACGAAGTGAAAACACACGTCTAGCCCATACAGGTATTCCTTGAGTTACAACCATTTGTTTAGTGACTATTCAAAGTTACAACGGCACTGAAAAAAAGCGACGTAGGACAGGTTTTCCATACGACCATTGTAGCATGCAAGGGTCCTTGGTGCCGTCCGAGCCTGGCGGTTTTCTTGCAGACGTCTCATTGCCAAACTAGGTTGCGTCATCGGGGCTAAATCAAGAGGGGGGGGGGAAACGAGTGGCCATTGAAACACCCTGGGAACACCATCGCCGTCCTCACCGCTTGTCTGCCTTCACGTAATGCTGCTTGACGTCTTTCAGGTAGCGGCTCAGGTAGTACTCCAGGGTGTTGATGAACGTGCTGTCTTTGTCCACCAGCTGGGCAGCCCTTGGTTGACTGCTGAGCCAGTCCATCACCGACTCCATCTGCTCCTGCTGAATCTGCTGAATCAGGGAAGAGGGGGAGCGGAAGTTGGCCGGTTCTGCAGGTGAAAACCCCGAAATATCCTTCTCTCTTCCCCCCTCCCTCCTTTCTCTCTCTCTCTCTCTCACACACACACACACACACAGAGCCCTCTGGCCAGCTTACCATATGTTCAGTGAAGATTTGGAGGTCAGCAGGCACGCCCTAATGAGGGAAGGAAGGAAAAAAAGAAAAAAGAAAAAGGGAGCTGGATGAAAATCTGTCAAAGTATATTCATGATCTGGAATAGGACATGGCAACTGGGGTCAGCCAATGAGGGCTGTTTGGAAACTGAAACATAGTATTGGTTTGGATGGGGCTGTAAGAGGCAGTTTGAAGTCTGGGTGTGGCTTAAGCTTACTGAAATTAGATTAGAATTCTTTATTGGCCAAGTGTGACTGGACACACAAGGAGTTTGTCTTTGGTGCATATGCTCTCAGCGTACGCAAGTAGGTTATTTGGTTATTCGGGTTTTCTCCCGCATAAAATTGGAAGTGTCTCGGCGACGTTTCGACAAAGTCTCATTCGTCATCTTCAGGCTGGTGTTTTCGGCTTCGTGCTTCTAGGAGCAATGTGTGATTGCAGCTGTTTCTTCCTTTTAACTGCTAGTGGGGAAGGAGGAAGAAGGAAGAAACAGCTGCAATCACACATTGCTCCTAGAAGCACGAAGCCGAAAATACCAGCCTGAAGATGACGAATGAGACTTCTTCGAAATGTCGCCGAGACACTTCCTATTTTACGCGGGAGAAAACCCGAATAACCAAAGATCTACATACAAACACCCACGAAAACCTCAGAAAACATATATATGTAAATATATATGAGTTGGTTTTGCCTCTAATGGGGGCCTCTGTACAATATATTAGCCTCTGTATCTCTCTACTCTGTAATGACTTGCTTCTATGAATATTGCTTCTGTGTTCCTGATACGGTATGCTGAATTCTCCTGTTTTGTATTGAATATAAAGAAGTTTCTTATGTAATTTGAATCCTGCTGAAGTTCATTTAATTGTGTCTGTGTGTGTGTGCTGCAACGATCTCTGACAAAATCCTGTTACTTTAGGACTCAACTGACCACCATGTCCGTTATCCCCGCAAAGCTGAAAGTCTAGACAGCTGCAGTCCTCTCTTCCCATGCAAGTCCTGGGCTCCGTGATCCAAGACCCATCAAACAACTGGAGAAATTTCTCATGTGTGCTCTCTCTGCTCTGTCTTCGGCATTTGTTGGTAACAGTGTGTCACCAACCTTGGATTGCGTGGGGCAGCGTTCCACAAACTTTCCAGCTTTGCAGAACAGCGAGGAGAGAAGGGATGGTTCAGGGCGAGCAGGCGGTTGCAGATGAGCAGGCAGTAGAGCCTTGGACAGCTCAACAGGCTAATAAGCAGACTAAAGCCTGTTATTAACATCCAGCTGTCTGCAATTACACCAGTTCTGGTCTCACCAGGCTCAAGGTTGACTCAGCCTTTCATCCTTTCTAAGGTAGGTAAATTGAGGACCCAGTTTGTGGGGGCAATAAGCTGACTTTGTATAAATATATACAAAAGTATGAAGGCGATTGCTTAATGCATTGTAAGCCGCCCTGAGTCTCCGGAGAAGGGCGGCATATAAATTAAATTAGGAAAAAAAAAATACACGCAAGTAGTCGGCACACGCGCCCACTGCTCAAAAAAAATGGAACTACATGCACGCAGGTTGCTCGTGTTAAGTGGAGCTGTGTGCACGCTCGCCAGAGACTGGGGACGCTTGGTGTGGAGCCCACCAGCACTGATTTTCTAATGATCAGAGCTCAGATGAGGTGGGTGAGATGCTTCGTCGGAACGAAGGCCTTGCTGGCTTGCTCTATAGGAGGGGTGAGCCATTTGACGATCCATGGACTTCAACTCCCAGAATTCCTGAGCCAACCATGCTGGGAGTTGATGTCCACAGGCTGTAAAGTTGCTGGAACTGCCCGCTCCTGCTCTATGGTGTTCTGGAATCTGGGAAGAGACCTTGAGGCCGATTACCACTACTTAGCAATAGCACTTGGACTTATATGCCACTTCACAGCGCTTTACAGTCCTCTCGAAGCAAGAAAGAGACGTGTCTAAACTGATGGAAGATTTTAAACTGAATTTCAATTAAAGCCACCCTCTTCCACATGTCTGGTGAAGTGAGCTGTTGCTCACAGACGCTGATGCGCTTTAATAAAATGTGTTAGTTGGAAAAGGAGCTTCTGGCCATGGCAGAAAAGGCTCCCACAAGGCGAAATTCCTTGGCTGATGGGGTCTGCACTAGGCCCTTTCTGCCACCATGTGGGAGGCAGGCCAATCCCATTGGAGAAACACAGTTCCACAGATATCCTGGACCCATGCCATAAATCAGTGGCCCCCAAGCTTTTGGGCACCAGGGGTTTTTCTCATGGACCAGAGGGGGCATAGTTTTGCGTGCTGCCTGCATCCCCTGGATGGGACTTCATTTGTTTGCGCAGCCTGGTTTCTGGAATGCTATGGCCTGATGCCAGTTCACAGACGGAGGGTTGGAGACAGAATTTTGCAAAATTCAAAGTACATCCCTCCCCTCTCGTCTTTACACCCTAAGAAACTAGGGAGGGTCTCTCCTGAGCCACGGTGACGCAGTGGTTAGAGTGCAGTACTGCAGGCTATTTCTGCTGACTGCAGGCTGCCTGCAATTTAGCTGTTCAAATTTCACCAGGCTCAAAGGTTGACTCAGCCTTCCGTCCTTCCGAGGTGGGTAAAATGAGGACCCAGATTGTTGGGAGCAATAAGGCTGACTCTGTAAACCGCTTGGAGAGGGCTGTAAAGCACTGTGAAGTGGTATATAAATCTAAGTGCTATTGCTATTGCTGAGAGGCTTCCCATGCACCCCCCCCCCTTTTATTTGTGGGCTCAGCTGATTTTTATCTGGCTGTTGCCTAGTCTGTAGTTCTTTCCTCTCTTAAGGACTTGTCAAGCTCCAGGAAAATCAGAAGATGCGGGCAGTTCAAATGGGCATAAAGGTTTATTGCAAGCATTAAGTTCTCTACAAAAATCTGAACTACTAAGGGTATCGAAGGGAGGGGAGGAGGGGAATGCTTGGAATGTGTTGGGAGCTGGGAGGGAGGTGAGGAATTTATGCAAGCCATTTTACAGCTTGAGAAGATCCTGATACTTCAAGGCCATGCGATGGGAACCTTCCGAAGGTGCAGACTGTTTTCCCAAAATAAAAAGAATGTGTTGGAATGGTGGACAATGGACGGCCCCAGTGTGGAAAAGGGGAAATTAACCATGCTGTTTTTCGTGTGAAAAAACCTCAGAGCTCGCTTCGCTTCTTCTGTGCCTGTATGGATCTATCGGTAAAGTTATACTCTTGGTAAAATAATACCCCAGGAGTTTTCTTTTGCTGCAAATGCCAACGAGATGGTTGACAAACGGTTGAAACAAATTGGCGGAAGATAGAGAGTCAACGGAATTCAAGGTGGGCTGGACTGAGAACTCTTGTGGGCGCGCAGGAGCTCAAGACTGTTGACGCCTTTGACCCCTCCCTCAGGCTCTCAGCCTGCTCATCTCCTACAAGGCTATTCCCACAGACCATCACCGCCTGATTTGGAAGCAGCAAAGCAAGTGGTGCAGCCCACTAGACCAAGGGTCAGCAACCTTAAACACTCAAAGAGCCACAAAGGTCCTAACCAGAAGCCCCCGTTCAACTCTGGAGCCGACCGGAAATCCGGTTACCCCATCATAGAGTCTCCTCCTAGCGCGGCACCCTTTTTCCTCTACCTGTCCTAACCGAAAGCCCTATCAATTGTGGAGCTGACCAGCAACAAGGAGCCGCAGCAGAGGGATGAAAGAGCCACATGCGGCTCCAGAGCCGCGAGCTGCCGACCCCTGCACTAGACTGAGCAATCCCAGCCCCTGCAGGTATTTCCGGCAGCCATTTCATCCGCCCGAAGAAAAGACTCTCACCTTCTCTGTTAAGTTGTAGACCACCCTTGTCAGAGCCTCTACAATGATCCGGGTGTTGCGAGTTAGGATTTGAAGGTTCACCCGTGGCCTGTAAGAGGAAAAACAGCAGCTGTGTCAGAATTAAGTTTCTAGGAACGGAGAGATGCTGAGGTGAGGCTTCTGAAACTATGGCCCTTCGCATAGACTCACAGCCTACCCAGGATCGATCCCAGCTTAGGTGATCAGATCAAAATGGGGGGGTTAGCCCATAAAATGATCTGTATAATGTGTCTGCCTTGAAAATTGTTCGGAAGAGATACTGGGGAACACAAAGGAAGGGCGGTGTAGCAATTTAACAATTCTTTAAAGCGGCCACCTCTTTTTTTTCACCTGGGATTGTAGTTTCAAAGCATGAACAATCCTAATGCTCTGTAGGTATATAGATAGACCCTCAATTTATAACAGATCTCCCAAAAGTTACTTATGACTCCGTTCAAAAGTTACAATACCCATTTCCCCATGGTCATGTGACTACATTTTGGATGTTCAGCAACTGGCCTGCGTTTAGGGCCCTTTGCAGCGAGGTCCCATGACCACCATTTATGAGTTGTTGTTTTTTTCTGCTGAAAATTGGCATTATTTCTGGTTTCCGGCCAAACCTGGCCCATAGTGGGGTTTGTTTAAGTGACTGTCATGTTTGCTTAGCAACTGTTGCAAAAAAAGGTCATAAACACAGATCTGGTCATACACAGTGACCGTCTTAAGGGAGATTCTCAATCATCTAGGTCACGGTTGTCCCAAAGGTGTTTTTGGTGCAGAGATGCAGCACTGAAGAAGCTTCTTGGATGAGAAGTGAAACATTTGCAAAGGAAAAAAAAAAGTCCAGTTGCCTTTTGGAAAAAGGCTTCCATCCTTCCCTCCTCTCTCCCTCCTCCTTCCTTCCTTCCCCCCTCTCTCCCTTTCCTCTTTTCTCCCTCCTTTTCTTTCCTCATTCTCTCTCCTTCCTTCTTTCCTTCCTTCCTTCCTCCTTCCTTCCAATACGTCATACTTCTTAACCACTCATCTCCCTGAGAGGTCATAATTGCCACGTTCAATTATGGTCATAATTCGGGGACTATCTATAAAGGCACCAGAATGTCTAAACCTGGGCATTTTATACTCCCTTGGGGTGCCCCTGCCAGCCTACATGGACTGCTTTTACAGGCAGCTTTTGGCTTAACAATAGTTCATTTGGTGACTGTTCGAAGTCACAATGGCACTGAAAAATGTGGCTTATAGTCGAGCCTTCGTTGTCATTGTGCATCATGCGTGCAACGAAATTGGTTTTAGCCTCACTGGTGCAATCCATGACTAAAAATATAAACAACATAAATAGTATAAAGAATAATCCCTATGCAAGTAATTAGGGGGAAAGAAAGAAAAAGAAAAAACTCGCCATACATTTCCGGGTGTGCGTGGAGTGATTGTGGTCGTGTTTTAAGAGTCTGACAGCCCAAGGATAGAAACTATTTTTAAACCTAGTTGTTCGGCTGGCTATGCTTCGATGTCTTCTGCCCGATGGGCAGAAGTGCGAAGAGACCCTGACCAGGGTGTGAATCATCTCTGAGTGTCTTCCTTAGTCTGCTGAAGCAGCGAGGCCTGGCAGTGTCATCCAGCGGCGTTAGAGGGCAATCGATGGTTTCTTGGGCAGAATTGATCGCTCGCTGTAGTGCCTTCCTATCCACAGCTGTTAAACCAGCGTGTACCATACTGTAATGCAGTATGTGAGAACATTTTCTATTGTGGACCAATATACAGGTCTATAGAAATATAGGCTGACTCTGATTCTGGGTTTATTATTTATCATTAATTAGTTATTTGATTTAAAATGCGATTTTATTGTACATGTGTTCGCCGCCCTGAGTCCTTCGGGAGAAGGGTGGCATATAAATACATGTAATAAATAATAAATAAATAAATAAAGAGGTCATCAGCTATTGTTCCACCTGATTTTTTCCGCAGGACTCTAAGGAAATGAAGTCTCTGTTGAGCCTTGTCAATCACCAGGGACGTGTTGTTTTCCCAGGTGAGATCTTGACTAATGAGCACTCCCAAGACTTTAAAAGAGGAAACCCTCTCCACGCAGCCCCCCTCGACATACAGTGGGGCAGGTTCCTCTCTGTGCTTCCGGAAATCTAGCACCGTCTCCTTTGTCTTGCTAGTATTTAGATGTATGTTGTTCTTTGAGCACCATGCGGATACCTTCGGGACTTCTTCCCTGTATGAGACCCAGCACCGTTGTGTCATCTGCAAACTTCATTACGATGTTGGATGGATCAGAGGATATGCAATCATGTGTACACAAGCGAGTACAGGTAGGGGCTGAGCACACGGCCCTGAGGGGAGCCTCTGCTGAGCTTCAGGGTGGAAGATGTAAAGGAATCAACCTTTATTGTTTGTGGACGATCCGTCAGAAAGTCTTCGATCCAGTCACAAGTTGGGGGGAGCAGGGGGAGGGGCGAAATTCAGGTCAGTCAGTTGCCTGGTAAGATGCTATTAAAGGCCGAGCTATAGTCTATAAAAAGCATTCTGTCATAATTCCCATGAATTATGACTGCTTATGACCACTTCTCACACTTACACCCCTGCCATATTCCCATGATTATGTGATCAGAGTTCAGATACTTGGCAACTGGTTCATATTTATGACGGTCGCAGTGTCCCGGGATCATGTGATCCCCTTTTGCGACCTTCTGACAAGCGAAGTCAATGGAGAAGCCAGATCCACTTAAGTAACTCGATTACAACCTTAAGAATTGCAGTGATTCACTTAATAACTGTGGCAAGAAAGGTCATAAAACGGAGCAAAACTCACTTAATACGGGTAGCCCTCAACTTACGACCGCAATTGAGCCCAAAATGTTTGTTATTAAGTGAAAAACTTGTTATGTGAATTCGACCCACTTTACGACTTTTCTTCCCATATCCATTAAGTGAACCACTGCAGCCGTTAAATTAGTAACACAGCTGTTAAGTGAATTGGGCTTCCCCCCATTGACTTTGCTGGTCAGGAGGGTGCAAAAAAGACTCCTGAACACGTTGACAACTCCTGAGTCAGTTGTCAAGCACATAAAATCACATGACCATTGGGATGCTGCATTGGTCGTGAATGTGAAAAAGGGTCACAATTAGTGACTACTGTCAGGGCTGTTGTCAGTTTGAATGGTCACTGTTGCAAGTCGAGGACTACCTGTTAACTGTTTCGCTCAAGGACAGAAATCTGGGGCTCAACTGTGGTTGTAAGCCAGGGGTCTCCAACCTTGGCAACTTTAAGACTTGTGGAATTCTGGGAGTTGAAATCCACAAGTCTTAAAGTTGCCAAGGTTGGAGACCCCTGTTGTAAGCCGAAGATTGTAAGCCAAGAGTTGTTGTAAGCCGAGAGTTGAAATCCACAAGTCTTAAAGTTGCCAAGGTTGGAGACCCCTGTTGTAAGCCGAGGATTATCTGTATTTTGAAAGCGGCTACCTTTTTTGTCAATTTATCTATGTCCGTGTGTGTATACCTAAGCACCCTCATAGCCCTATTGGTTCAGCCCTTCCTCTTGACAGACAGGCCTTTGGGAGTGGGGCGGCATGGAGGCTCTTCTCATTTTTCCCAACCTCCCAACTTGGAGAGATGAAAGAAAACAGAGAGAAGAAGCAACCAAACCTGGATCATTTTCGGCCTGACGTGCCTCAAGGGGAGAGTGCCCTTCTCAAGGCAAGAGGGGGCAGCCCAAAGTCTTCCCCACCCAGTCCCCTCTTGCCGACCCATCGGTCCATGCAGCGCCTCCTCACCCAGCAGCTGACCTGACGTCCATGATGCTGTTGCGCAGGCCGTCGCGGTGGCTCTCCAGATGAGAAACCGTGAAGGCCGGGAGGCGACGGATGGCGAAGCGTTCGTGCTCCCAGGCCAGCATGTCTTCGGCCAGGTTGATCTTCTTGTGCACCATGGAGAACCTCACCTCTGGGAAATGGTGGGCAATGACCTGGAGATGAAACAGAAGGTAGACAACAGGGTCAGGAGAGGAAGCAGTGCACGCTGAACTGTTCTTCCAGAGGAACTATAACCAATCAGAAGAGAGCTAGAAAGGACCTTGGAGGTCTTCTAGTCCAACCCCCTGCTCAAACAGGAAACCCTATATCATTTTAGACAAATGACTGTCCAATCTCTTTTTAAAAAATTTAATAAATAATAATAATAATAATAAAAACCTCCAGTGAGGAAGCACCCATAACTCCTGGAGGCCAGCTGTTCCACTGGTTAATTGTTCGGACTGTTAGGAAATTTCTCCTTAATTCCAGGTTACTTCTCTCCTTGATTAGTTTCCATCCATTGCCTTCTAGTGCTTTGGAGAATAAACTGACCCCCTCTTCTTCGTGGCAGCCGTTCAAATACTTGAATACTGCTATCATGTCCTGCCTAGTCTTTCTTTTCTCTAGACTGGCCATACCCAATTCCTGCAACCCTTCTTCATATGTTTTTGTCTCCAGGCCTTTAATCATCTTAGTTGCTCTTCTCTGCATTTTTTTTTCCAAAGTCTTTTTTTAAAATAATTTTTATTATAAATTAAAAACAAAAAACAGAAAAAAGACTATAACAAGACAAAGTCACATACATACAACTGAGGTTGATTCAACCCCCATATATATATACTGTTTCTAAATAGTATTACATATCATCATACTACAAATTCGATTGGGTTTATCATCTTGCATCTTGCACTTGTTAATCTTTTTATATCTTCTTATATCCAATATTGCCTTATTTATATTTAGTTTGCTATTTACATATCTATGGCACATGCTTTCCTAACATCTATCTCATGACATTTTTACTTCTATCCACTGGTACCATTTATCCCAGCTTTGATTGAAAGTTGATTGTCTTATCTTTAAGAATATATGTTAATCTATCACATTCTGCACACCACAGAATTTTGTTAATAATCATCGGATCCGATGGTATTTCGTTCCCTTTCCAAAGTTGCGCATATGCAATTCTAACCGCAGTGGAAATATGTATGAAAAGGTACCAGTCTATTTTCCTTATGCCCCCAGGGTTTATTCCTAATAAGCAGACCTCTGGTCCCAATTGAAAGCTGTCATCTCCATGAGCCAATCTTTTATCTTGCTCTAATAGTTTTGGGCTTGTAGATATGTCCAGCATTGGTGGTAAAATGTACCCCTGGCCGACCATCTTTTTTGTAATGTGGTGACCAAAACTGGATGCCGTATTCCAGGTGTGGCCTTACTGAGGATTTATAAAGTGGTACTAAGACTTCACGCGATTTTGATTCTATGCCTCTGTTTTTGCAACCAAGGATTGTATTTGCTTTTTTGGCTATTGCCATACACTGCCAGCTTAAAAATAATCAGTGCTACAGAGTCCTTGATGCTGTCAGAGCTTGGTTATTTCCTTGTAGACATTTCATTACTCAACTATTCCAAAGGGCAACTGGATTTTTAAAAGTTTTTCTTTCTTTCTTTTTATTTAATTTATATGCCGTCCTTCTCCGGAGACTCAGGGCGGCTGACAATGCGTTAAGCAATAGCCTTCATACTTTTGTATCTACCCGCTTAGTAAGGCTTTCGGCCTCCCCTAAGCGGTGTTCTTTTTTATACAAAAATGCTTTGTTTTACACAAAACCCTTCTTGAAAGTGTTTCACTTCTCATCCAAGAAGCTTCTTCAGTTCTAACTCACTGATGGGGAAATGGAAGGATTGACCCCGGAAGAACCTTCTTCAAGCATTACTTGATCTGTTGTGTGGATGTTTGGATGGCGTAGGGGTGCGGAATTTGTGGTGGGTGGGAGTGTGTTTGGGGATTGTTAGGTGTGTTGGAACTGGTCTTTGGACATTAACAACTGGGAAACCTTGACCTCCGATCGTTCAGCTGGGAGGCTAAAGACGCAGCATGGCCTTCTCCAATTTGAAGAGACACTTGTTCGGCAGGCTGAGGCAAAGAGGCAGTCCCAGAACCAGCAAAATCTGGGGGCTGGACAAGGGACAGAATGTATCTGCCCTCGGTGTGAAAGGGATGGCCACTCTCAAATTGGCCTTTTTAGTCACCAGATGCTGTTTTAGGATCTCTTTCCGGAGCACGATACCATAGTCTCTTGAGACGGAAGGAGGCCAATGAATGGTATACTGTGTATACACATACAATGACAATAAAGTTATTATTATTATTTTTGGATGAGAAGCGAAATGTTTTCAGGGGGGTAAAAAAAAACAACCAAGAAAATTTGGAAAAAGCACCTTTGGGACAAGCATGATCTGAATGATTGAGAATCTCCACAGACATTACCCAACTCAAGGTTGACTCAGCCTTCCATCCTTCCGAGGTAGGTAAAATGAGGACCCGGATTGTGGAGGCAATAAGATGACTTTGTATAAAAAAAGAACACCGCTTAGGGTGGGCCAAAAAAGCCCTACTAAGCAGGTATATACAAAAGTATGAAGGCTATTGCTTAACACATTGTAAGCCGCCCTGAGTCTCCGGAGAAGGGCAGCATATAAATCAAACCAATCAATCAATCAATCAATCAATCAATCAATCAATAAATAAACAAACAAACTAACTAACTAACTAGGTAACATCAACATTGTGAGGGTTTTCCCCATTTTTATACAGCAGTTTGCCCTGCCAATGTTGTTGGGTGCGTGTGTAGTTTTTTTCCCCTCCTAGTAGTTCCCTGATTGGGGTGTTGTTTTCTCTTCATTTGTCTGGTGTTAATCTCTGCTTATCTGGGTGTTGGCTTTTGGAGAGAATTCTGGCCTTTTTGTTTCCTTCTTAGCTTCTTTTATGTTCTCTTTTGAACGGTGTGAATTTCTCCTCTATGAAGAGCTTTCATTCCTCTTTAAGCAGCCAGCAGATGGAGCTATTGCTCTGGACATTACAGATGGCAATAGCAATTATAGCACTTATATCCCACTTCACAGGGCTTTTACAGCCCTCTCTAAGTGGTTTACAGGGTCAGCAAATGGCCCCCAACAATCTCAACTTATAACAGTTCATTTAGTGGCAGTTCAAAGTTAAAACAGTCCTGAAAAAAAGGGACTTATCACCATTCTTCAGTTACAACCTTTGAAGGATCCCCATGATCACCTGATCAAAATTCAGATGCTTGGCAACTGGTTCATACTTATGACCCTTGCTGGGTCTCAAGGTCATGTGATCCCCCTTCTGACCAGCAAAGTCAAGGGGGAAGTCAGATTCACTTAACAACCGTGTCACTAACTAACCAACTGCAGCGATTCACTTAACAATTGTGGCAAGGAAGATTGTAAAATGGGGCAAAACTCACTTAACAAATGTCTCACTTAAGCAACAGAAATTTTGGGCTCAATTGTAGTCGTAAGTCGAGGAGTACCTGTATAGGTAGTCCTTGACTTACGCCTGGCTGCTTAGCAACCGTTCAAAGTTATGAAGCCTCCAAAAGGTATTTATAACCTGGTTCGGAAGCTCCAAAGGGCACCCGAGCAGTCACATGGCATTTCGGTCGCTCTGCAACTGGGCTGTATTTAAAGCTATTTCCCGCAATCACGTGACTGCGATTTATGACATTTTCCGCCCCCCAAGAAACTGGTATTTGTTTCTGAGTTTCAGCAAAAATGCCTTCAACACCGAATTTACTTAACGACTCTGGATTCACTTAACAACCATGGTGTTTTGTTTAATGACCACTGCAAAAAAAAAAAAGCCATAAAATTGAGTCAGCTACATGATGACTTGCTTTATGAGCCTTGGTGGCCCAGCAGCTTAAAGTGGTGTTAAAGTGACACCAGCTGCCTGCAATTACTGCAAGTTCAAATCTCACCAGGCTCAAGGTTGACTCAGCCTTCCATCCTTCCGAGGTAGGTAAAATGAGGACCCGGATTGGGGGGGGCAATAAGCTGACTTGGTATAAAAAAGAACACCGCTTGGGGGGCCCTGAAAGCCCTACTAAGCAGGTATATACAAAAAGTATGAAAGCTATTGCTTAACGCATTGTAAGCCGCCTTGAGTCTCTGGAGAAGGGCGGCATATAAATTGAATCAATAAATAATGACCGTCACGTCCATTAGGGATGTAAGGTGAGGACTACCATAACATGCTGCCTCACTCTGTTGTTTCCTACCGTAGCTTCCCGAAGAAGAAAGGGAAATCCACCAACCCAGGCTGGAGAAGGAGTTATCTGCTACCCCAGCCGTCCTCCCAAAGGGATCCCACCTCCTCCTTACCTGTTCCAGCTCCTTCAGAAAGGTGTGCTGAAGAGTCCCTTCTTTGGGAGGCTTGGAGACGTGTAAGTGAAGGCTGTTGCCTCTCCCCAGGGTGTCCAGGCAGAGGACAAATGCCACGTTATCCTGCAGCAGACTGAAATCTGGAATTAAGAGAAAGCTACCGTCTTTCCCTGAAAATAAGACATCCCCTGATAGTAAGCCCAATCGGGCTTTTGAGCGCATGCTCTAAAATAAGCCCTCCCTGAAAATATTTAACCGCATGCGCAGCCAGTCTCCACCATTTCCTCTGGTGAGGGCAAGGGTCTGCAAAAAGCCATTTGGGCCCGTTTCCCACAGAAAAGAAAACACCGAAGCCACAAAACCCTTCCCGTGCCTGACTATTTCTTAAGCGGCCACAAAACTAGCATATGTAGTTGAATTAAACGTTTTGTTTTCTTCTGAAACTTTTTTCTTGGATTTATCCATGGTTGGTTCTAACTTTGAACGGTCACTAAACAAGCTGTTGCTAAGTCCAGGACTAGGACCTGTACTTGAAGCTTCTGAATAGACTTCAAGGGCAGCCCCAGGTAGAGCATATTGCAGTAGTCCAGGCAGGAGGTCTAACCAGGGTCTAACTGACAGTGAACAGGGCCTGTTCACTGCAAAAGGTCACTACGGGTTGTCTTCGGCTTACAATTATTTGTTTAGCGACTGTTCAAAGTTACAACAGCACTGAAAAATGTGACTTGTGACCGTTTTTCGAACTTTTTCACACCATGATCAAAATTCGGTCATGGGATCAAAATTTGCTTGGCAATCGACGTATGTTTTTTTTAAAATAATTTTTATTCAACATGTACATCTTTAACATCCTTGTTACATTTTTACAGCTTTCTGATACTGGCATCTTTGATAATGTCTATTTTATCTTTTAACCAACGATATACACATACATTTTATATATTACTTACTAATTTTTATATTCAGTACAATTTGTACCTATCAATATAGGTACAAATACACTATTATACACTACTGAGCTCCTCTCTAATAACTCCTCTTACATTTATACATTAATTTTGGATTCTTACTCCAACCAGTTATACCATCCATGTCTCGTAATAAATCGTTTCCTCTCGGTCTTTTAGTTCCATTGTTAATTTATCTGCTTCGGCACATTCTAGCACCTTTTTTATGATCATCGTATTTGATGGAGCAAATCTGTGTTTCCAATTTTGTGCAAATGAAATTCTGGCAATTGACATATGTTAATGACAGTGGCCCTATCCTGAGGTCATGTGATTACCATCTGCAACCTTCCCAGCTGACAAAGCCAATGGGGGAAATCCAGATTCGCTTAATGATTTATTCACTTAACGACTGCAGCAGAGAAGTTCGTAAAATGTGGGCAAAACTCCCTTAACAACGGCCTGGCTTAGCCAAGGGAATGTTGGGCTCAATGGAGGCCATTAAGTCTGAATTCGCTTTATATATTGTTTCATTTTGGGTTCTCATTTCACAGGGTGGTTTAACCTATCGTTAGCCACTCTGACGAGATGGGCAGCCATCAAAATCAAATGAAAGGAATAAATAATTGAAAAATGAAAAGTGATGAATGTCATCAGGCTCATTAATAGCTATAATAGGTCAGGTTATACCCTCTTCTGCCACTTCAAACAGGTTGCCAGGCTTCTATCCAACAGCCCCTTTCCTAGGCCAAATCTTTTGCCATAAATCCCAAGCATATCAAAGAAGGCAATAATCTCCATTCACACCTGTGTGATCCAGGTTGTCTTCCAGCCACCTCTTCGTCCCCTGATAGTTAAACTTGCCGCCTCCGGATGCAAAGAACAGCAAGTTGTACCTGCGCAGAGAAGAAAACGAGGCAATGGGTACATTTCTATGGGAGAATGTGCATCCACCACCTTGTCTCGTGCGGGGTTTCCCTACCCCAAAGCTGATCCCGTTCTTACGCGGCGTGGGTCCTCTTGTACGTGTAGAGCCGGGAGAACAACCTGGCGAGTTCTAAGAGTACCGCGACCCCACTGCCGTTGGAGTCCGCCCCGTGGGACAGCCACTGGAAGGGAAAAGGTCTTTAGCCAAGGGTGAGCAGGGAGATTTGGGAACTTAAGAGCAGTACCAATAAAGGAGAATATCTGTAGCTCAGGGTTGAAATGTGGGGTCCTTCGTATTCTCTTGTTTCCTTGCAGATATTTTGTTACCCTAATTAGGTAACATCATCAGTGCTAATTCCCCGGGATTTGCACTCAGACGCTTGACAACTGTCTCACATTTATGACGGTTGCAGTGTCCCGGGGGGAGGGGGGTGTCACACGATCCCCTTTTGCAATCTTCAGAGAAGCAAAGTCAATGGAGAAGCCAGACTCACTTAACCATGTTACTAACTTAACAACCGCAGTGATCGACTTAATGTACGTGGCGAGGAAAGTCGTAAAATGGGGCGTAATTCACTTAAGAACCGTCTCGCTTAGCCACATAAATCTGGGGCTCAGTTGTGATCATACGTTGAGGACTACCCGTGTTGGCATACAAATCAGAAATCCTAAACGGAATGAAGCATCACGCTGGGATGTGCAAAATGTTATGTACACAAATTATGCAGGGCTGATTTTCGGGGGGGGGGGAGCCCTGGGTTTCCTTCTGGATATTTAGAATAGAATAACAGGAGTTGGAAGGGACCTTGGAGGTCTTCTAGTCCAACCCCCTGCTCAAGCAGGAAACCCTACCGTTTCAGACAAATGGTTATCCAATCTGTTCTTAAAAACTTCCAGTGTTGGGGCATTCACAACTTCTGGAGGCAAGTAGTTCCACTGGTTAATTATTCTAACTGTCAGGAAATTTCTCCTTAGTTCTAGGTTGCTTCTCTCCTTGATTGGTTTCCACTCATTGCTTCTTGTCCTCCCCTCAGGGGCTTTGGAGAATAGTTTGACTTCTTTGTGGCAGCCCCTGAGATACTGGAAGATTGCAATCATGTCATTTGTGTCCATGGAAGGGAAAAAAAAAAACCCCGAAGGTTGAATCTTGACTGAGATGGAGAAATAAAAGCAGGAAAGAAACAAGGATGGGGGGGATTTCCTTAGCAATGGTACATGGGCACAGAAGCACAGAGGTCACGCAGAGGAGCAGTGCAACACACACACACACAAGCCGCACCAGCCGTGAAACATGCCTTATTCCCAAAACTCAGACCAAGTTAAAACACTCCTGGTTCTTTTACGGCCAGATTGCAGGAGCTTGGCAGAACATTCAGGAGATAAACAGTTTGCTTAAGATTAGAAACAGAATGTATTTTCCACTCTGTACAAACCCCAGTCCTGCAAATCATCCTGAAGGCTGCCATCTGATACTCCTCCCCTTCCCTTGTTTAGGTCCCCTGGAGTTCAAGGGGACGGATGAATCCAAGGATTCAGCCTTGGATTTAGGGATGGTTCCATTCAAAAGGCCAGGCGTCGGCAGCTTTACACTTGTGGACTTCGACTCCCAGAATTCCTGAGCCAGTTCAGGGATCGTGAGAGTTGGAAGTCCAGAGGTTGTAAATTTCCCACCTTCTCTTCAGAAGACCTCCATTTTTAAATTATTGGGGAGAGGAAAGAGGGGAGGCACTTCTGAGAGGCTGAAAAATAGAAATGGGGGGAGGGAGGAAAAAAAACCCCACAGTGCAGGTAGTCCTCGACTTATGACCGGTTGCTTAGCAACCGTTCAAAGATACAACAGACTTAGCTGGAGGCTACTTAACAGCCGAAATTCAAAGTTCTGACATTCTTGCCCTCCCCAGAGTCACATGACCAAAGTTTGGGTGCTCAACAAGGGGGCTGCATTTATTATTGTAGTGTCCCGTGGTTGTTTTTTATTAAATTTATATGCTCTCCATCTCCCCGATAAGGTGACTCTGTGTGACTTTGCGACGATTTTAGCCAAAAACCAACAGTTACTTCTGGATTTCGGCAAAACCGCACCCCTGGTGAACCGCTGGTCCGCTTAATGGCCATGGCGTTCATTTAACCACGGTTGTGTTCGCTCAATGGCTGCGTATTTGCTCAATGGCCATGGCGTTCACTGAACCGCTGCAAAAAAAGTTGTAAAACCAAGTCAGCGACTCCTTTTACAACCATTGTGCCTTATGACCATGATGGCCAAAAGTCAAGGACCGTCTTGTAAAGAAGAAAGTGGTTCAGTAACTTCCCCTAAGCTTGAGATCTGTCTCCTGTTCTGAACTGAGCCTGAGTAGCATAGGGGGGTAATGCCTCCTACAAAGGCAGCATTTAAGATCCAGCTGCCTGCAATTTCTGCGAGTTCAATCCTAGCCAGGCTCAAGGTCGACTCAGCCTTCCATCCTTTATAAGGTGGGTAAATTGAGGGCCCAGTTTGTGGGGGCAATAAGCTGACTTTGTATAAATATAAATATACAAAAGTATGAAGGCTATTGCTTAATGCATTGTAAGCCGCCCTGAGTCTCTGGAGAAGGGCGGCATATAAATCAAATTTAAAAAAAAAATTAAACTAGGTAGACCAAATTAAAATACAGGTAGTCCTCAATTTGCAACAGTTCATTTAATGTAACTGTTTGAAGTTACAACAGCATTGAAAAGAGTGACTTCACACTTACGACCATTTCAGCATCCCCATGGTCATGTGATTAAAATTCAGCTTGGCAACTGACTCATATTTATGACGGCTGCACGTCATGGAGTCACGTAAATCCCCTTTTGCAACTTTCTGACAAGCGAAGCCAAGGGGGAAGCCAGATTCATTTAACAACCGTGTTCCTAACTTAACACCTGCAGCGATTCACTTAACAACGGTGGCAAGAAAGGTGGTAAAATGGAGCAAAACTCAGCTGACAAATGTCTCACTTAGCAACAGAAATTTTGGACTCAAATTGTGGTTGTAAGCCGAGGACTCCCTGTAAATCTTTCCTAACAGATTTCTGGAGAAAACGGTGCTGACTCCATCAGAATGCTGATTAAATTTACCAGATTTTATATATGCATTGGAGGGGTCCTTGGTGTCCTCTGAGCTCGGTTGTTTTCTTGGAGATATTTCATTATCCTAACTAGGTAGCATCCTCCTCCTTCTCCTTCTTCCTCTTCCCCTCCCCTTCCCCCTCCTCCTCCCCACAAATCTCACCTCCTTCTAGCATTGATGATGTTACCTAGTTAGGGTAATGAAACATCTGCAAGAAAACAAGCAAGAACTCCTCATTTCATCCCTGAGCTACAAATATTCTCCTTTATCAGTAGACCTGCATATAATGTGAGTTGAACAGCAAAGAGCCTTGGTGGCGCAGCAGATTAAAGTGGTGTTAAAGTGACACCAGCTGGCTGCAATTACTGCAAGTTCAAATCTCACCAGGCTCAAGGTTGACTCAGCCTTCCATCCTACCTAGGTAGGTAAAACGAGGACCCGGATTGTGGGGACAATAAGCCAACTTTGTATAAAAAAAAGAACACCGCATAGGAGGGGCCAAAAGCCCTACTAAGCAGGTATATACAAAAAGTATGAAGGCTATTGCTTAACGCATTGTAAGCCGCCATGAATCTCCGGAGAAGGGCGGCATATAAATTGAACCAATAAATAAAATAAATAAATAAATAAAAGGTGACCAGCAAGCGAGTATTGGAGCACATAACACCAGACATGTCTCTGGAAGGCAAAAATCACAAAATCGCATCTCACATATTTTGGCGATGTCATGCGGGGGTAATCACCGGAGAAGGTACTGTACTTTTCGGAGTATAAGATGCATTCCCCCCCCCCCAAAGAGGGTGGAAATGTTGGTGCTTCCCGAAACCCCACCCCGTACTTCCTGTTTTTGTGAAAAATGGACCAGTTTTTCGCAAAAATGGGGCACGCAGAGGGTTTGGGAGGCCAGCAGAGTGCTCCTGGGGGCCAGGGAGGGAAAAAACCTTTCTTTTCTTGTTTACCTCTTCAAAACCTTGGTGCGTCTTATACTCTGAAAAATACAGTAATTATACTTGGATGAGTCAGCGGTAAAAGGAAACCGGCCTGCCAAAGAAGACGGCGGCTGGACGCCATCAAAGCTGACACCAGCCGGAGCGTAGAAAAACTCAAATAAGCAGTGCAAGACCGGAAGATGTGGAGAGGGGTCTGGCCCACAGAATCGCCAAGAGCCGGACAAGGACTGAATGGATAAAATCATCATGAATGTGAGCTGTTTCCTCAACAGGAAGCTCAGCTCAGAAAGCTCGGAGTGCCCAAGGATCTGCTGATCCAGTTCTACGGAGGAATGATGGGAGCCATGTCCTTTCGGACCTCAAGAACTGTCTGGTTTGCCCCAGCAACCAAACGGGGCAGCTACAGACTGGAACAGATAGTTAGGACCGTAGGAAAAAACCCACTGCAACCAGCCTGCCTTCCATTGAGTATCCAACAGATATAGGTAGTCCTTGACATACGACGATAATTGAGTCCAACATTTCTGGAAGTTTTTAAGAAGAGATTGGACAATTATTTCTCTGAAATGGGATATGGTTTCCTTCCTGAACATGGGGGTTGGACTCTATTTCTATTCTGTTTCTTTTCTATTCTTCTAATTATATTCTATATTCTATATTATTCTATATCTGTGATGGCGAACCTATGGCACGGGTGCTACAGGTGGCACACGAAGCCATATCATACAGCGTTGCCCTACTCCAGCTGATTTTCGGGTCTTCCGGGCCCACTAGAAGTCGGGAAACGGGCCATTTCTGGGGCTCCGGGGGGGCAGGGGGCTCTCCCCAGGCTCCTAGAAAGGCTCTGGAGCCTGGGGAGGGCAAAAAATGGACCTACTGGGCCCACCATGCCAAAAGTGGGGGTGAGGTGTCACACGTGCATGCATGGGGGGACGGGGCACATTGAATTATGGGTGTGGGCATGCACGCGCACAATCCCCCCCACTCCCCCCACTTTTGGCACGCGACGGCAAAAAAGTTAGCCACCACTCTTCTATATTCTATATTCTATTCTATTCTTTGTTAAGTGAGGCATTTGTTAAGTGAGTTTTGCCTCATTTTACAACCTTTCTTCCCACCACTGTTCAGTGAACCACTCCGGCGGATTAGCGAGTAGCCCAGTTTTTCAGCGAATCTGGCTTCGCCCAATGACTTTGCTTGTCAGAGGGTCGCAAAAGGGGATGACGTGACCCCCGGGGGACACTGCAACCGTCATAAATACGAGTCAGTTGCCGTGAATTTTGATCACGTGACTATGGGGATGGTGCAAAGGTTGTAACTGCGAAAAACAGTCTTAAGTCACTTTTTCAGTGCTGCTGCAACTCTGAACAGTCACTAAATGAAATGTTGTAAGTTGAGGACTACATGTACTGCACGAACCAGAGAGAGAGAGGGCTGATAAAATATCTACAGACCCGTCACATCCTCGACATAAACTGTTTCAGCTCCTCCCCTCAGGACACCGCTATAGGGCAATGCGTGTCAAAACAACTAGACACAAAAGAGAATTTTTTTCCCTTGTGCCATCACTCTGTTGAACACCTAATTCCCACAGCAGTGTCTTATGCCTAAGGATATTTACCCATGTAGAAGGGCTGTATTGCTATTCTTCTTCTTTTCTCAACTTCTCATTTACCTACTGCCTTCTCCTATTGGTATCTTATGATTTATCACTTGTTTGCATCTTATGATTAATGATTTTAACTGCGATTTATGGCCTCTGAGCTATCACTTTGTTGTTTGTATGTACGTAGAGAGCTTATGCAACTGAGACAAATTCCTTGTGTGCCCAATCAGATCTAGCCAATAGAGAATCCTATTCTATTCTAAATTTTTTTACCTATTTTACATATATTTAAAATGATGAACGGTATTTTACATGAATGCTAAAACTTAAGAGGTTTAGGATCAAAATTCGGGCTGTTGCATCCAAAACGAAACTTTTTCAATGGAAGGTTTACTGTTCAGAGCATTGGCAATGAAACATTCCCTCACATCCAGCACACATGCCTGCAGCAAATGTAATCAGCACTTATTACAAACATATAGGTATCTCAGATCAGTGAGCCAAGCTGCGTCATACTGAAAACGCCAAAACACAGACATTTGCCAGCAAGTCCTTACCGGTGCAACTCCAAATGAGTCATAATGAGCAACTAGCACAATGGTAGGCAGGTCTTCTCCTCCCAGGCCTGTCAGTCGCCCCTTGCAAGGAAAGAGGTAAAATAAGAGCTGCTGCAAAATCATCACACCCAGATTAGCACAAGATACATTTCCTCTTTAAGATTGACATCTGTAACATATAAAGGGCTTTAAACTTGCTGAAAAGGGGATAAGTGTGTTTAAGATCCAACATGGTTCCCTTTCCTGATTCCTGCCCTTAGTATGGTCTATCTCAGGCATGAAAGCAAGTTGGGCGACTCTGCGCCAATCACCAGGAGACGGTGAATTCTAGTCCCATTTTAGGCATGAAAGTCTGCTTGGTCACTTTGGGCCAATCACCACAGAAGTCTAGGAATCCTAGTCCTGCTTTAGACATGAAAGCCACCTGGGTGAGCCAATCACCAGGAGACATTGAATTCTAATCCTACCTTAGTCATGAAACCTGGCTTGCTCACTTTGGGCCAATCGCCAGGCGCCTGGAAGTTCTAGTCCCGCCTTAGGTGTGAAAGCCGGTTGGGTGACTGTGGGCCAATTACCAGGAGACAGTGAATTCTAGTCCCGCCTTAGGCGTGAAAGCCAGCTGGATGATCTTAGATAAACCCAATATGTTAAATAAATATAAATAATAAAACAAAACATTAAATAAAGTAAAATAAAATACAAGGAGGAAGGAATAATGAGTATGTTCACCATGTTGACTTATTTACAAAAGTAATAAAGGTGGGGATTTAAAAAAATACCTGGTAAAACTTTTTTTTTTTAAAAGAACCTTCCCCACACGTCTCGTATTTTCCCTAATAAAATCCTTAGCTGTGACTCCAGTCCGACAGCTCAACCAGGCAAGGTTGTTCAAAGAAGGCCAGCCCCTCCCATGGAAGCCTCTAAGCCTTGTCCCCTGCTGCTTTTTGGCTTCCCCCCCTGGAAACCAAACCCCTTCCTTCCAGTTACTCCTTAAAACTCAAGGGCGCTGGGAAATCACGAGCTCAGCACTGAGGTTGGCATGCTTTTGAATGATATCAAAGAAGCTGAGCACTGTCCAAGGGCAGACGCTGGGAAGATCCTGGGTTTTCAAATTGCAGGCAGGACCACAACCTGGAAAAAATACTGTGTAAAAAATACTCCAAACTCACTTCTATACTTGTGATGAGCCAATCGTTGACGGCTTTACTCTGAGCTCCACTGGTCACCATCTGGAAGCCGTTGGCTGTTGCGGTGTGCAAAAGGACTAGGAAGGGGGAAAAAAAACAGGAGTTAAAAGACAGGAGTTAATACAGGTAGCCCTTTGATTTGCAACCATTCGTTTAGTGACTGTTCAAAAGTTACACTGGTGCTGAAAAAAGTGACTTAGGATTGTTTGTCACATTTACGACCCGTTGATGCATCCCCATGATCACAAGGTCAAAATTTGAGCCTGAGTAGCGTAGGGGAGTAATGCCTCCTACAAAGGCAGCATTTAAGATCCAGTTGCTGCAATTACTTGTGAGTTCAATCCCAGCCAGGCTCAAGGTCGACTCAGCCTTCCATCCTTTATAAAGTGGGTAAATTGAAGACCCGGTTTGTGGGGGCCATAAGCTGACTTTGTATAAATATAAATATACAAAATGTATGAAGGCTATTGCTTAATGCACTGTAAGCCGCCCTGAGTCTCCGGAGAAGGGCGGCATATAAATCAAATTAAAAAAAAAATTTGGAGGCTTGGCAACTGGCATGTATTTATGACGGCTGCAGTGTCCTGGGATCACGAGAACCTCTTTTGTGACCCTTTTGACAGCCAAAGTCAATACGGAAGGCAGATTCGCTTAACAGCCGTATTACTAACTTAACAACTGCAGTCATCCACTTAACAACTGTGGCAAGGAAGGTCATAGAATGGGGCACAACTCACTTAATAACTGTCTCGCTTAGCAACAGAAAGCTGGAGCTCAATTGCGATTGTAAGTCAAGGACCACCTGCATTGACAGCAATGGGTACATTAGTCTTCGACTTACAACAGTTCACTTAGTGACCGTTGGAAGTTAGAACAGCACTGAAAAAAGTGACTTAGGATCATTTTTCACACTTACGATTGTTGCAACATCCCCATGATCACGTGATTTACATTCAGTTGCTTGACAACTGATTCACATTTACGACAGCTGCAGTGTCCAGGGATCATGTGATCCACCTGTGACCGCCTGACAAGCAGAAACCAGATTCATTTAACGACTGTGTTGCTAATTTAACAACTGCAGTGATTCACTTAACAAATGTGGCAAGAAAAGTGATAGAAATGGGACAAACTCACTTAAAAAAAATGTTCCACTTAGCAACATAAATGTTGGGCTCAATTGTGGTCATAACTCAAGGACTACCTGTACTCAGATTATGCCACAGAAAGGCAAGCACCAGAACACAGAAAGGCCCTTCTGGGCCTTTAGTGTTAATGACTTGTCTGTTAACAGACTGAAACTAATCAGGGATTAGCGATACAGAGAGCAAATCGGTGTTTTGATTACTCCTAGAACTGTTTGACATTAAAATAATCACCGCTTGATTCAAACAATCAAGCAGAGGCAAAGGGTGTATTTAGTGATCTATCGGATGCCATCAGTGAGCATAGCCCATGCCAGGAAAGATAATCTGGCATCCTGAATCACATATATATTTTGTAGCTGCTCTGCCAACCTCCAGCAACATTTATTTACAATACGGGTAAGTCCTCAACTTACGACCGCAGCTGAGAGCAAAATTTATGTTCTTAAGTGAGCTCTGCTCCATTTTACGACTTTTGTTGCCACATTTGTTAAGAGAATCGCTGCAGCTGTTAAATTAGTACCATTAGTTTGCTTTCCACGCTGACTGTGCTTGTCGGAAGGTCGCAAAAGGGGGAACAGCTGAGTGTGGGATACTGCAATTGTGATAAATGTGAGTCTGTTGTCAAGCATCCAAATGTAAATCACACAACCGTCAATGGTCAGAAGTGTGAAAAATGGTGGTAAGTCACTTTTTTCAGTGCTGCTGTAACTTCAAATGGTCACTAAACTGTTGTAAGCTGAGGCCTGTCGGTATTTGTCCATCATCTGAAACCCTAATTAGCCACTCAGCAGCTTATAGAGTTCCCATGGAAAATTCAGTACAAAGGCAATAGAGCAATTAATTAAGCTAACAACATCTCCACTCTTGTCCCCTTCAGTGTTCACAGCCATTAAAAGATTAAGCACATCCATCGATCTCTCCTTGTACATGAGCCCACTGGGTTATCTTTGAGACTGCACAGGAAAGAGGTCAGAAAGAGGCTTCACTATCAGAAAAAATTCAAACTGTCTGCCGTACAATAAGTAGATAGACATTTGAAGTCTACTCCATTTTTTAGATTCTGGCAACCCTAAAATATATGGACTTCAACTTCCAGGATTTCCCGATTAGCATTTGTGGACTTCCACTCCCAGAATTCCCCAGCCAGCATCCCCTAATGGAATTCTGGGAGTGGAAGTCCACAAATGCTGGCTGGGGAATTCTGAGAGTTGAAGTCTACACGTTTTAAAATTGTCAAATTTAAAAAACACTGCTCTACGCCATCTAGAATACCTGGTTTCTGTTTTAAAGATAATTATATAAAACACAAAAGCAATCTAACAAATGTACTTGCGCCTGGTGCCTGTAGCTATGCTCGAGAACCAGTTATCTTTCCAATTTGCTGATTTAATGTGTTATTTTTCTGTCAAAGTACATATCCTGTTCATTAACTACATAATGTATTATGTGGCTAATATACATAAAGTACAGTTACATTGCTCAGATTTCCTCCATAGTGAGCTGGGGGAATATAAATTCAATAATAAACAATATCGCGTGGGCGTACAATAAAAGTGCCCAGGGAACAATCAGTGCAATAGAATCCAGTATCAAAAGGATGAGTTACAATTGCTAACGCTGTATGGAAACAAGCAAGAAAATATTAAAACAATTAAGCAGATGGACAGTTAATGAGTTTGCTTCTAATTAGTGTAGAATTGTGGCCACACGCAGCAAAGAGTCACCCGACTCAGAACTGCCATGTGCTGACATCAAGAGCTTCTATATGCATTGCAAATGCTTCACCTCTGAGCTCCTACAGATAGTCCTTGACTTATGGCTGTTGTGGAGCCCAGAATTATGTTTGTAAGTCACGCCGGTCCTTAAATGGCTCACCTCATGACCTTGCCCAAGTTACAAGTTTTTTGTGGTGGTCACTAAGCGAATCATCACAGGCATTAAGTAAGTCCATAGTCCGTCGTGGGTGTTTTTTTTCACCAGAAATTAGAAACAAATGCCAGTTTATGGCAAACCCTCCACCCCGCATAAACTAGGACAATGCAAACGGCTGTGAATGTAGACTGGTTGCCGACTACGTCAAATGCAATTGTGTGATTGCAAAGGGTGGAACATAGCCCTGGTGAGATCTGTTGTAATTTTATTTATTTATTTATTTGTTTGTTTGTTTATTTATTTATTGGTTCAATTTATATGCCGCCCTTCTCAACTCAGGGCGGCTTACAATGAGTTAAGCAGTAGCCTTCATACTTTTGTATATACCTGCTTAGTAGGGCTTTTGGGCCCCCCTAAGCGGTGTTCTTTTTTATACAAAGTCAGCTTATTGCCCCCACAATCTGGGTCCTCATTTCACCTACCTCGGAAGGATGGAAGGCTGAGTCAACCTTGAGCCTGGTGAGATTCGAACTGGCAGTAACTGCAGGCAGCTGGCAACTAAGCGCTATTTAACAGCGCTTTAGTCCGCTGCTCCACCAAGGCTCCTCTATCCTTTTGAATAGTCATTAAGCAACCGGTCATAAGTCAAGGACTACCTGTATACCATGCAATTCAAAAAGAAGCCTATTCAATTTTTTTAAAAAAGAATAGGAACATAGAAAAAACATATGGCAGAAAAAGACCTAGCAGTCCAATCAGTCTGTCCTTTGGGGTTTATCTGATTTTGGTTTTTCTTTTTAATTCATGTATTATTTTTTAAGTATTTAAAAAAATGTTTATTTTTAATCTTTCTCTCAGGATAGTCCTGAGCTGAAAGGCCACCAGTCAATACATCTTTCAGAGAGGCCCACATTGGGAGCGGGAGGAGATCCTGGGAAGCCCAACCGAACTTCACAAAATACTGACCTTCGGCAGCTGAAGCCGAGCCCTGCGATGTCGAAGCGGCCTGGGTCTGCTCATAGATGGAGAGCAGCTCATCGTCTTCCTTGGCAAAGTAGACTGGGACGATGGTCTCCATGGCCAACATCTCCGGCTCAATCTCCATGAATTGCTTCGGGCGAGAAGAACAGGGAGTCAACCTCAGCATTGCCAAGATTGTATTATCTGTTTCTGTGTGTTAAAGGCATACAATCCTATACAGGTAGTCCCCGACTTACAACAGTTTGTTTAGTGACCATTTGAAGTTACAACAGCATTGAAAAATTCACTTACGACCGTTGCAACGTCCCTATGGCCATTCGATCAAAATTCAGATGCTTGGCAACTGGCTCATATTTCTGATGGTTGTAGTGTCCCCTTTTGCTACCTTCTGACCAGCAAAGTTTATGGGGACGCCAGATTCACTTAACAACCTAAGTCAGCAGCGGACTAAAGCGCTGTTAAACAACCTAACCTTACTAACTTAACAACTGCGATGATTGATTGAATAACTGAGGCAAGAAAAGTCATAAAAGGGGGCAAAACTCACTCAACAAATGTCTCACTTAACAACAGAGATTTTAACCTCCGTTGAGGTCATAAGGACCCGTATAAACAGCCCATCAAATTTGAAGGGTTGTGTGAGTTATTTTTTTTTTAATACACTGTGATCCTTGATAGCCTCAATTCTGGGGGAAGAATGGGTCACAAATTTACTAATGACCAGAGTTTTAAATGAGGAGGCTTGCTTGCCGCTACAGTTAGTCTTCAACTTACAACCAGTCATTTAGCAACTGTACAAAGTTGCAATGGCTCTGAAATGGTCACGATCAAAATTTGGGTGCGTGGCAACCTGCATGTATTTACGACGTCTGCAACATCCCTTGATCGCCATCTGCAATCTTCCCAGGCTGCTTCTGACAAAGTTAGTGAGGCAAGGCCAGATTTGCTTAATGGCTGCAGTGGTTCACTTAACAACGGAAGTGACCGACTTAACCACCGAAGTGATTCACTTAACTGTGTTAAGCTGTAAAACTGGGTGTGACACACCTAACAACATATTTATTTATTTATTTATTAGACTTATATACTGCCCTTCTCCTTACGGACTCAGGGCGGTGATTAGCCGAGTAAAAACCAATACATAAAAATTAAAATGATTCTAAAAACAAGTATAAATTTGGCTGGAAAATTTAAAACAGATAGGTATTAAAATAGATCAAATCTAGAAAACTCTAAAAGATTTTAAAATTAGAAGGGATCAGGCTAGACCGGCAAGTTGGAAAAGATGAGTTTTCAAAGCCCGACGAAAAGTCCGGAGGTCGGCGATAGTTCTCAGTTCTGGAGGAAGATCGTTCCAGAGGGTGGGGGCTACCACAGAGAAGGCTCTCCCCCTGGGGGTCGCCAGCCGACATTGTCTGGCTGACGGCACCCTGAGGAGGCCCTCTTTGTGGGAGCGAACCGGCCGGTGGGAGGCAATTGGTGGCAGAAGGCGGTCCCGTAAGTACCCTGGTCCTAAGCCATGGAGCACTTTAAAGGTGATCACCAACACCTTGAAACGCACCCGGAAGTCCACCGGCAACCAATGCAGCTCACGCAGGAGAGGTGTCACGTGGGAGCGCCCCGTCACTCCCATAATCCCCCGCGCGGCAGCATTCTGTACCAGTTGGAGCCTCCGGGTGCACCCCAAGGGGAGCCCCATGTAGAGAGCATTGCAGTAGTCCAAGCGAGACGTGACGAGCGCCTGAGTGTCTGTGCGTAGGAGTCCCGATCTAGAAAGGGCCGCAACTGGCGTATCAGGCGGACCTGATAGAAAGCCCTTAGCAAAGGAAATTCTGGTCCCAATTGTAGTTATTAAAAGCTACCAGTAATAGAGGTCTCGACTTACGACCACAATTGAGCCCAACATTTCTGTTGCTAGGAAGAGGAAGAAGAGGAGGAAGAGGATGCTACCTAGGTAGGGTAATGAAATATCTCCAAGCAAAGAATTGACTCAGAGAACACCAAGGACCCCTCCTATGCAGGTATAAAATCTGATAAATTTAATCAGGATTCTGATTGAATCAGCACCCCTTTCTCCAGAAATCTGTTAGGAAGGATTTACAGGGAGTCCTCGGCTTACGACCACAATTTGAGCCCAAAATTTCTGTTGCTAAGTGAGACATTTGTCAACTGAGTTTTGCTCCATTTTACGACCTTTCTTGCTACCGTTGTTAAGTGAATCGCTGCAGGTGTTAAGTTAGGAACACGGTTGTTAAGGGAATCTGGCTTCCCCATTGACTTTGCTTGTCAGAAGCTCACAAAAGGGGATTACGTGACTCCGGGACACTGCAGCCGTCATAAACATGAGTAAAATTGCAAAACGTCCAAATATTGCTTAATGTATTGTAAGCTGCTCTGAGTCTCCGGAAAAGGGCGGCATATAAATCGAACTAATAAATAAATAAATAAATAAACAAACAAACAAACAAACAAACAAACAAACAAATAAATTGACCGTGTGACCATGGAGATGCTGCAAAGGTCTTGCCAAAGACCGTTAACTGAAAAGTAGTCACAAGTCACATTTTTCAGTGCCGTTGTAACTTTGAATGTTCGCTAAATGAACGGTTGTAAGTCGAGGACTACCTGTATTATGAAGCAAACCAGCCTGGTAACATGGCTCAAATATCCAGTGTTTACTGGATCTTGTTCAAACAAAAGATGCAGTGGATGGCTTTACACACGGCAGAAGGCTATACCACAGGAGGAGGGTACCAACGCCCAACTTAGCCCCGTGATTCGCACTCAGAACAGGAAACTCACCCGGATTATATCCTGAGGCACCGATGCCATGTTGTGCGGCAGGATGATCACCACGGCACCGGCTGACTGGCGAAGAGCTTTCTGATACTGTTCGTAGGAGAAGTCCATCAGCCGGATCATCACACAACGGCGGCTTAGCACATCTGCCTCTACGGTGCGCGCCTCAGTGTTTAACACGGCGTTCCGGGTGCCTGTCAAAAGGAGAGAAGAGGCTTAGCAATCTGGGATCTGGGATCCACAGAATAGCAATAGCACTTAGACTTATATACCACTTTACAGTGCTTTCCAGACCTCTCTAAGCAGTTTACAGAGTCAGCCTATTGCCCCCAACAATCTGGGTCCACCTCAGCAGGATGGAAGGCTGAGTCAACCTTGAGCCTGGTGAGATCTGAATTGCCAACTTGCAGGCAGCCGGCAGGCAGCAGAAGTAGCCTGCAGTAATGCATTCTAACCACTGCGCCACCGAGGCTCACAGAAACTTTTTACAAGACGACCATAGCTCTTGGGCAGAGGTACGCAATTTCCCAAGGGGTCACATGAGAAACTGGGACTTTTGTGGAGGGCTGAACCAAGGTGCGAAGGTGCGTGGATATGCACGCATACATATATGGAAATTGACCCCCAACCCCCCCCAAAAACCAGTCAAAGCAATCCACGAGGGTCGGACATGGACAGCCAAAGGACTGGATGTCGCACAGAAGGTGTGAAATGTTCAGGTTTGCTCTTATGGGACCTTACTGTAATTGATATAACTTGTTCTCCGGTTTGTAGGATTTGCAAATATGCGTGGAACTATATTTTCAATTATCCCAGTTAGCAAGGGGTTTGTGTAAATAGAAAGGTCTCACAACCACAAGTCCTGCTTTTCTCCAGGCTTAGTGGCAGTGGGAAGGTATGTTGGGATACTAGGATATAACAGTATGTGGGACACAGAAGAGTCACAACCAGACAATGGCCTGATATCCAAAATTTGAGACTAAAGGAGGAACGGTGGAGAAAGCATCTCAGAAGGGACCCTCCCTAGTTTTCCAGTGAGTACAGGTAATCCTCGATTTACAACAGTTCATTTAGTGACCGTTCAAAGTTACAACGGCACCGAAAAATGTGACTTGTGACCATTTTTCAGTTAACGGCCTTTGCAATATCCCCACAGTCACGTGATCAAAATTCAAATGCTGGGCAGCTGGTTCATATTTATGACTGGGGTCACGTGATCCCCTTTTGCGACCTTCTGACAAGCCAAGTCAACGGAGAAGCCAGGTTCACCCAACAACCGGGTTACTAACTTATCAACTGCAATGATTCACTTAGCCAGTGTGGCAAGATAGGTTGTAAAATGGGGCAAAATACACTTAAGAAAATAAATTTCGGGCTCAATTGTTGTAAGTCAAGGACTACCTGTAAAAGGGACGGGCAGGTTAATTTCAGATTTACAAGATTCTTTAATGTAACCCCTACAATATAGGTAGTCCTCGACTTACAACCATTCATTCAGTGATCATTCAAAATTATAAAGGCACAGAAAAGTGACTTAGTCCTCGCACTTACAACCGTTGCAGCGTGTGATTAAAATTCGGGCACTCAACAACTGGCATGTAGTCATGACAGCTGCGCTGTCCCTGGGTTATGTAATCAACATTTGTAACCTTCCCAGCCTGCTTCCAACAAGCAAAGTCAATGGGGGAAATTAGATTCACTTAACAATTGCAGTAATTTACTTAACTGCGTCCAAAAAAAAAAAAAAAGAGAAAAGGTTAGGGTTAGGCAACACACTTTTCAACTGCCTTGCTTAGCAATGGGAAGTTTGGCCTGAATTGTGGTTGCAAGACCTGTAGAGACAAAGCTCATATTCACTGTCACATTTCTTGTCTGGAATGCCTTGAAGGGCTAACGTAGAAACTGTCCTCACTGCTGTGGTTTTACTTTTCCCCGGTTTTAAAACCAGAGAGTGGCACCATCTTTTGTTCTATCATATGCCACCAACCTGCAGGAAAATTGTATCGTTCTTCTCATCATAGGGCTGACAGTGTTCCAATATTTGAGGGGCTGCCTCAAAAAAGAGGGGGGAAACCTGTTCTCCGAAGCCCCTGAAGGCAGGACAAGAAGCAATGGGTGGAAACTAACCAAGAAGAGAAGCAATTTAGAATCAAGGAGAAATTTTCTGACAGTGAAAACAATTAACCAGTGGAACAACTTGCCTCCAGAAGTTCTGAATGCTCCAACACTGGAAGTTTTTAAGAAGATGTTGGATAACCATTTGTCTGAAGTGGTGTAGGATTTCCTGCCATGCAGGGAGTTGGACTAGAAGACCTCTAAGGTCCCTTCCAACTCTGTTATTCCTTAACAAGGATATGGCTGGACCAGTCCTATCTGCCAAAACTTACACGAGTGTTTTGAAGGATGCGTTTAAAAAGAGCCCAGCTTAACAGAGGATATGAAGTAGCTATTTCAGCTGAAGAAGCTTCTTGGATGAGAAGCCAAATGTCTTCCAAGAAAAACCAGACAGTTCAGTTGCCTCTTGAAAAAACTTTGGGACTATTTCAGAATTGTTCTATTCGCAACTGTGTTGAACAGCAAACTGGCTGAAATATATAGAACAGCGGAGCTGGGAAGTGAACTAGGAAAAATCATCAAGTGAGGTGGTGGAAGACATACCTAGTAAATTTCAGTGTGAAAAAATAATGGCTTTTGGAAAGAGGGAAAAATGAAAACCAGACAGCAGCTGACAAGGTATATAAATTAGGTGTGGTATGTATGTGTGTTTATGGTATTCTGCGTTTCAACATATATATTATCTCCTCCTTTTCCCTTTGGAGTCAAAATTATTGGAGGGAGGGAGCTCATTAACGGATTTTAATTGGGGAGGAGGAGATCTTTAGAGATTTCCCCCGTTTATTACAGCAACGGAGAGAGGGAGTGAGAATGGCATTTTTTCTTCCACTAGGTTACATATTACAGATCTCGTTACTTTCAATTTGTCCAGTTTATTAACAGCCAGGCACACTTTCGAAGTCGTTCCGCCCCCCTCCTGCCGCCCAAAATGGGGATGTGGCACTTCGGAGGTGATTAAAAGAGTATGTGACGCCCTGCCTCCTTCCTGTGTGCCCTTTGCTCCCTCCCTCTGCAATCTGGTTACCTTTGTTTAATTCAATTTTAAATTTATGACCCTTATTTATTGTTTTAGTGTTTTATATAATTGAATGCCCATAAGCCGTGTAGAGATGGGTGGCGTGCAAGTTTAATAAATGCCAGATTTATTTTTTCACACAGCAGTCTATCAGTGTTAATAAGAAATGGACATACCATTGGAAAAGCAATTCAGAAAGGGCCAGAATTTCTGGTCTTTCTTCTCATATGGGACTAAATGGGACACAGGGTGAATTGCCAAGAGATTGGAATGTGTGACAGATGCCCACACCAACAGCAATAGCACTTAAGACTTCTATACCGCTTCACAGGGCTTTACAATCCTCTCTAAGCGGTTTACCAAGTAATCTGAAGTGTCCAATAGGAATTGGACAGATTCCACTCCTGAATATGTAAAATAGTCCTTGACTTACAACCACAGTTGAGTCTAAAATTTCTGTCATTAAGCAAGACACTTAAGTGAATTTTGCCCCATTTTACAAATCTTTCTTGCCATAGTTGTTAAATGAATCACTGCAGTTGTTAAATCAGTAAGACAGTTATTAAGTGAATCTGGTTTCCTTATTGACTTTGCTTATCAGGTTGCAAAAGGTGATCACGTGACCCGGGGACAATGCAGCCCTCGTAAATATGAGTCAGTTGACATGCATCTCAAATTTGATCATGTGGCCATGGGGATGCTGCAGTGGTCGGAAGTGTGAAAAATGGTCCCGAGTCACTTTTTTCAATGCCATTACAACTTTGAACAGTCACTAAACAAACTGTTGAAAATCGAGGACTACCTGTATTACCAAGACAGTCAATGAAATATTGTGACGTGTGTCTTGCAGGACAATTTATAAAAGAAGTGAGGAAATATTGCTTTTAAATTACTACAAAGGAAGTTACAGAAACCACCTCTCTGCTGGGCTGGATCAGAGATTAAGGCAGTGTTATGATGACCTAGCCTTTAATAACAGGTAGTAAACCACAGGCAGAGGTAACGAACAGCTCTGGGCAATTTCTTGTTGCCCAGGGCTGTTTTTAAGAAATTGTTTTCTACCTGAGTTTGAAGGTCCTTAATACATGTAGTCTTCGACTTACGGCCAGAGGCTCAATGACCAAAGTTATGACAGAACTCTCCCCCAAAGGCACTCATAACCCAGACCTGTAGTTCCAATAGGTGCCAGCTCCCTTGGGGTCACATGACATTTTGGTACTCAGTAACCAGCCTGCATTTACAGCCATTTATAATATAGATTACAGAGTTGGAAGGGACCTTGGAGGTCTTCTAGTCTAGCCCCCTGCTCATTTTGGCTGGAAACTGGAGTTTACTACCAAATTTCCAACCAAACGCATGTATGATGAATAATGGATTTGCTTACAGCCATGGGGTTCGCTCAATAATCACTGCAAAAAAAGATTGTAAAATCACTCACAGTCATATGATTTGCTTAATGACCGGCATGACTTACAACTGTATTTTCAGACTCAATTACATCGTAAATCAAGGACTATCTATATGAACAGGGATCTGACAGAAAGACTAAAGAAGGGAATATTTGAGGACACAACACACCATAATTGTAGCTTGTGTGTGGCCGTCTTTATCGTCCCTATGCCATACTGCAAGAGCGTTGAATTACATTGCAGCCTAATGCACTATTGCAACATCCCACTACTGAATTAGAGCTATTTCTTAATATTAGAAAACTTGTCAGGCTGGCTGTCTCTCCCTGTAGTAAGAAGCTACTTTAAATTACTCTGCTGTTCTGATTTAATCTTAGGTAGCTTTTTTTGCTTAGAGATAGTCCTCTATTTACAGCTGTTTGTTTAGTGACCGTTAAGGCACTGAAAAAAGGGACTTATGACTGTTTTTCACACGATCACTGCAGTATCCCCAGGGTCCCATAATCAAGATTTGGATGGTTGGCAACTGGCATGTATTTATGACGGTTTGCAATCTCCCCGGGGTCACATGATCCCCTTTTGCGACCTTCTGACAAGCAAAGTCAATTCATTTAACAATCACATTCATTTAATAACCGCTAACAACTGTAGTGATTCAGTTAAAAACCGTGGTAAGAAAGGTCATACAATGGGGCAAAACTCATTTAACTTTCTTGCATAATAACAGAAAATTTGGGTTCGATTGGAGCCATAAGTTGAGTACTACTTGTATTTTATGCCCATTTTATTTTATCACAAATCTATGTGGCGGCTAGGAGTTGAAAATAATTTGCTGCCCTAACCAATCAACCAACCAACCAATCAATTTTTACAACAGGCCAGGATTACTTAGTCCTTTTGCCTCTCCGACTCAACCTGAAAAAGCAAGCTCTCTGTAAATAAAGAGAAATGCTTCCCAAAATGATAGGGGGAGGGAAATAAGATTCCAATAGAAGAGCAGAGACATAGAAGTTCCAATAATGAAAGAAGTTTCAATAAAAGAGAAAATCCAGGTTGTAGCTTCAAGGAGCACCTGGATTCCTTAAATGGGTGTGGAGAGGTGGCTTCAGCACACAGGCCCCTCACATACCATAATTTCTCCCAACTTCTCTTGACGATCCTGCTTAAGGCGCAGAAGAGAGGTCCAGTGACCAAAAGGTCTCTCCCGCATTGCTAAGATTGCATTCCGGCCTTGTCAGTTAGGCTGCATTAAGTAAGGCCTCTGTCCAGACTGTGCAGAAATTCCAGCCAAAGGGTGGACCCAGCCAGATAGACCTAGATGAGGTAAACAGCTGTGTCATGCTTGCCCCTCCCTTCCCTTCCCAGAGGGCTCCTTGGCAGACCCTCACTCATAAAGGAGAATATTCATAACTCAGGGCTGAAATGAAGGGTCCTTCGTGTTCTTTGAGCTTGGTTTTTTTTTTGCAATTCATTACTCGAATTAAGTAAAATGATCGTGTGATGGCAATTAGTTTGGGTTATGAAATGTCTGCCTTCCATTAGCCTTAAAAGACGAGGAATGTGGGGTTCTTGGTGCTCTCCAAGCTTGGTTGTTTTCTTGCCAACAAACTAGATAACATCATCAGTGTTAGGAAAGGGTGGAGAGGAGGAGGAAAGGGACTGTGGGGTCTTTGGTGTTCTCTGAGCTTATTTGTTTTTTTGCAGGCGGTACATGACCCAAACTAGGTAATATCATCAGCCACTAGTATGACAGCAAATCCCCCTCCCTTACTAGTATTGATGTTACCTCAGTGGGTAATGAAACGTCTGCAAGAAAACCAAGCTCAGAGAGCCACAAAGACCCCCCATACAGTCCTCCTCATCCTCTCCACCAAGCCTGCTCCTTTTCTAGCGCTGATAGTTAACAGTAAGAGAGTTGGAAGGGACCTTGGAGGCCATCTAGTCCAACCCTCTGCTCAGGCAAGAGACCTGTTACTCAGGTCTCAAACCGCCAACCTTTTGAGATCGACAAGCTCAGTTGTCTTAGCCACTGAGCCACCTAGTCAGGATGATGTTACCTAGGTGGGTCACGAGACGTCAGCAAGAAAACAAGCCAGCTCAGAGAGCATCAAGCACCCCACAGCCCTCCTTCCTCTCTGTAAACCCCACACTCTTCTACCACTGATGATGTTACCTAGGTGGGTCATAAAACGTCAGCAAGAAAACAAGCCAGCTCAGAGAGCATCAACGACCCCTATTAAAGCTCTTGGGGGCTGCTTGAATATCAGGGCCATTCGCCCCAAAGAGGGAACCTTCTGGAAGGCCTATGGGGAGGGGGGGGTCCTATCTCAAAATGAGGGCTGAGGGGAAAAAAGGGGGGCCCATGAATCAGCTCCTCCCCCCCCCGTCAGGTTAGCAAAGGCGAAGCTGGGGAAGGGGAAAGGGGGGGGGGGTCTTTATTGCAAGGTTTCTCGAAGGCCGGGCCTCCACCCCACCCCCCAGGGCTTCTCAGGTCCCAGAGGCCGCTCGCCCCGCCGGACTCCAGCACCCATCGTCCCCAGCCTTGGTGAGCGGGGGCGGATGGGAGCTGGGGTCCGTCCCTGCGGGATGGGCTGAGGAGGAAGGCCCTGAAGAGGGGCAGAGTGTCGTCGTCGCCGCCCCTCCCACACTGACCGTAGGGCTGCCCCCCGAGCTCGTACTGCTGCATGCGGTAGACGGTGAACTCGTGGGCGGCCGAAGCCGGCGGCGGGCCCAGCAGCAGCAGCAGGACGGCGGGCAGCACCAGCAGGAAGCTGAGCGGCAGGCACGAGGCCTTCAGCAGCACCGAGCCCAGCACCTCCTCGCCGGCCTCTTCCAGCATGACGGCGGCGGTTCCCGGGCGCGAAGGGACGAGGAGAGAGAAACGCCTCAGCAGGAGAAGGAGCGCGGAGCACGCCGGGAAGTGGAGTCCGACGGCCTCGGCGCCGCCTCCTCCGCGCGAGGCTTTCTGGGAAGGAGGAGGAGGTCACGTGCCGCCCCCAACCGCCCCTCTCTCTCTCTCTCCGCCGCAAGGCACGCTGGGAAACGGAGGTGCCTTTTTTTTCTTCTTCTTCTTCTGAGGCGTTTCTCCGGTCTTCCTCGCCTTTCGAAGGGAAATCTTTTAAAATCGTGCGTTAACGCTCGGGGAGGCGGGTGTCAAATGGATTTTATCTCCCTCAGCTCCATAGGAGAAAAAGAGAAAGCGAACGAGCGCTTCTTTGTAAGGCATGCTGGGAAATGGAGTCTTTCGCCGCCTACTACTATCCTGAATTCTTTTCGCCGTTGGGGGTGGGGGTGAGAATCGTCTTTGAGACACGCGCGTAAGTCTCGCGGCATAGGGCATGCGCAGAGCAGGCCGGGCAAATAAACGGAGCCTTTTTTTTTTGAGGGGGGGGTGGTTGCCCGAGTGCGCAAGGCACGATGGGAAATAGAACTCTCTCCTTGCCCCCTAAAGCGGCGTTCCGATCTCTCCATTGAGCCGCGCAAAGCTTGCTGGGAAGCTTCTCTCGCGTTGGTGGATGGGAAAAAGGGGCCGTAGAGATAGGAATTATTATCACATAATAACATAGAGATATGTAAAAATAGAGATATGCAGATCCTAAAATTCCGGGTTCCTTTTCAGTCCATTCCCACCCCCACCCCCCTATTATTTCTCAATTGTACAGTACTATGCTTTTTATCCCAATGATTTTCACACTTGCCAACTTTAAGATGAGTGGACTTCAGTTCCCAGAATGCCCCAGTCAGCATTTGTGGACTTCAGTTCCCAGAATGCTTAAGGTCCCTGGGGCATTATGGGAGTTGAAGTCCACTCATCTTTTCTGTTGCCAAGTTTGAAAAATAATTCTTATATCCATTGCTTTTCTATAGACGAAGAGCAAATTTGCCCTGTTAAACGAGAACAGAAAACAAGTCCAGTTTTCAGTCTTTTGTTAATATTCCGGTTACAGCTATCACAAAAGTGAGGGAATGTTTTTTTAAAAAAAAAAACAGGTGTATTGATCCCAGCATTTTTTCATGCATTAGGAAATTTTCCAGAAGTCATCATATGAAAATGAACTATTGATCATGTATGTGTCATTCAGGATTTAAAGTTTGCCTAAAAGCTTACCTAAATCCTGTCATTGCATGGGAGAAATAGCTAATTCCAGAGTGATTAGAAACAAACTATGTACATTTTTTTTTCTTTTAATGATCCCGTAATCCCTTGCATAGGGGTGGAGTCGGCGCAACTGAATGGAGCTGAGTGTTTACTGGCCGGATGCCCTTCCTGTCGCCAATGCAGAGTTGGCAGCAGATATATACTTACTATGCCCAGAGAGAAAAATATCTACTGCTACCTAGGATGGAACTCACAGCCGCCTGATTGTGAGCAAACTACATGCATCTCCAGCCAAAGCAATCTATCTGGGTTTGAGTAGCCATTATGTACAGATAGTCCTCAACTTACAACCATTGTTTAGTGAGCATTCAAAGTTGCAGCATTGGAAAAAGTGATTTATGACCTTTTTATTTTATTTTATTTTATTGATTGATTTAGTTTAGCTAAACGGGCTGTTTCCGGCCTCTGGAGGGCCTCGGGTGGTAGGGGGGGAGGCCATTTTTGCCATCCCCAGGCTTCAAGAAAAGCTCTGGTGTGGGGAGAGCAAAAAATGCCCCCCCCCGAGACCAGAAACAACCTGTTTCCTTACTTCCAGTGAGCCCAGAAGGCTTGAAAATCAGTTGGCCAGTGCGCACATGCGCACTGGAGTTGAGCTCATGTGCTCACCAATATGGCTCAATATGCCATAGGTTCGCCATCACAGACCTAGAACTACGCTGCTTACAGTCCGACTTAAGCATAGTACACAAAATTATTCGCTACAACGTGCTACCTGTCAATGACTACTTCAGCTAGAAAGGCTCTGGAGCCTGGGGAGAGCGAAAAATGGGCTTACTGGGCTCACCGTGCCATTGCGTGCCAAAAGCGGAGGGAGCACGGGGGGGCCATGCTCATGCACGGGGGACACATACAATTATGGGTGTGGGCATATGCGCACGCAACCCCCCCATACTCCAAAAAGATTAGCCATCACTGTTCTAGGTTGTCCAAGCCCAAAATTTCAAGCCAGGAGTGGAGTCCTCTTCTCGTGAAATCCCTGTGGACTCGCCCAATTGTGTTACTGCCCAATATACAGTGCAGATTCCAGGCAGACGAGCTGTATTCAAGAATTGGTCTAGCAAAGGTTTTGTATGCCCTAGTTTGCAGTACAATGTTATTGGAGATTAGATTTACAACTCTTAATGCCTTTTTGGCAATGCTGTTAACAGTGAGTTCTGGCGCTTAGATCGTTTGAGATGAGTACTCCAAGGTCCTTGGCAGAGTGAGGGGGGCTGTCTATGAGATCGTATCTGCCCAGCTTGTATTTGGTGTTTTGATCTTTGTGTAAGATGGAG
The DNA here is from genome assembly GCA_038048745.1 of Coluber constrictor foxii. NCBI lineage: Eukaryota > Metazoa > Chordata > Lepidosauria > Squamata > Colubridae > Coluber > Coluber constrictor. Next base: position 21,856,116 of record CM075958.1, on the reverse strand, counting down.
CATTGGTTGGTTGAGATTCGGAGTTGCCAATTCTTTGACCATTCTGACACATAGTCAAGACCGCTTTGTAGGGCAGCAGCATTGTCAGTGGTGTTTGTTAAGGATATTGTTGTTGTGTAACAACTAGCAGAGTAAAGTGCACAGAGAAACGTTGTTGAGAGCAATGAGATGGAGATACATACAAACTGGTGTTATCAAAAGTTTTCTTTATAATAGGAAATAAACAATCTCGTAGTCTTCTAAACAGTCCAAGTCTTTACCGGTTAACTCCAAACAAACTCTTACCAAACAAACAGTAGTTGGTTCACAAACTCCGGATGGTAGCAGATCCACCCACACACGATAGCAGCTTATCATTCCCTGAATACCTTACAGTACCTTGCTTAAATACATTGTTAAATTACAAGTAATTATAGCATGACTCAGCATTACAGCATGATGCAGCATTGAAACTTAAAGTCACAGAACACATATATTGCCTGGACAACTGTTAGGCCCAAATCATATCCTAACAGTGTTGAATAGTTTTACGTCACCAGCGAAGAGGATGCAGCTGCTTATCATATGATCGCAAATGTCATTTATGTAAAGTTTAAAGAGTGTGGGTCCTAAAACGCTGCCTTGGGGGGTACTGCTGTCAACTGGTGCAGGGTTTGATAGGACGCTCCCTATTTTGACTACTTGTGGGCTGTTTGACAGGAACACAGCTACCCACTTATGCAGGGATCCGGAAATGCCGTAAAAGGTTAGTTTTAACAGTAGTTTGTCATGTACCACTGAATCAAAGGCTTTGCAGAAGTCTATGTAAATTGCGTCTATTGCTTTACTCTGGTCGAGCTGTATAGTCCATATGTTTTTGTCAGTGTAGGAGTTGCAAATTACAGGACAAATTTTTCCTGAAACCAGACTGCTTGTTAGAGAGTAGATTGTTTGACTCTAAGTGGAGGGTAAAGAATTGGTTTATGATTGATTCTATGACTTTACAGGTGATGCAACACAGTGAGATTGGTCTGTAATTTTCTGGATGCACGGCTGTCTTTAGACGATCACATGATGGCTGTGGCCAGGGGGGGCTTTTTATCAGGTTTGCCTGATCTACCAGTTGCGTCCCTTTCTGGACTGGGACGCCTTGCGCACGGTCACTCATGCCCTCGTCATTTCCTGGCTGGACTACTGTAATGCTGTCTACATGGGGCTCCCCTTGAAGAGCACTCGGAGGCTCCAACTGGTCCAGAATGCGGCCGCGCGGGTGATTATGGGAGCGACATAGCGCACCCATGTAACACCTCTCCTGCGCGAGCTGCACTGGCTCCCAGTGGTCTTCTGGGTGCAATTCAAGGTGTTGGTTGCCACCTTTAAAGCGCTCCATGGCTTAGGACCTGGATACTTACGAGATTGCCTTCGGCCACCGATGGCCTCCCAGCGGCCAACACGCTCCCACAGAGCGGGACTCCTCAGGGTGCCGTCAGTCAAACAATGCCGATTGGCAACCCCAGTGGGAGAGCCTTCTCTGTGGGGGCACCCGCCCTCTGGAATGAACTGCCCCCGGAGATACGTATGATCCCCGACCTACGTACCTTTCGCCGTGCCCTTAAGACCTTACTGTTCCAACAGGCTGGGCTGGCTAAATAATGAATTTGAGTGGGTGTTTTAGTTTTTGAGTTTTAATTTGGGGCCAAATTATTTAATATGTTTTAAATTATGTGATATATGTTGCTTTGTTGTGACTGTGCACCGCCCTGAGTCCCTCGAGAGAAGGGCGGTATAAAAATTTAAATAAATAAATAAATAAATAAATAAATAAATAAATAAATTAATTAATTAATTTTCAACTAGGCTGGGGTCTCCCTTTGTGAAGATAGGGATGACCGTGGCTAATGACCATAGTTAGGCAAGGAGCTGGTTCTAAAAGATAGCTCATAGATTGTGCTTAGAGGTTCTGCTATGGCAGTGGGAAGCTTTTTTAAAAAGTATGCACATAATCCTTCAGGGCCAATAGATAGAGATGGTTTTAGGCCGAGTAGTGCCTTTTCAATGTTATTTTCTGTAAAATCAATATGTAATAGATCGTTGCAATTAGTTGTGGGAAACTAGGAAATATGGGGCATGAGCCACACATTATTTCACACTTATTTCACACATTATTATTATTATTTCACACATTATTTCACACTTACAACCATTGCAGGATCCCTATAGTCACGTGATCAAAATGTGGGTGCTTCACAACTGGTGCTTGCAGTGCTCTGAGATCATGGGATGACAATTTGTAACCTTCCCAGCTGACTTCCTACTAGTAAAGGAAAGGGAGACAGATTCACTTCATGACTGCATGATTCGCTTAACAACAAAGGTCATAAAATGGAGCACATTTTATCCAATCACTGCCTTTTCTTAGCAATGGAAATTTGGGGCTCAATTGTGGTCATAAGTTAAGGATTTCTTGTATTGTAAATGGTGTATGTAAGCAGTGTGTTTACCTTAGGGCAGTGTTTCACAACCTCAGCAATTTTGAGACGTAGGGACTTCAACTATGGAACGAATTGCCCCCGGAGATACGTATGATCTCCGACCTTAGTATCTTTCATTGTGCCCTTAAGACTTTACTATTTCAACAAGCTGGTCTGACGGAATAATGAATTTTAAATGGGTATTTTAGTCTTGGGGTTTTTAAAAATAGGGCCAAACCACTGAATATGTTTTAAATTGCTTTTAATTTTTGTGTTATATGTTGTTTTTATTATGGCTGTACACCACCCTGAGTCCTTCGGGAGAAGGGCGGTATAAAAATTTAATAAATAAATAAATAAATTTATTTATTATATTTCTATACCGCCTTTCTCCCACAGGATTCAAGGCGGTGTACAGTCAAGAAAGAATAAAAGATACATAAACATCATAAAATTGATAATTAAAATTATAGCATAGTTTAGCCCAAATAAATAAAACCCAGAATTATATAATATTTAAATCATTCCCAGTTAATGTTTTAATGTTTTAAGATGGGTGGAATTCAACTCCCAGAATTCCCCAGCCAGCAAGGCTTTAAGATGGGTGAATTTTAACTCCCAGAACTCCCCAGCCAGCAATGCTTTAAGAGGGGTGGACTTCAACTCCCAGAATTCCCCAGCCAGCGTGATCCAGGATAGCCCAACATCAGAAGTCTGATAGCCTCTTTTGCGACTCCCCAATTTTATTCAGAGGCAGAAACTTTCTGAAATGCAGCTCACTGCATCAGATGCATGGAGTGGTTTATATATTTGTTTGTAAGTGGTTTATATATTTGTTTGTAAATAGTGCAGGCACCCTAGTTTTTGGGCCCTATACCCCGTCTATGATTAACCTATGAAATCCTATTCCAGGGTAGGAAACACTAAGAGTTACAACATCATGGGTAAGCATTGGTCAAGAGCTGTTCCGGATGCAAATGAATCTCAGGTCCTGTTTTGTAAATGGATGGGTGACATAAGATCCAAGCTGAATTACATTTCCTCTTGTTTAAGAAAACTTGTTCCCATGGAATTTCTCAAACTTTGAGGGACACCCTTGTCCAGCACAAAATGTTCTAATCGGTCCTTTCTCGCTCATGCTATGCAATTCATACTTTCCGTCCATGGATTGCTAAAATGTCTTGAGGTTTCTTAACCTTCACAACTTTATGATGTGTAAACTTCAATTCCCAGAATGTCCCAAGCCAGCCTCCTGGAAGTTGAAGGCCACGATGCTCCAAAGGTGCATTTTTCTAAAGACAACTGAATTTTGTTTTTCCTTGAAGACGTTTCCCTTCTCATCCAACTGAAGAACCATCAGAACTAAAGAAGCTTCTTGAATGAGAAGGGAAACGTCTTCAAGGAAAAACAAAGTCCAGTTGCACCTTTGGGACAACCATGACCTGGATGACTGAGAATCGGGGGGGTGGTGGAATTCAGCCGGTTCGAACAGGTTGTTGCAAGAATTAGCTGACCCCGCCCACTTCGCTCCGCCTCTCCCAGGAGTCTCCACACAGCCCATTTTGGATGCCAGATAAGTGCAGGGCCCACGCGGAGGCTCCGGGAGGGTGAAAAATGGGTCTCCCGGAAGTTCTGGAAGTCCGGAAACGGGCCCATTTCCGGCCTCCGGAGGGCCTCTGGAGCCTGGGGGAGGCTGTTTTCACCCTCCCAAAGGTTTGAGGAAAGCCTCCGAAGTCTGGGGAGGGCGAAAACAACCCCCCCCCCCATGATGCAGGAAGCCAAGTAGGCCATGCCCACCATGGCCACGCCCACCCAGAGTCCTGGCTGCTAAAATTTCTGAATCCCACCCCTGCTGAGAATCTCTATAGACATAAAGCCCACAATCTTAAAAATCGTCGAGTTTGGAAAACCCTTGGAGATTTGCGTTTGGTTTTTTCGTCCTCCTTCCCAATACACAAAACAGAAAACTGACTATTTCTGACCACGCATGATACGTTTAGCTTATTTATTTAATATTTTTTAGCATCTCAAGAAGAAACTTTCAGGGCAGGTTTTTTTTTAAAAAAAAAAGAAGAAAACACACATACAGACACGCACAGATTCATGTTTGTTTCACTTTGCAAGACAAATGCAGTTCATGAATAAAAGAATAATTTGTAAAAAAAAATACATTCGGTCTAAGAATGTTCAATCTAAGCTAAACACACCCTGTTTCAAAAGTCTATATAAGGACAAAAGAAAATCTATTTCAGCAGCGGAATTCAGTCGACGTATATACATTTGCACATATACAGAACTGGCCTTTGCTGTAATTGCTGTAACTTTTTAAACAAGTGGGAAATACTCCCTTGACATTTCAAGTTGTCATCCCAGTGGATGGACGGACGATGAAGCTTTAAAAAAGTCTTAATAAAATACAGCGAGTGTCCCATTGTACTATTGGATATGAAGCAAAATATCTATCTGGTTCCGATTGCTGTAAGCTTATTTTTAAAAATTACTGGATGTACCAATCCAGTAAGAATGCCCCAAGATAGAATTCAGGTAGTCTTTGACTTACAAAAACAACAGTGAGACAGTTGTTCTGTGAGTTTTGGCACATTTTATGACCTTTCTTGCCACCGTCGTTAAATGAATCAGATTTCCCTGTTGACTCTGCTTGTCAGAAGGACGCAAAAGGGGATCACATGAGCCCCGGGGAACACTGCAACCGTCATAAACACAAGTCAGTTGCCTAGTGCCCGAATTTTGATCAGGCGATCATGGAGATGTAATGGTCGTAAAGTGTGAAAAACAGTCATAAGTCACTTTTTTTCCAGGGCTGTTGTAACTGTGGACGGTTACCAAACGAACTGTTGTAAATTGAGGACTACCTGTCCTCTTTTCTTAACAAGAGTTTTCTCATTTATCTCGGAACCCGTTAGAAGAATTGTGTGTCAATACAGTCATAGAAAAAGCTGCTCCGGTGGTGAAATCCATTTTTTTTTTTACTCTCGGTTCTGTGGGCGTGGCTTGGTGGGCGTGGCAGGGAAAGGATCTCTATTCTCACCCTACTCCAGGGGGATATCGCAAAATCTCCACTCCCCCAGTGGTGGGTTGCCCCCGGTTAGGACTGGTCCACAAGAACCGTTAGTAAAACCAGTGGGAGGCCCCGCCCACCGCCCCAGATGTCGTCATCAGCGATCTGCACATGCGATCCCGTTGCGAGCCGGGAGTAAAGGTATGTAGAGCCCACCCCTAACTCCCACCCCACCCTGGGGCCAGCCAGAGGTGGTATTTGCCGGTTCTCCGAACTGCTCAAAATCTCCGCTACCAGTTCTCCAGAACCTGTCAGAACCTGCTGGATTTCACCCCTGGGCTGCTCCAGCTTTTGAGATTCAGTTGCGTTCCAACAGAAGCACTGAGTCCTGCAAGAAATCAGCTGGTGAAAACGAAGGGTTACGTCAGAAGTCAAGGCCAATCAGCTGGATGAAAGGGAAGGAAGGGCTGACATCAGCCAGCCAAGTCAAGAACAAGGAACCTCTTCAGAACGCGTGAAATTTGAGGTTGCCCAAGGAAGACTTGCTTGGAACAGAATGTCCTTTGCATTTCACTGGTCCACTGGTTGACCCTTGGCTGACCACTAGTCATCAAGGAGGACAATGGGCTGAGCAAGTCCCCTCATCGGGCATCATCCATTCAAAGGTCTCGGTATGTTGCAGAAGACCCATCTTCTAGCCTAATGGGTAAGGTTGGCCGGAGCCATCGCTGACCACCAAAGCGCTCAGCATGCTGGAGTTGCTGGAGAGAGGTTCTTTCCTGGCGGTCCGTTTCTGTATCACGGGGCTGCGGAAGCTCTCGCGCACCTTCAAGGAGCTCCCCACCTCTGTGGAGGAGCTGGGGAGATGGTCGCTGGGGGCGAGGCAGCCGTGGGGGCCTTGCCACCCTGCCGAGATGCAGCAGCAGCAGAGCAGCTCCACCACGGCCCGCCTCACCTCTTTGCTTTTCAAAGAGTAGACAATGGGGTTGATGAAGGAGTTGAAGACCGCCAAGGTGACGAACCAGCCGAAGACGTTCTGAAGCTTCAGGGCTTTGTTCTTGTCGAAGATGTCGATCAGCAGCAGCAGGAAGAGAGGGATCCAGCAGATCAGGAAGGTGAGGAGGATGATGAGCACCGTCTTCAGCAGCCGCAGGGACCTCTTCCGGCTTCCGTTGGAGAAGCCCTGCTTGACCCTCTTCCCGACCCAGCAGTAGATGGAGCAGTAGAGGCTCACCACGCCCACCAGGATGATGCTGAACATGATGACGGTGAAGAGGATGTAATTCTTGGCGTAAAGGGGCAGCAAGGTGGAACAGTGAGGCACATCGCAAATGCAGTTCCAGCCGAACAAAGGAAGCAGGCCGATCACAAAGGCCAAGAACCAGGAGAGGAAAATGCAGTTCCGGAGACGGCAGGTCTTGACGGACTCGCTTTCCGCGATGGGCCTCACCATGGCGCTAAAGCGCTCGATGGCCGTCACCAGCAGGCTGAAGGTGGAGGCCGCCAAGGCGATGAAAAGGATCCCCTCGCGGAGAAACCACATGTAGGGATACAACTGGAAGGTCTTCCGGCCTGACAAGCAGAGATTGGTCAAGTAAGCGATCCCGGCCAACAGGTCGCTGGAAGAGATGCTGGCCAGGCAGGTGAAAATCCAACGTCGGCTTCTCACCTTAAAGAGGATGGCCATCAGGACCACCAGGTTCTCCAAAATGATGAGGCAGCTGGCGGCGATGATGATGATCTTGAGGACGTCAAGGTGGTCTTCCTCGGGACGCCGGTGGCTCAGCCGTCCGGTGAGGTTGTAATGGTACAGAATGATGTTGAAATCCTCGGTGGCAGTCAGGAGGGAGCAGGACTGCTGCCCACGGACGGAGCCAAGCGCTGGCTTGAAGGCAGAAGTAGGGAATGAAGAAGGGAGGGAGGAGGAGGAGGAGGAGGAGGAGGAGAAGGACAGCTGGCTTCGGTCCGTCATGTTGTGGAGAAAAGAAACCGTTGTGGAGAAAAGGGATCGGAGTGGGCAATGCAGGTGACCTTGTGGTTGGAAAGATGTGGCGAGGACTCCAGCTGCGTTGCCGGAGGAGGAAAAGAGAGCAGCTTTCAGGACAGCAGCCGCACACGGGTTGCAAAACCCAGGTGTCCGAATCCGGCTTCCGAGAAGCTGAACTGAATTGGAAGATGCAAAGGCCGGTCGAGCATCTCCGGAGAGGAAGCGATGCGCCAACGAGAGCCTTCAAATTCTTGGCCTCAGGTTGCAGAACGATTCCTGGTAGAGGCGCCCGTGGACCGCAGAAGGAAGCCTGGTGTAAATTGAAAAAGAAAGAAAAAAAAAAAGAAAGAAAGAAAAGAAAAGGGAAAAGCAAATTAAAAGTGTTGCAATAGCATTCGGCAATGTTTCCTACAGCCGTCAGCACGCTGTTTTCTATTTTTGGGGGTTTTGGCACCATTTCAGCACGCCGATGCAATCAATTTACCGGTTTTTTTTTTTTGTTTTTTGCTTCGTCGGCACGCGACCCCGGTCATTATTTAAAAGCCTTGAGCAATCTGCACGAGGGTTTCGTAATCAGTACGGTGCAATCAATTTACTGCTCTTCTCTCTTTGATGAGTACATGACCTCGGCGATCAAAAGAGGCTTAAGAAACTCCAAAATCTCTCTGCTGCAATAGGCGTTTTTTGTAGTGGGGGAAAAGAGGAAAACGGCGGTTTTTCTTTAGAATCCGTGAAATCAAGGCAATTTGGATTTTACGTTTTATTTAGAGGTAGTCCTTGATTGACTGCCGTTTGTTTAATGACCGTTCGAAGTTACGACGTAACTGAAAAAGTGACTTATGACCGGTTTTCACACTTACAAAATGTGGCAGCCTCAACATGATGAAGTGATGAAAATTTGGGTGTAGAATTGAATAGAATAGAATAACAAGAGTTGGAAGGGACCCTGGAGGTCATCTAGTCCAACCCCCTGCTTAGGCAGGAAACCCTCCACCACTTCAGACACGTGGTTAATAATAACAGAATCCAACATCTTCTTAAAACCTTCCAGTATTGGAGCATTCACAACTTCTGGAGGCAAGCTGTTCCACTGATTAAATGTTCTAACTGTCAGGAAATTTCTCCTTAGTTCTAAGTTGCTTCTCTCCTTGATTAGTTTTCGTCTGTTGCTTCTCGTCCTGCCCTCGGGGGCTTTGGAGAGTAGCTTGACTCCCTCTTCTTTGTGGCAACCCCTGAGATTTAGGATGGATGCAGTGTCCCAGGGTGGTGTGATTCCCTTTTGCGACCTCTGACAAGCAGAGTCAATGGGGAAGCCAGACTCATTTAAACCGTGTTACTAACTAAACTGCAGTGATTTAAGCCCCCAAAGCTGTGTGTATGTCACAAAACACACACACACTGTGCTGGACTGCAAGGGAGAGGCTGCGGATTATTGTACCAGCTGCCCTGGTGATTTCTATTTATTAGTGCCATTTAGATTTCTTATTGCGGTTAGTCCTCGTCTTACGACCACAACCGAGCCCCAAATTTCCATGGCTAAGCAGTCAGTTGTTAAATGAGCTGCGCCCTATTTTACGACATTCGCCTACGTTAAGAGAATCGCTGCCGTTGTTAAGTGAATCATGCAGTCGTGAAGCAAATTCGGCTTCCCCCATTGTTTGTTGGAAGCCAACTGGGGAGGTCGCAAAAGGAGATCACATGACCCCGGGATTGTGAAATGGTCATAAATGTATGCCAATTGCCAAGTGGCCAAATATCAATCACATGACCATCGGGGATGCTGCTATAAGTGTGATAACCGGTCATAACTTAAGTTACTTTTTTCAGCGCCGTCACTAAACGAATACTTGTAAGTTAAGCACTACCTGTATTGACATTTATAAAGCAACCACGTTTAACTCTAGGTTTTCAAAGCAGAGTACTTAGTTCTCCCTCTTCCTATTTTCCCCATAACACCCCTGCAAGGTAGGCAGACAAAGACTTAAAGATTCAACATCCTCCAGGAAACTTTCAGAAATGAGGATGGAGCAGAAGTTGGTTTCCCAGGGTTGGCCCAACTCCTTAATCTGGTAGGAACACTATCACCATTGCAGGTAGTCCTCGACTTACAATGGTTCATTTAGTGACCGTTCAAAGTTATCACGGCAATGAAAAAAGTGACTTATGACCGTGATTCACACTTAAGACCATTGCAGCATCCCCAAAGAGGATCAAAGTTCAGACGCTTGGCAACTGGTTCATATTTATGACGGTCGCAGTGTCCCGGGGCCAGGTGATCCCCTTTTGCGACCTTTTGACAAGCAAAACCAACGAGGTAATCCAGATTTAGCAGCCGTGTTACTCACTTAACACATGCAACGATTCATTTAACAGCTGTGGCAAGGAAACTCGTAAAAATGGGGCAAAATTCACCTAACGAATGTTTCACTTAGCAGCATACAATTTGGGCTCAATTACGGTCGTAAAACCGAGGACTACCTGTAGTTGCTGGGGAAACAGGAATGAGTCTTGACGCCACCCCTGCGGTGCTGTCCACCCACATCCACACGAGCAGCTGTAGCATCGCGAAGCTTACACACGTTGCAACTTTTAATCTGGATTTCATTTTCTCGCCGCGGAGAAATAGTTAAAGATTCGGGAGAATTTTGCCCAGATTCTGCATAAATCAATAAAGGCATTGCATAAATCAATCCAGCTAATTTTAACCACGGGTTCCATTTCTATTCGTTCGTTTTCGTTTGTGGTTGGAGAGCACCTGGAAGGTGGGTGGACGTTATAAATAAACCACTTTTATGTGCGGTTTGTAAAACCTAGTAAGAGGACTTTGGAAGAATTCCCTCATTTGATGAGTAATTTACATTCACAAATCAAGCTTAGTCATAACCTGGGGTTGGGGTTTTTTTGGCTTAGTTATCGTTTAGCACGATGCTTCATTCCGCTACCGGTGTATGTAAATCCTGGTTTCTTATATTGGGTCACCCTAATTAGTTGTGGCTGAGTCAGTAAACTGAGGATCACAACTGATGATTTAAGAGTCTTTAAAAAAAGTTTTTAATCCATTATCCTAAATCACGAGTCTGCTGCGGTTAAAAAAAAAACAACTAAGAAAGGACATCCCAGAATCCTTAAATCCAGGGAAGATTTCACACAAAACGTGAAATCGTTTTCTCTCTTGCAGAAAACCGCTCCGTCAATCCTTTGACCACCAAAAGAAGAACTACAGATTTAAGCTCTTAAATAAAAGTGTTGCGGTAAAGAAGAAGAAAAAAAAGTATACGTAAAAAAAAAAAAGAATAAAAGATGGCAAGCGATAAAATCACCACATGCTATGATGAAAGAGCAGTAAAAAGGGAAAAAATTCAGATTTGGTGCCATGTTAATTTCAAAAATAGAGAAAAATATGTCCTTTAGTCCCTGCTCTATTTTTTTTTTTTTTACCATTGCTGCTTCCAAAATTAATCCTTTTCAAAGACCCCTACTAAATAACGGCTTAACATGTGGACATGCCTGATGGCTGCAAATTGCTCATTATGCGATGCCGTGATTTAATTTAAACCTGGTTTGTTCGACAAACCGTTATTCCTAGATCACATCTCAAGCCAAAAGCAAAAGAAATCACGGCCATCTCTACCGGGAGAGCCGACCCCACCATAGAGAGAGAAAATCTTGCCAAACAGCTAGGTCAATATCACACATTTAACCCAGTTATTAAACAAACACATTTTTTCCGCATTCACACATTACATCAAACTATAAATTCACCTGTCGGTTCTGAGGCGCAAACTACGCTGAGCGATGGGGTGGGGGAAATTAACTAAGGGAAACGTTAAATCAATCCGTTGGCTAAGTCTTTACTTGACTAGGTTGTGTGAACTCAGCCACACTGTAACACGCAGGTCAACCTGTCCCTAAATCTGATGAAACTTCACTTCCAAGGGAAACCTGTGGAGAAATTTTGCAGTCTTTCTCCTAAACTTGAGCGGGTGGCTTCCAATCTTGAGATTTATAGAAACCAAATCGATCCGAGATTGGAAGATCCTGGATTCAAAGCCAAACTCTCCAGGGAAGGGATAAGGGAAAGGATCTACTGTGCGATAGCTGTCCGAGATAGGCGATTAGAGAATCAATCAATGCTTATCTCTTTTTCTGGCTTCTAGTACGGGAGCGGGCATGGGATTCCCCCTGTGTCTTTTTGTCCAGGGACAAAAAAGCAAGGGAAAAACCCTTCTTTAGCCAGAGAGATTTCGTTACTCAAATTAGATAAAAGTTGGGTTGGTTGTTTTTTCTTTCATTTCTTAATTGAAAGCATGTCTATAGCTGCCCATCATATAACCAAGCCTCCAATCCCTGGGATGGATAATCACCTTTGATCCAAAAGTGACTTTCCTGGAGTTTAGTGTTAGATGCAGTGAGAACCTGTTCTGGAACATCCATCACGGTTAATGGTTTTAGCCCCCAAATCAGGGTTAAGCCAAGGATGGTCCAGGGCAGAGTTTGAACACAGCTCCTCTCTGAGCATCAGGCTGCCAGCTATCCCTTCCAATGATGCCAGAGGCAGGAGAAAGGGAATAATAATAATAATAATAATAATAATAATAATAATAATAATAATAATAATAATAATATAAAAATAAAAATAATAGTAAAGACTTGCAAAGGAGGTTGGGGGACATTGAACGACTGAACGGAGAGAAGATGAAAAGGGAAAATATTTCTTTCTTTTTTTAAAAAAAGAATTTCCCCCCAACTCACCTGCTCAAAAAATTAGTCCACCTCACCAGCAACCATTCAACGGTGTGATGTGATTCCTCTGGTAAGCCTCTCAAAAGTTCACGTGCGGTGATCAAAAATTACTGGGAGGCGAGTTGTCTGCTCATGCATAATGTTTTTTCCTTTTTTTTTTTTTTGCTCTCTGCTTTTTTGTTTTTTAAAAAAAAAAGGGGGGGGTCATGATACCTTCAAAACAAGGAAGGAGATATTATTGCTACACAGAGAACTGAAAAACCACAAAACGGACCCACCCAAGATGCGGTTGGCAGGGTGTCAAAAAATTTGTTAAAAAACAGCTATTTTGCTTTGGGGCAAAATATACCCCATTCTTCCAGTCAGCATGTCACATTAGCCTACTTGACATCAATAAATGTCCTCTTATTTTCCATTTCAAACTCCACAAAAAGAAAGACCTTAATTGTTAATGCCAAGAGTTAATTTCAAGATTTGAATTGTAGGATCTTCAGGGCAAAATTTTTGTCAAACACTTACGGGCATGGATGGCACTGTTGGTTGCTACACACTCTTGTTTATTTCTCCCTCTTCTGCTTCCTCTATTCTTGGATCAGGCTGGTACAACAAAGAATCCTCGGGCGGAAGGGACCCTAGAGGTCTTCTATTCCAACCCCCTGCTTCAAGGAGGAATGACCCTATGTCATTCCGGACAAATCCCAAGGGTGCTTTTTCAAAAGGCAACTGGGCATGGTTTTTCCTTGAAGACGTTTTGCTTCTCATCCAAGAAGCTTCTTCACTTCTGAAGAATTTAAGAAGCTTCTTGGCTGAGGAGCGAAACATCTTCAAGGAAAAACTATGTCCTTTTGAAAAAGCACCCTTGGGACAACCATAACCTGGATGACTGAGAATCTCCACAGACATTCCAGGCAAATGGCTGTCTGATCTCATCTTAAAAACCGTCCAGTGTTGGAGAATTCACGACTTCTGGAGGCAAGTCGTTCCGCTGATTAATTGTTCTAACGGTCAGGAAATTTCTCCCTAGTTGTAAGTTGCTTCTCTCCTTGATAAGTTTCCACCCATTGCTTCTTGTCCTGCCTTCTGTTGCTTTGGAGAATAGCTTGACTCCCTCTTCTTTGGGGCAGCTTCTGAGCTATTAGAAGACTGCTATCATGTCACCCCCTAGTCCTTCTTTTCACTGGACTAGACATACCCAATTCCCACAACTGTTCTTCCTATATTTTAGCCTCCAGTCCCTTAATCATCTTTGTGGCTCTTCCCTGCACTCTTTCTAGACATCTTTTTTTATATTGTGGTGACCAAAACTGGATGCCGGATTCCAAATGTGGGCTTGCCAAGGCATTATAAAGTGGTATTAACACTTCACGTGATCTTGAATCGGTCCCTCGGTTAATCCAGCTGAGGATTTCCACAGTTTTTCTGGCAGCTGCTGCACCCTGCTGGCTTGTATTTAAGTGATTGTCCACCAGGACTCCAAGATCCCTCTCACAGTTACTGCTATTAAGCCAGGTACCACCTATTCTGTACCTGTGCATATGGTTTTTCTTGCCTAAGTGAAAATCTTACTTATTTCACCACTGAATTTCATTTTGTTAAGAGGCTAAACCATCTAACTCAAACCACCAGACCTCTTATGATCTTTATTGCTTTTCCCTGCATTCTTTCTGGAGTCTCAATATATATATATATATATATATATATACTTGTTTTTGTAGATTTTCATGGGTACAGGTATGGAAGTCTTGGCGTATTCGGGTCTTTTCCCGTGTAAGATTGAGAGTATCTTGGTGATGTTTCGACCAGGTCTCACTCGTCATCTTCAGGCTGGTGTCTTCGGCTTCGTGCTTGTGCGAGCAAAGCGTGATCGGAGCTGCCGTCTCTCTATAAATACTGGTGGGGAGGTGTGGGGTGCTGGCTTTGTTGTTGTAAGCGGATTGGTTGGCTGTGTTGAAGACCCAAATATGCCAAGACTTGCATACACACACACACACACACACACACACACACACACACATATATATATATACTGTATTTTCCTGCGTATAAGACTACTTTCTAACACACAAAAATCTTCTCAAAAGTCGGGGGTCGTCTTATACGCCGGGTCTCATTCTCCTGTAACCAGGCAGACCAGCCCGAAAGGCTCTGACGAGCCTTAAATGGCTCTGAGAAGGGTCGTCTTATACGCCCAGTCGTCTTATACGCCGGAAAATACGGTATATATATATATATATATATATATATATATATATATATATATATATATATATATATATACACATACATACATACATACATACACACACACACACACACACACACACACACACACATACATACATACATACATGTAGGTCTTTGGATATTCGGGTCTTCTCCCGCTTATTTTTAATAAGCTTGCTCCTGGAAGCACGAAGCCGAGAACACCAGCCTGAAGATGACGAATGAGACTACGTCGAAACGTTGCCAAGTTACTTCCAATTCTACGTGGGAGAAGACCCGAATAACCAAAGACCTACATACAAACACCCGCGAAAACCTCAGAAAACACATATACATACATATATATATACGTGTGTGTGTGTGTGTGTGTGTGTGTGTGTGTGTTTAAGCCAGGTTTTTCCTTCATAACCAAGATCTTTCTGAAGGAAAGTTTCCTTGGTTTCTGAATAACCAAGATCTTTCTGCAATCCTGGTTCAGTGAAATCACATTCACTACTTTCTGGGGGTTTTTCCCTTCTTTTCATTCTGGCAGCCAGCAGATTTTGTGCTTGCCCATTGGGAGACTTATATATAATTATTTCTGGCTCATTAACCATCATCAGTAAGCCACACCCAGATCTCATGTATCCTCCCTGTAAAGGTACAATATCTATTTTCTTATTTTTCGTAGGTTTTATGTGTGTTTTTCTTTAAGCCAGGTTTTTCCTACGTAACCAAGATCTTTCTGCAACCCTGGTTGAATGAAATCACATTCACTACTTTCTGGGGGTTTTTTCCTTCTTTTCAAGGAAGGAAAAGATTGATTGATCGATCGATCGATAGACATACACATACTCACATACATTTATATATCAGTTCAATTTGAAATTGGAAACTGGATGAAATCAAATCTCCTTATTGACAAGAAGCCTTCGATCCATTGCATCTGAAGCCACGTTTTCTTTAAGAAGGACGTTGTTTGTGAGTTTTACACAATTTTTCAAATCTGGCTTTTGTTTTTGAGTGACTCTCACTTCTCCTTCGGCATTTGTTTCGTATCTATATTTGTACTTTACAGTAACAATCACAGAATACCCTTGTTTGTCCACAGAGTAAAAGATTGAATTTGAACCACAAACTTTCCTCGAATTCACACATAGTGAGAGAAAGCCAATTTGGGCTAGTGGTAAATGCACCATGCTGGGAGCTGGGAGACAGTGAATTTTAGTCCTGCCTTAGGCATGAAAACCGGCTGGGTGACTTTGGGCCAATCACCAGGAGACAGTGAATTCTAGTCCCGCCTTAGTCATGAAAGCCAGCAGGGTGACTTTGGGCCAATCATCAGGAGATGGTGAGTTCTAGTCCTTCCTTCCTTCCTTCCTTCCTTCCTTCCTTCCTTCCTTCCTTCCTTCCTTCCTTCCTTCCTTCCTTCCTTCCTTCCTTCCTTCTTTCTTTCTTTCTTTCTTTCTTTCTCTCTCTCTCTCCCTTCCTTCCTCTTCCTCCCCCTTCCCACAAATCTCATCCTGTTCTAACACTGACCTAGTTACCTAGTTGGATAATGAAACTTCTACAAGAAAACAACCAAGCTCAGAGAACACCAAGGGCCTCTCATGTCAACCCTGAGCTACAAACATTCTCCTTTATTAAATGTAAATGTGAAGAGGGAATTGGCTGATAAAGGTTTGATTATGGCTTCCATGACGGCCATGGACCTGACCCAATTAGTTAATGGCCCTACTCACACGGGGGGACACACTCTGGATTTGATCTTTATCTCTGACCAGTGGCTGAATGGTCTAGATATAGGGGAGATAGTCATCGAACCCTTGTCATGGTCAGACCATTCTCTCCTTAGGCTTGACCTTCTGACCACTACAACCCACCGCAGGGAGGCGGAATCAATTAAATGGTTCCGCCCGAGGCGCCTGATGGATCCTGATAGGTTCCGGATGGAGCTTGGGCCATTTCCTGAGACCTTGGCTCATGACTCGGCTGAAGACCTAGTGGCGTCCTGGGATAGGATGGCCGCTGGTGCTTTAGACCGGGTTGTGTCTTTGCGGCCTCTGACTCGGCGTCGAACCTACCCAGCTCCTTGGTTCTCTGATGAGCTGAGGGGGATGAAACGCCAGAAAAGACGCCTAGAGAGCAGGTGGAGGACCAGCCATTCTGAATCCGACCGAACACTAGTGAGATCTTACATTAAGACTTACTTAGTGGCGATAAAAGCGGCAAAATGTAACTATTTTTCCGCTCTTATTGCATCGGCAGATAATCGCCCAGCCGCCTTGTTTAGGGTTACCCGCTCTCTACTCCAGCTGAGAGCCCAGGAAGATCCGCTGCAAGGACGAGCTGAGGATTTTGCACAATATCTGCACGATAAAATTGCTCAGATTCGGGAAGGCTTGGACTCTAACTGGGTTAATTCGGATGAAATGATGAGGGCAGATCTTGAGAACATTATCTGGGATGAGTTTGATACTGTGACTCCTGAGGACGTGGACAGGTTACTGGGGAAGCTGAATGCGACCACATGTTTATTGGACCCGTGCCCTTCCTGGCTAGTGCTGGCTACCCGGGAGGTTACACGTAGCTGGCTCCAGAGAATTATTAACGCTTCTCTGAGCGAGGGATTCTTACCTCCCGCCTTGAAAGAGGCGGTGGTGAGACCTCTCCTTAAGAAGCCCTCTCTGGATCCGGCTGTTTTAGCAAACCACCGTCCAGTCTCCAACCTTCGCTTTTTAGCAAAGGTTGTCGAAAGTGTGGTGGCACGACAGCTCCCACAGTACCTGGATGAAGCTGTCTATCTAGACTCGTTCCAGTCCGGCTTCAGGCCTGGATACAGCACAGAAACAGCATTGGTCGCATTGGTTGATGATCTCTGGAGGTCTCGGGATAAGGGATGTTCCTCTATCCTGGTCCTATTAGATCTCTCAGCGGCTTTTGATACCATTGATCATGGTATCATGCTGCACCGGTTGGAGGGGCTGGGAATGGGAGGCACCGTATTACGATGGTTCTCGTCCTACCTCTCTGACAGGTCGCAGTCAGTGTTGACAGGTGGACAGAGATCGACCTCGAGGCCCCTTACTTGCGGGGTGCCACAGGGGTCGGTCCTCTCGCCTCTCCTGTTCAACATTTATGTGAAGCCGTTGGGGGAGATCATCCGTGGTTTTGGGGTGCGATGTCATCTGTACGCTGATGACACTCAGCTGTACATCTCCACCACAAACCACCCCAATGATGCCCTTGAAGTGATGTCCCGGTGCCTTGAGGCCGTACGGGTCTGGATGGGGAGAAACAAGCTTCGACTCAACCCTTCCAAGACTGAGTGGCTGTGGCTACCGGCGTCCCGGTACAGCCAGTTAGTCCCATCACTAACTATTGGGGATGACTCATTGACCCCCACAGAGAAAGCTCGCAATTTAGGCATCCTCCTGGATGCACGACTGTCTTTAGAAGATCATATAACAGCCATGGCCAGAGGAGCTTTCTATCAGGTTCACCTGATTCGCCAATTGCGTCCCTTTCTAGACCGGGACTCATTACGCATAGTCACTCAAGCCCTCGTCATTTCCCAACTTGACTACTGCAATGCTCTCTACATGGGGCTCCCCTTGAAGTGCACCCGGAAGCTCCAACTGGTCCAGAATGCGGCTGCGCGAGTAATTATGGGAGCAACATGGTGCTCGCATGTAACACCTCTTCTACGCAAGCTGCACTGGCTTCTGGTGGCCTTCCGAGTGCGCTTCAAGGTGTTGGTTCTTACCTTTAAAGTGCTCCATGGCTTAGGACCTGAGTACTTACGAGACCACCTGCTGCAACCGATAACCTCCCACCAACCAATACGCTCTCACAGAGTAGGCCTACTCATGGTACCATCATTAAAACAATGTCGTCTGGTGGTTCCAAGGGAGAGAGCCTTCTCTGTGGGGGCACCTATGCTTTGGAACAAAATACCACCTGGAATACGAATAATCTTCGCACTTTCCAACGTGCCCTGAAGACCTTTCTATTTCAACAAGCAGGGCTAGCATAAACATCAAAATTCTATGCCAAGGTCTTAGTAGATACACCAAGTTGACTCAATTTATTATTTACTGTTTATAAAATATATTTATATGTATATGAAATCTTAATCTGTTCACCGCCCTGAGTCCTTTGGGAGAAGGGCCGCATAGAAATTCAATAAATAAATAAATAAATAAAGTAACTATGTGTATTTGTTCTTCTTCTTCTTTTTCTTTTTTGTTGAAATGCCACGATCCCTTCATCAAACTGAACTTCTGTTGTAGAGGTCACCCTTCAGTTTTACACCATAATAATCAGCAGAAACCATAATTTCCTGGAAGGGATACAGGGCAGGTCGAGAAACCACAACATTTGTGATCAAGATTTGCGATTATCCAGAGACGGGAAGAAGAAAAACGGTAGTAAACAACAAACCCCCCATGAAAAATAGCATGAAGTCGACGGGGGAAAATTAACCGGACAGTAACCTGAAGCAAGGAAGAACAGAAGAAAGAAGAGGTCAGACAAAAATTGGGGGTTTTTGAGTGGGGTAGGCGCTTAAAGCAGTGGTGAAATGCTCCTGGTATAGACCGGTTCAACCGAACCTGTAGCGATGGTGGCCGGTGGTTCAGAGAACCGGTAGCAATGGCAGCGCAAGGCTCCACCCACCCGCCCAGTTGTTGTTATTTCCTGGTTAACTTACCCTCTGCACATGCACAGAAGGGTTTGCGCATGCGTAGAGGGTCAACGTGTGCATGTGATACACACACATGCGTGAGTGAAGCAAGCCACATGCACGACATGTGCACTTCTGAACCGGTTGGGAAGGTAAGTAGATTTCACCCGTGGCTTAAAGCAAAGGAATCTCTATGATGATCAAGCTTGAGCCACTTTGGTTGATTTTTTTAGGAGAAACTTTTGAAGAGTGAGCTGCTTCACAACATGCTTCCCTGTTGCCACCTTTGTTCTTTTTTGTGGTGTGCAGTCAGTCTTAGTAGCCGCATGACTCCGGCTAGTCCTCGACCTACAACCACAACGGAGCCCCAAATTTCTGCTGCTAAGCAAGACGGTTGTTAAGTGAGTTTGGCTCCTCTTTACGACCCTTCTTGACACAGTTGTTAAAGGAATCGCTGCGGTTGTTAAGTGGGTCACACGATTGTTAAGTGAATCTGGCTTCCCCGCCGACTTTGCTTGTCAGAAGGTCGCCTGCCACCGTCATAAGTACATGCCAGTGTCCAAGCGTCTGAATTTCGATCACATGACCGTGGAGATGCTGCAACAGTCATACAGGAGGTGTGACAAACGGTCCTAAGTCACTTTTTTCACTGCAGTGGTCACTAAGTGAACTTTTGTAAGTGGAGGACAATCTGTAAATAATGAATTTTTAAAAAATGAAACCACTGGTCAGGGTTGAGGGGCAAAACAGGACTTAAGGAGTTAGCCAAAACTCAAGATCTCACGGACTACTAAGAGGAGAAAGTCCAAGGTATGGGACACTTGATTTCTTTTTATTAAAAAAGTTTTACAATACAAATTTTTTTCATTCCCCCCCAACCCCCCCTTCCCCCCCACCTCCCTCTACCTCCCTCCCCCCAACCCCTTTCCCCACCCCATCCCCCCCTTGACTTCCGCTACAGATTTATATATATATAAAAAAAAGAAAAAAATTTAAAAAATAAAGGAATATGTATCCAGTACATATCACAAAGTAATATCACAAATAAACCTATAAATAATAAGATTTTTCTAAAATTAACAATATCGTAATGAACAAAACTATTAATAATAAAATTTACCTCATCAACCAACCATCAATATTCTTTATCGATCAATAAGATACTTATAATATTCAAACCCAATTAAAAAAAATATCATACCTTTCCGTAATCCATTAATATTAACATTACTAATCATATACCAAAACACTTGATTTCTTAAGCACAGTTGAGTTGGAAGAGCAAACACTTGTATCTATCAATAATGAAATTCAGTGGTGAAAAAAGGAAGGTTCTACATTTAGGCAAGAAAAACCAAATGCACAGCTACAGTATACGTGGTACCTGGCTCAATGGTAGTAACTGTGAGGCGGATCTTGGAGTCCTAGTGGACAATCACTCAAATAGAAGCCAGCCGTGAACTGCAGCTGCCAAAAAAGCCAACACAGTTCTAGGCTGCATCAACAGAGGGATAGAATCAAGATCACGCAAAGTGTTAATACCATTTTATAAGGCCTTGGTAAGGCCACACTTGGAATACGGCATCCAGTTTTGGTCGCCACGATGTAAAAAAAAAATTGAGATTCTAGAAAGGGTGCAGAGAAGAGCAGCAAAGATGATTAGGGGACTGGACTGGAGGCTAAAACATGCGAAGAACGGCTGCAGGAACGGGGGATGCCTAGTTTGATGAAAAGAAGGACGAGGGGAGACATGATAGCAGTCTTCCAATATCTCAGGGGCTGCCACAAAGAAGAGGGAGTCAAGCTATTCTCCAAAGCACCTGAAGGCAGGACAAGAAGCAACGGGTGGAAACTAATCAAGGAGAGAAGCAACTTAGAACTAAGGAGAAATTTCCTGACAAGTTAGAACAATTAAATCCAAAGGACCAGAAGGCCAGACAAGGAATAATGGACGGAAACTGATCCAGGAGAAATTCAACCTAGAAATCAGGAGAAATTTTCTGACAGTGAGAACAATCAACTGATGGAACAGAAGTTGCCTTCAGAAGTTGTGGGAGCTTCATCACTGGAGGCTTTCAAGAAGAGATTGGACTGCCATCTGTCAGAATTTTTTTAAAATTTGATTTATATGCCGCCCTTCTCCGGAGACTCAGAGCGGCTTACAATGCGTTAAGCAATAGCCTTCATACTTTTCTATATTTAGACAAAGTCAGCTTATTGCCCCCACAAACTGGGTCCTCAATTTACCTACCTTAGAAAGGATGGAAGGCTGAGTCAACCTTGAGCCTGGGGAGATTCAAATATGGAGTAATTGCAGACAGCTGGATGTTAATTAGGGTGCTTAGTCTGCAGAGCTATCCAGGCTCCTAGAAATGACATCACCAGAAATGATGTAGAGTCTCCTGCTTTGGCGGGGGGTTAGACTAGATGACCTACAAGGTCCCTTCCAACTCTGTTATTCTGTAAGCATCTGTAACCACATGAACAAAGAAACTACATACACACAGTGTGGTTCTCACTGGCTCCAGTCCTTTATACGGTAGGTAGTGCTCAACTTACGTCCACAATTGAGTCCAACATTTATGTTGCTACGTGAGAAATTTGCCCAATTTTACGACTTTTCTTGCCGCATGTGTTAAGCGAATCCCTGCCGTTGTTAAGTGAGGGACACAGTTATTAAGTGAATCCGGCGTTCCTACTGACTTTGTTTGTCAGAAGGTCATCAAAGGGAATCATGCGACCCCAGGACGCTGCCACCGTCGTAACTATGAACCCCTTCTCAAGCATCCGAATGTAAATCACACGATCATAGGGATGGTGCAACAGTCCTAAGTGTGAAAAATGGTCATGTCACTTTTTTGTGCCGTTGCAACTTCGAATGGTCACTAAACAGGCTGCTGTAAGGTGAAGACTGCCCCTATAGCAGAATAACAGAGTTGGAAGGGGCCTTGGAGGTCTTCTAGTCCAACCCCCTACATCACTTCAGACAAATGGCTGTCCAATCTCTTCTTAAAAACTTCCAGTGTTGGAGAATTTGCAACTTCTGGAGGCAAGTCGTTCCACTGATTAATAGTCCCCACCTTATTTCTAGGTTGCTTCTCTCCTTGATTAATTTCTACCCATTGCTTCTTGTTCTACCTTCAGGTGCTTTGGAGAATAGCTTGACTCCCTCTTCTTTGGGGCAGCCCCTGAGATACTGGAAGACTGCTATCATGACGCCCCTAGTCCTTCTTTTCATTAAACTGGACATAACTCAATTCCAGCAACCCTTCTTCATATGTTTTAGCCTCCAGTCCCCTAATCAGGGGTGAAATCCAGCAGGTTCTGGAGAACCGGTAGCAGAAATTTTGAGTAGTTTGGAGAACCGGCAAATGCCACCTCTGGCTGGTCCCAGCGTGGGGTGGGAATGGAGATTTTGCAGCACCCTTCCCCTGGAGTGGTGTGGGAATGGAGATTTTGCAGTATCCTTCCCCTGCCATGCCCACCAAGCCACGCCTACCAAGCCACACCAATCCACGCCCACAGAACCAGTAGTAAAAAAATTTGGATTTCACCACTGTCCCTAATCATCTTTGTTGATTTTCTCTGCACTCCTTCCAGAGTCTCAACATCTTTTTAATATTGTGTTGACCAAAGCTGGATGCCGTATTCCAAGCGTGGTCTTACAAGGACATTATAGCAATAGCAGTTAGATTTATATACAGCTCCGTAGTGCTTTACAATACTCTCTGGGCAGTTTCCAAAGTCAGCCTCTTGTCTGCAACGATCCAGGTCTTCATTTTACTGACTTTGGAAGGATGGAAGTCTGAGTCAACCTTGAGCTCCCTTGGGATCAAACTCGAGGCTATTGTTGTGGCCCCGTCCTCTGAGCCTATCCCTTTGGAGGAAGGCAGCTCTGAGCAGGAGGAAGAGGAGCCAGCCAGATCTCCCAGCCCTCCCCCTCTGGCACCGGCTCAGGTGCCAGCTGAAAGAGAGCCAAGTAGTGGGGAAACAGGTGTCTCAGATGAGAGTGAGGGAGAGACGTCATTCCTGGACGCACGCCAAAGAAGGCGAGACAAAAGAGTACTGCAGCTGCGGCATATGAGGAAATAGTCCTGAGTCACTGATTGGAGTCACAGGATCAGTGAGTCACTGGACCACACCCAGAAGCATATGTATATAAGACAGTACGGTGGGTCACGAAGTTCGTGACGAACAAAGCTAAACAAACGGAGCAACCTCGTAGTCTTGGAAGCTAGATGAACGGCAAAGCTACGTAGGAGATTTTCTTGTTTGTGTAAACCAATAAAGTCCTTGGCAGACGGTGTGCATATCGCTGCCAAGGTTGAGATAAGAACTGCGGAGTGTGCCAAGTGATTATTAACCCTCGGCTGGCTGTGTTTTTGTGGGTCTCTGAAGGGGGGGGACAGATCAGCTATGGGCAGAGTCAGCCTGCAAATATTGCTTTCTAACCACTGTGCCACCAGAGCGAATAGCTGTGTAAAGATGCCGTTCAAAAGCCGAGAAACTTCCTTCTGGAAGATGTTGACTTCTGCTGTCTATGCGGAAGTATGATGCCGATAACCCTAAGAATGATGATAACCAGATTACCACAAATGATAGTCTCTACAAAGGCAGATCATTGCCATCTGGACCGAATGAGGTCAAAATAGTTCAGTGCCGTTTTTTTTTTTCAACCTTGGCAGCTTTAAGATGCATGGACTTCAACACCCAGAATTCCTCAGCCAGTCCTTGGCAACCTTTATGAAGTCTGGACTTCAACTCCCAGAATTCCTCAGCCAGCATTTCTGGGAGTTGAAGACCACTCCTCTTAAAGCCGCCAAGGTTGAAAAAAAATACACTTTTAAGGGGACATTAATCCAAGGAAACGGGACACAGTAGCTCAGTGGCTAAGAATCTGAGTTTGTCGATCAAAAGGTCAGCAGTTCAGCTGTTTGAATCCTGAGTGCCACGTAACGGGGTGAGCTCCCGTTCCTTGTCCCAGCTTCTGCCAACCTAGCAGTTCGAAAGCACGTAAAAAATGCAAGTAGAAAAATAGGGACCACCTTTGGTGGGAAGGGAACAGCGTTCTGTGCGCCTTTGACATTGAGTCATGCCGGCCACATGACCACGGAGACGTCTTCGGACAGCACTGGCTCTTCGGCTTTGAAACGTAGATGAGCACCGCCCCCTAGAGTCAGGAACGACTAGCATATATGTGCGAGGGGAACCTTTACCTTTACCTTTAATCCTAGAGGCCTCTGATCCGTGATGGTGATGTCATAAAAAGCAAGGGAAGGCCCCCAGATGGCCCTATCCCCATAACCAAGGAGGGTCAGAATGAAACCAAAGAAGATGATCCAGTAAGAATATCCTTTGCTTCTTCGGTGGACGGCTTCATTTTCTGTTTGCTTCACGCTTCTCGGTTTCCCCAAATGAGTCCAGATTCCAAACTGAACACTAACAATCATCAGGAGGCATTCAGGTTAGAAGAAAGAGGGTGGTGGGAACATGAGTTGAATCTCTCTCTTGAAACCTTTCAAGAGAAGGCTAGAGGTTCATTTGGATTGTCACAGCTTTCTTATTAACAGACCGGTGGGTATCCCAAATCCACATTTCTCAGCAGTCCAAATAGGGTTGGGGAAATTCCAGCCCCATGGAGTTATAGGACTCTCTCAGGTTGATGGTGGTAGGCTGTGTGGATTCACACATGCCAAAAAAATCCAATGGGCTGCTTAACCAATGTTTGTTGTGTTAGAAGAAATTTCCTGGGTTTGTCACCGAGGCTGAGAAGAAATAGACATGGAAGCCAGCTGCCAGAAAAGGCATCCTTTAATTCAGGAAGGCAAGAAAAGCAGTGACACAGCTCCAAGCGTTCTGTAGCCTCAAAGAATAAAGTAGAATGAGCCCGGGTGGCTGTGTTTCCTGTCTGATTTACCCAGAAAGGCGGACACCCAACAGGCTCAATGAGTCAAGCACAACATTGATTGACTCTGAACATTAGGGCATCCCAGTCTATGTAAGTCTGTCACTGCATCCTTGTTTTATACTCTTCGCACAGATTGCATACCTCGGATTGGTGGCCTGCTGTGTGTCCCCATCTTGGCACACTGTCATGACACTGCAGTAGCTATGGTAGAGTCTTTAGATTCAAGCAACCTAGATCTGGGCTCTCCAAATTTGGCAACTTTAAAGCCATGTACAGTATATACATCCAAACTAGACTGTGTTGTTTCTCTGTGTCATATAATATATGTGGGTATATGCATAATTTTGTATTGTATTTATGTTGTCATATTCATGTAGTGTATATTGGAGTTGGTGATTCTTTGAGAGCTAAATGCAACGAAATTTCATTTTAATGTATGCTGACTAGTTGATCTGTCCCCCCCTACAGAGACCCACAAAAACACAGCCAGTCGAGGGTTAAGAAGCACTTGGCACACTCCACAGTTCTTATCTCAAACTTGGCAGCGATATGCACACCGTCTGCCAAGGGCTTTAATAGTTCACAAAAAGAAAATCACCTACGTAGCTTTGCCAAAATCCGTTCTTTTAGCTCCAAAGACTACTAGATTGCGTTTTTGTTCATCACAGAGATCATGAACCACCCTCCTGTCTTATATAGGCTCTGGGTGTGGTCCAGTGACTCATTGATCCTGTGACTCCAGTCCAGTGACTCAGGTCTATTCCCTCATGCGTCTCCGCAGCTGCTGTAAGCGTTTATCTCGCCTTCTTTGGCGTGCGTCCAGGAATGACGTCTCTCCCTCACTCTCATCTGAGACACCTGTTTCCCCACTACTTGGCTCTCTTTCAGCTGGCACCTGAGACGGTGTCAGGGGGGGGGGGGCTGGGAGATCTGGCTGGCTCCTCTTCCTCCTGCTCAGAGCTTCCTTCCTCCAATGGGATAGGCTCAGAGGACGGGGCCACAACACTAGTGTATATTCAAAGTGACAATAAAGTCTATTCTATTCTATTCTATTCTATTCTATTCTATTCTATTCTATTCTATTCTATTCTATTCTAGTCTAGTCTAGTCTAGTCTAGTCTAGTCTATTCTATTCTATTCTATTCTATTCTATTCTATTCTATTCTATTCTATTCTAGTCTATTCTAGTCTATTCTATTCTATTCTATTCTATTCTGGGGTGCTATTCAGCAGGTTCTAACAGGTTCTGGAGAACCAGTAGCAGAAATTTTGAGTAGCTCAGAGAATTGGCAAATACCCCCTCCGGCTGGCCCCAGAGTGGGGTGGGAATGGAGATTTTGCAATATCCTTCCCCTAGAGTGGGGTGGGGATGGAGATTTTGCAGTATCCTTCCCCTGCCACGCCATGCCCACCAAGCCACACCACGCCCACCAAGCCACGCCCACAGAACTGGTAGTAAAAAAAATTGAATTCCATCACTGATTCCATTCCATCCTATTCCACTCCACTCCATTCCACTCTATTCTTCATTCTTCTATTCTATTCTATTCTATTCTATTCTATTCTATTCTATTCTATTCTATTCTATTCTATTCTATTCTATTCTATTCTATTCTATTCTATTCTATTCTATTCTACTCCACTCCACTCCACTCCACTCCACTCCACTCCACTCTATTCTAGCCATGTCAGCTTGGTTAAGCAGACCATCAGATTCTGGCATGTGTGAATCCACACAACCTACCACCATCAACCTGGATGCATCTTATTTCTCCATAGGGCTGAAATTTCACCCAACATTATCCTGGAGCTTCTGAGAAACCTGGATTAGGGGTGCTGGCTGGGGAATTCTGGGAGTTGAAGTCCACAAGTCTCTAAAGTTGCCAAATTTGGAGACTTTCAAACTAGAATCTTAGTCTTAGTTGTCAGATTTCTTGAAGGAGTGGGTGGGAAACAGGGCTAGGTTACAGAAGTTTGTAAGGAACCTGTGTATTATAACTTCAGTTCATGAGCCTCAAGGCCTAGAACAGGGGTTTGCAACCTTAAACACTCATAGAACCATTTGGACCCATTTCCCACAGAAAAGAAAACACCGGGAGCCACAAAACCCTTCCCGTGCCTGACTATTTCTTGAGCGGCCAGAAAGCTAGCATACATAGTTGAATTAAATGTTCTGTTTTCTTCTGAAACTTTTCTTTTCTTGGATTTATCCATGGTTGGTTGGCCTACCAGGGGTTGAAAAGCTCAATAAATCGTGTGCCGGCGGGTGTCGCACATTGGCAGTTGTGACACATATTTTGAGTGACAGGGAACCACAGCAGAGAGGTGAAAGAGCTACATGCCGCTGCAGAGCCGCAGGTTGCTGACCCCTGGCCTAGAATCAGTAGTGGGTTTCAATTACCTTGACTACAGGTTTGGAACTGTGAATGCATGCTCACAGAACTCTGTGCATGCGCAGAGCGTCTGTGATGACGTCAGGGCAGGTGAACAGAACCTCCTGCCACCCCCACCACCACTACCAGTTTGCCCAAACTGGGGCAAACTGGTAGAAACCCACCACTGCCTAGAATTCCTTGATTTTCTTACTTACTGTAGTGGTATGTAGTCTGGATTCCCAGGAGGGAGGGGCTGCAATCTGAAGGGGAAAGAGGCAATAAAACTTAGATAGTTTGGTTGTGAAAAAGAGATGTAAGAAGGCTCCTTGCCTAGCAATTCTCAGAGTACCAATACAGGTAGTCTCAATTTACAACCATTTCACTTAGTGACTGTTTAAAGTTACAACAGCACTGAAAAAAGTGGCTTATGACAGTTTTTCACACTTACAACGATTGCAGCATCCCCATGGTCATGGGATCAGAATTCAGCCACATGGCAACTGCTGTGCATTTATGACGCTTGCAGTGTCCTAGGGTCAAGTGATCACTTTGTGCGACCTTCTGATCAGAAAAGTCAATGGGACAAGCCAGATTCACTTAACAACTGCGTTATTTAATTAGCAACCACAGTGATTTGCTTACCAGCTGTGGAAAAAAAGTTGTAAAATGGGGCAAAACTCACTTAACAACTGTCTCATGAAGATGATAGATAGATAGATAGATAGATAGATAGATAGATAGATAGATAGATAGATAGATAATGAATGGATGATGGATGGGTGGGTGGGTGGATGGATGGATAGATGGATTGATAGATAGATGATAGATGGATGGATGGATGGATGATAGACAGATAGACAGATACTGTAGAGATAGATTGGTAGAGATGGGTGGATAGATAGATGATAGATAGATGATAGATAGATGATAGATAGATAGATAGATAGATAGATATAGATAGATAGATAGATAGATAGATAGATAGATAGATAGATAGATAGATGATAGATAGATAATGAATGATGGATGGATGGATGGATGGATGGATAGGTGGATGGATGGATAGATAGATAAATGATGGATGGATGGATGGATGATAGACAGATAGACAGATACTGTAGAGATAGATTGGTAGAGATGGGTGGATAGATAGATGATAGATAGAAGATAGATAGATAGATAGATAGATAGATAATGAATGATGGATGGATGGATGGATAGGTGGATGGATGGATAGATAGATAAATGATGGATGGATGGATGGATGATAGACAGACAGAAACTGTAGAGATAGATTGGTAGAGATGGGTGGATAGATAGATGATAGATAGATAGATAGATAGATGATAGATAGATAGATAATGAATGGAGGATGGATGGATGGATGGATGATAGACAGACAGATACTGTAGAGATAGATGATAGATAGATAGACAGACAGACAGACAGATAAATATAGTGGTAGGCTGCCCTCGGTTTGCACCGGTTCTATAGAACTGGTAGTAAAACCAGCAGGAGGCTCCGCCCACCAACCCCAACGTCATCAGAATGTTCCTGCGCGTGTGCAGAAGCGCACACACGCGGCCCCATTGCAAACCGGTAGTAAAGGTAAGTAGAACCCACCCCTGGATAGATGATAGATAGATAGATAGATAGATAGATAGATAGATAGATAGATAGATAGATAGATAGATAGATAGATAGGTAGATAGGTAGGTAGGTAGGTAGGTAGGTAGGTAGGTAGGTAGGTAGGTAGATAGATAGATAGATAGATAGATAGATAGATAGATAGATAGATAGATAGATAGATAGATAGATAGATAGATAGATA
The DNA here is from genome assembly GCA_038048745.1 of Coluber constrictor foxii. Taxonomy (NCBI): domain Eukaryota; kingdom Metazoa; phylum Chordata; class Lepidosauria; order Squamata; family Colubridae; genus Coluber; species Coluber constrictor. Next base: position 21,826,917 of record CM075958.1, on the reverse strand, counting down.
GATACATGGATGGATGGATGGATGGATGGATGGATGGATGATAGACAGACAAACAGACAGATACTGTAGAGATAGGGATGGATGGATGGATGGATGGATGGATGGATGGATGGATGGATGGATGGAAGGAAGATACCTCTTAGAAGCCGTTACAACTTTGTGGTCTGCTTGTCTCTTTTCCAGAATGACACTAACCACCCTGTTCCCTCTCCATGGGTGGTGACAATCACAGCTTCCTGGAACTTCTCAGTCCCAAGAAGGTTTTCATCCAGCAGAAGCAGAGAAGCCGCAACTGGCTGGCCAGAGAAGGCAGAGCCCAGGAGCTTTAGGGGCTACAAGATGGCTGGTCTACCCCCACCAACACCACCCATACCGCACCCACCACCCCCACCACCCCCTATGCCTGGCCCATATCCAGGCTATCCACCACCAGGATATCCACCCCCTTATGGAGGTTACCCACAACCAGTCCGTGTCTATGTGACGGATATGCCGCATGCCAGGGAACAGGCACACGCGGCTGGCTGGCTGGAAGGCTGTTGCACAGCCCTCTGCTGTTGCTGGCTCTGGCAACTCCTCGCACGCCTCTTGCATGCCCCTGCTGCTTAGGATTGCAACTATCAAAAACCCAGCTGGGCATCATCTTCTGATATGGCTTTCCAGGACTGTAATAAACAATAAACATCTTTCTAACAGGGACAAGGACCTGCGTCTATCCAATTCCAGTGTTTGTTTCGTTTCATTTCATGCACCAGGTTAAAAACTCTGAGCCTGACTACTAGTCGTTGGATGACTTTGGGCCATTCACTAGGAGACTGTGAGTTCTAGTCCTGCCTTAGTCATGAAAGCAGGTTGGATGACTTTGGGCCAATCACTGGAGACTGTGAGTTCTAGTCCCGCCTTAGTCATGAAAGCAGATTGGATGACTTTGGGCCAATCACCAGGAGACTGTGAGTTCTAGTCCCGCCTTTGGTATGAAAGCCAATGGGATGACTTTGGGTCAATCAGCAGGCTTCCCTGCAGCCTCCTGGGACCAAAAATGGGCCATGGAGAGGTGCGCTGCACCCTCCGTGGCCCATTTTGGCAGGGGGATGCACCACTCCCCCCAAGCTCCCTCCGTCCTTGCACATGCGCACATGCCCCCTCCGCCCCCAGACATTTGCGCAAGATCCCCCATGCATGCACGTGCGTCTCCTGCATGCACCCCGTCCGTGTGCCAGAGACCCAAAAACCAGCTGGCCAGCAGGAGGCGCACGCGCATGCACAGTGGAGCTGAGCTGGGCAACGGCTCGCGTGCCCACAGAGAGGGCTCCACATGCCATCTGTGGCACGCGTGCCATAGGTTCGCCATCACAGTCCTATGCAGTGGTGGGTTTCAAAAATTTTTACTACCGGTTCTGTGGGCGTAGCTTGGTGGACATGGCAGGGGGAAGGATACTGCAAAATCCCCATTCCCTCCCCACTCCTGAGGGAAGGATATTGCAAAAACTCCATTCCCACCCCACTCTGGGGCCAGCCAGAGATGGTATTTGCCGGTTCTCCAAACTATTCAAAATTTCCGTTACCGGTTCTCCAGAACCGCTCAGAACCTGTTGAATTTCACCTGTGCTTTCAACAGCTGTATGCTCCCCCAATGTCAACATTATTCTGTATGCAAGAATAACATTCTTCTATCTGTGCCTGAAAATCTACAGACCTCTTACACCATGTAACCACAAACATCTAATTCCTCGGTAGTGATGTGCTGCACCCTTCCTAAATAAATAATGTTTTTGCATTTAAACCTGTCTTCAGTATGGCATCCTGCTTTGCCTCTGGTTTCACGGTTCAGCAAAAACAGAGTCCGTATTATAAACCTGACTTGATATGCTCGGTTGCACAGTCAACCAGATGTTTCGAGCAGAATTTGAATTTTTGTCCACCTATTGAGCCTGGGATAAGCAGAGGTGGACGTTTGAGGGTGTTGAAGCTCTTGGCGCAGGATGTCAGCTGTTCCAAGTCAAGCTGCCTTTTGCAATTGATTGACGAGGAATCTGTCAATGCTTATGAGGTTGAAGTGGTGCTCCAGATCTTTTGGGATTGCATTGCACCCAAGGTGCCTAGAAGTAATCAAAGAGAGAAGCAACCTAGAATTAATGAGATACTTCCTAACGGTGAGGACAATTAACCAGTGGAACCACCAGAAATTGTGATTATTCTATCACTGGAGGTTTTTAAGAAGAGACAAGGCAGTCATTTATCTGAAATAATGCCTTGGTAAGGCCGCACTTGGAATACTGCATTCAGTTTTGGTCACCACGGTGTAAAAAAGATGTGGAGACTCTAGAAAGAGTGCAGAGAAGAGCAACAAAGATGATTTGGGGACTGGAGGCTAAAACATATGAAGAATGGTTGCAGGAACTGGGTATGTCTAGTTTAATGAAAAAAAAGACTAGGGGTGACAGTGACATGAGAGGCCTGTCACTCACATGTTCCACCCCCACTTTCACTCAACGCTGCCTTTCTATAAATAATATGAAGTTCAACTGAATGAATATGTCCAAATGACCCCTATACCAAAGTCCATGGATGACATTCCTAAAAACACCCGATACTCTGTGGCGGGATGGGGCCGGATTGATGCCATGTATTTTCCCACACCGAAGCTCTTTGAGATCAACGTGACGGCCCTCAGCCGTAGAAAATGTCTCCTGTTTGATCCAGGCTGCACACTGCGATGTCAGCAACGTGAATGCCACCATCTTTATTTTTTAACCTTTTTCTTATGATAAAAGGGTATTTTCCTTTTTTTGGTAATCAAGGCAATGAAAGCTGTCAGGGAATGGCACAACTAGTGTCCAAATGGAGTCAGAGATGCTGACATGAACTTATAGCTTTATATAAATATACCGTATTTTCCGGCGTATAAGAAGACTGGGCGTATAAGACGACCCTCCTCAGAGCCATTTAAGGCTCGTCAGAGCCTTATGGGCCGGTCTGCCTGGTTACAGGAGAATGAGACCCGGCGTATAAGACGACCCCTGACTTTTGAGAAGATTTTTGTGTGTTAGAAAGTAGTCTTATACACAGGAAAATGCAGTATTTTACATCTATATATACACTAAACAAGATAATCAGGCAAACTGGAGCGTCATGAGGTAAATCAACACAGCGGGAACATCATGAGGTAAATCACAAAACGCACACAGAAGAAAAAGGCGGGAAAAAAGGGAAACTCCCCTCCACATCCACAGCAACCAATCACAGCTTAGATTGCCTCACGAAGGAGCCAGCTCTTTTCAACCAATCAGCTTTAACTGTGTGTTCTGACTCATTCCACAAACTTCACTGCTCCAGCTGCTAAATTTAAATATCGTAACAAAAGCCAAGAGGCTAGATCAGTAGTTTTCAAGCTTGGCAACTTTAAGATGGGTGGACTTCAACTCCCAGAATTCCCCAGCCAGCGTTTGTGGACTTCAGTTCCCAGAATTCCCTGACCAATATTAGTGGATTTCAAATCCCAGCAAGCTGGCTGGAGAATTCTGGGAGTTGAAGTCCATATAACTTTAAGTTGCCAAGTTTGGCAAACAATGGTGTAGGACCAAGGATGGAAAAAGTAGGACAGAGTGTCCTCCCACCTTTTGACTCAAAAGCCCACCTCTCAAAGCTCTCCCCCCCCCACATGTATCTGACCACCT